>QRFJ01000322.1:0-540114 GCA_006176705.1 Cocos nucifera
TCTACCACCGAGGTAGATAGATTCCATCTTATGCTATCCAATTCCTACAATGAACATGCAATAGCCAACATACACCTCAGGATTCCGAATGGCTAGAGACCGAGTAATGGTGTAGTCAAACTATAACACCCTCAAAGGTGAACTGCCGATGCACCTCAGGTCAAGAATCAGATACACTACTCAGCATCGAGTCAGTCATTGATGAGAAGGTAGACTCCCTAATGACTACTCGAGATGGTCACGCTCAGTGCCCTTATTCTCTAACGAGTATCTGTACTCTCGCTTCGGTATCTCCACATCGTAGACTCAAGACTCATCTACTTAAAAGAAGCGATTGTACACCAACCTTTCGGATCAATCACCATCCTCATGATGATTCTATGGTCGGGAGCATTTTATGAGTTAATAATGATTATTCATATCTTAAATTTTCAACTTTTGAAAATATGAATTATCATTACCATTAACTCAAAGGATGTATTCACAGACACTTAAATACACATATGTGATAGAAAATAATTAATTTTATTGATATTAGTCAAAATTATAATTTTGTCCCTAGAAGTGTATTACAAGTGTCAGCCAATTCTGGCTTCTAGGGCATATATATGTAACAATCTCTCACTTATCCTAAAGTCAACTGGCTATAAGTCTAAGTCCCATCTTCTTAAGGTGGGCTTCGATCTTTTGTAGTTCCAACGGCTTTGTAAGTGGGTCTGCCACATTATTTGCGGAGTTGACTCTCTTAACCTCGACATAATCCTTCTCGAGGTAATCGCGGATGAGGTGGTATCACCGCTCAATATGCTTGAATTTCTGATGAGACCTTGGCTCCTTAGCAAGGGCTATGGTGCCATTGTTGTCACAGTATAGAGGAATGGCATCTGATGGCATTACTTCGATTTCTGCAGCAAACTTCTTGTACCAAAATGCTTCCTTTGCAGCCTCTGATGTAGCGATATATTCTGCTTCCATGGTGAAATCTGCTATCACCGTTTGCTTGGAACTCTTTCAGCTGACAGCACCATCATTGCACACAAATAGACTCCCAGATGTCGACTTTCGATCATCTAAATCGGACATGAAATCCGAGTCTGTGTATCCCTGGACTTGGAGTTCTCCATTATCAAAGACCAGCATCATATCCTTAGTTCTTCTCAAGTACTTAAGGATACATTTCACAGAAGTCCAGTGTTCTTCACCTGGATTTGACTGATATCTGTTTGTGACACTCACAGCATGGGCTATATCAGGTCGTGTACATAGCATGGCATACATGAAGCTCCCTATTGCAGAAGCATAAGGGATCTTGCTCATGCGTTCTATTTTCTCAGGTATGCTAGGGCACATCTTCTTGGAAAGATGAATACCATGTCTAAAGGGTATTAATCCCCTCTTAGAGTTTTCCATACTAAACCTCTTTAGTACTTTCTCTATGTACATCTTCTGTGAAAGTCCCTAGCATCCTATTCGGTCTATCCCTATAGACCTTAATTCTAGAATAAAGATGCTTCACCTAGGTCTTTCATAGAGAATTCCTTGGACAACCATATTTGACTGTTGTTAACATGAGAATATCATTCCTAATAAGGAGGATGTCATCCACGTACAATACGAGGAAGACAACAGTGCTCCCACTGATCCTTTTAAAAACATATGGTTCCTCTTTATTTTTGATGAAACCAAACATTTTGATAACATTATTGAAACGAGTGTTCCAGCTTTGAGATGCTTGCTTAAGTCCATATATGGACCTTTGCAGTTTGCAAACCTTATGATCGGTATCACTAGATGTGAAACCTAGCGACTATTCCATATAGATATCTTCCTCAAGATATCCATTCAAGAATGCTGTTTTCACATCCATTTGTCATATTTCATAATCGAAATAGGCTACAATGGCAAGCAATGTGTGGATGGATTTTAGCATAGCCACTGAAGAAAAGGTATCCTGATAGTCAATGCCTTTGCGTTGACTATAACCTTTTGCCACTAGTCTAGTCTTGAATGTCTCCATATTTCTGTCTGCACCAATCTTTCTCTTGAATATCTATTTACATCCAATAGGTACTATACCTTCTGGTGGATCTACCAAGGTCCAGACTTGGTTTGAGTGCATCGAGTCAATTTCTGACTGCATTACCTCTAGCCATTTCTCGGAGTCGATATCTGATATCACCTCGTATGAGTTTTGGACATCATCATCATGAGCACCATTGCCTACGAGAAATATTTCCTCTACTTCCTCGAAAATAATACCTAAGTATCTTTCAAGAGGACGGAAAACTCTTTTTGATCTACGAGGTGGAGGAGGTAGTGTTCTTATTGGCTCAACCTGATTTGGTTCCAATTGGTCCTTAGCTCATTGTACTTGTGAGACTTTCTCATCAAATTGATCTGCTTTCCAATGCTGCTATCCTTGAAATAAACTATTTTTCAAGAAAGATGGACCATATCGACTCACAATCATATTGTGGTTCTTCTGGAATGTAAGAAATAGTATCTAACGGACTCTTTTTAGGTATCCTATGAATCCAGAGATCTGAAAGACCTATACTCTAAACTTGTCCGCTTGTTGTTCTTTTGATATGAGTCGGACAACCCCAAATTTTGAGATGACTTAGACTTGATTTTCTTACCGCTACCATTTCTCAATACGGTGTGGTGTAGGACACGTTTTAGAGGGGCCCTAATTCAGCAGATAAATGACAGTTAAACAATGAGTGTCCCCAAAAGAAAATCAAGGAGGTCTGTGAAGTCATCATAGATCGGACCATATCCAATAGGGTCCGATTTCTTCGTTCTAAAAATTTCGTTGAGTTGAGAGTATTCCTGATCGGAGTCCATTTGAAGAGACTATATGGCCTTTTTCTTAAGATAGTCTAGGAATTTTCAGCTAAGGTATTCACCTCCTTGATCTGATCGAAGGAACCTTAATGGATTTTTCAGTTTATTTTTCTACTTCATATCTGAATTCTTTAAACTTTCAAAAGCTTCAGACTTATTGTCTCATAGATACACATTATCATACTAGATAGATCAATCGGTAAAGATAAATGAAGTAAACAAAATTGCCTCTAGCCGACACATCAAATGGGCCGCACCACATCAGTATGTACTAGAGCAAGGAGATTGTGGCCCTTTTCCCCATTCCAACAAAAGAGAGTTTAGTCATTTTGCCTTGAGACAAGGATTCAAAAGTTAGATATGGCTCGGAAGTCAATGGACTCAATAGCCCATTTTTCTCAATTTGTCGATCCTATCTTCTGCTATATGATCTAATCTTAGGTGCCATAGATACCTGTCGTTTGGACTATCCTATGGTCATTTGGCATTCACATTTTGCTCGATAGTATAGAATAGGTACATCAATATGTAGCTGATAAAAGATCGTTAATAAGAAAATATATTGCAATTTTATTTCTTTCATAAAGAATATTACAATGGTCCTTAAAGAAAAGTAATCACATAGCCTTTTAGTGCTAAGCATGAAACAGAAATCAGAATTTCTGCTAGCTGCAGGCGCACATAAAATAAACAGTCTTTTATAAAACTAAGTCTAAACCAGATGAATAATCGAGAGGGATATGTTCCATGGCTACTACAGCAACTCTTGCTCCATTACCGATGCGAAGGTCATGTCTCCATCCCTCAGTCTCCTGCTATCCTCAAGACCTTTGCATGAAAGTGCACAGATGACACTAGAACCAGAGTCAAGCAACCCAACTGGGATGAGAAGAAACCGTAAGGGTTAGACTCAATATACGAGCATACCTCCAGAAGGACTTCCTTCTTATTTCTTCAGGGTGGCTAGGTAAGTCAGGACAGTTCCGCGTTCCAAATGGCCGTCACTGTTGCAATAGAATACTTTCCTTTGACATTCGGCCTTTTTCTTCGTCTATACCTTTTTCTTCTTTGGTTTCTTCCATCTTTTCTTTTTCGGCAAACTTCTTTTTCTTTCCATAAGACTTTCTTTTGGAAGAAGTCCATTCCATAGCAAGAATTCAGGTCTTTAGAACCTTTCATAGAAAGCTCAGCGGTGACCAGCATGTTCATTAATTCGATCAAGAAATTTTGAAGTTTATGCATGTGGTAATTCATGATGAATTGCCCATATGCATCAGTCAAGGATTGCAGAATAACATTGTTCTGTAGATCCAAGTCCAACTTCACACTAAGCTTCTCAAGCTCTTTCAAGTTCTTGATCATCATCAGGCAGTGATCTTGGACTGACTGCCCATCACGCATCTTAGCCTTAAAAAGTCATTTCGTGACTTGATATTTGGCTGCGCGACTCTGTTCACCAAACATCTCCTGCAGGTGAGCCAATATTTGGCGAGCAATCCCGATATCTTCATGTTGGTGCTGGAGCTCATCAGATATTGAGTCCAACATGTAATATCTGACCTTATTATCTTCGTCTATCCATTTCTCCAAAGACGCTCTCTGTTCAATAGATGGACGGGCTGGTAAGGTGGGAGGGTCCTAGTCTAATACATGGGTTAACTTCTCGGAATTCAAAACTATTTTGTAGTTCCTAAGCCAATCTTTATAATTAGGTCCAGTCAGTCTATGTGTGTCCAGGATATGTGCCAATGGATTGGACGCAGACATTTTTCTGTAGAGAGTCAAAGATTTTAGTTAGATATTGTAATTATGACTTGATCAATTTGTTTAGGGATTTTATTTTTAAATAAATTAACTTTCACTATTTTCTCTGATCCCTACACTTTCTCTGTAGAGATGCGAAAATCTCCATGATTAATGATTTCTAGTGGATGGTACGATCTCACCAACTGACTCATCATCTCACCTAACAGTTATTGATAATGGGTTAGCCAATGAGTGAACAACTCTTGTTCAATGATTCTCTAATCGTGGTGCACCCAAACTTGGTCTCTAATTCATGAATCTCACCATATCCGAAATATTGATCTACTCCTTAGTTAAGTCAGACCCACCATTTGCACGGACTGGATTCCTAATTAAGTCTCTCACCGTATCCAAAATATTGAGCCCAACTCATCCTCCAGCCCATAGCATCCAATGCCTAATAGACATGGTTGCATCTTTCCGGTGCAACTGAGCCACTGTATCCAGTCGAGAACAATCAACCCCGAGAAGGGCCTGCATATCTACAATGGTGGAAGACCTCAGACTTAATCCTTTTTTAGGAAGAATTGATTCAGATCTCATTAAACTAGACTTGTCATAGTCATAACAATTATGACTAACCTAGTGGCATGGGTTAGCTTGGATTATTGACCATCTCAGATCAGAACTGTGTCAACAGATATGGCCAGATAAGTGAGATCGGTGGAAGGAATATGCCATTAACTCATACAAGAATGCATTCAGGTCGACTAGCTTTCAATTAAAAATCAGTCGATCGTCTTGTGCCAAACTTACCTATAGATACCAAAATTATTGAGTCTGAAACCAATTGGGTTAGCCTACAATCCAGAACTCTCTAAACCTCTGACTGAAGGTTCGGCTCAACTTATGATCGTGACTTGATCTTGACCCAACTTAATCCTATTAGGCTGGTCAATTTAAGCATTATTGATTCCATCTAACCAACTCTTGATTCAATTTAATCAATCGCTTAGACCTAATTGAGATACCCAAGCCCAAATCCAGTATTATGAATGTCTTAGATCTGAAATTCTCAATTTTAGATCTAATTAATATTTCATAATCTTAATTTTTAATTAAGCAGGGTTCATAAACAAAATATGCACAATAAATTCTAGGGTTTCAGGATCTAGGATTTTGCAGAAAGTAAGTTTTGAGTTTCTGATGAAGGACGAACATGCAGCACCCCTACACATCATAAGAACACCCCATCGAATGGAAAGAGAGGGTCTTTAAATCCTTCTTCATTTTTATGGCTGGATGGCCAAGAGGAATGCCTTAATCAGGAACATGCAATACTACAAAATAGTTTTAGATCTATATCATTATATCTCATCTACAAATTTAGATCTAATCATGGCATATTTTGTATACATCTCATGTATCGAAATCATGCATATTTTTAGATTCTAAATTATTCTCATAATAATCTAAAAAATTAGATTTTAAATTGATCTAATCAAAATAAATTCTAATCTAGATAATTATGTAGAACTATTCTACAACTATCTAACATGCATTCAATCATATCTCATATGATGTTTTAAAAATTAAATAATTTTTTTATTTACTATTTTTTAGATGTTATTATAATCATTATAATATCAAAAAATAGTAAATAAATAGATCTAAAATATGATTTAATCAAATTAAATTGAAAATATGCAAGACTATTCTATAGAACTATTCTATTTTAGAACTAGTCATGCATATTTTCTAATCTTAGATCCAAATCATTTAATTTTAATTTTTTCTGATTTCAAATCTGATCATATCTCATGTGACATCTAAAATTATTTATTTTTTAATTAAAATAAATTTAAAATTAAATTTAAATACTTTTAGAACCTTGGCTCTAATACCAGTTGAAGAAAAATCTTGATTTTTCAGTCAAGGTTCGTTTAGATCTGATCAGATTAAGAGATATATTTTAAAAATTTTTTTCTTTGATCTAGATCAGATCTAAGATATTTCAGATCTAATTATTATTATTTTAATAATTAAAATAAATTTAGATAAATTAAATCAGATTTAATTTACCTTGAAGTGGGTAATCCTATTACCCGTTGATGATCCTGTAAGCAGCGGAAGGTTCTGGATCTAGCTACGCAAGTGCCTGACCTCTACTGGTATCCACTCGAGCTGGATCTGAAGATTCTCTTCTTCTCTATCATGTCTGCAAAAATTAAATCTAGATCTGATCTGGAGGATCTTCAAAAATTTTTTCGAAGATCAGCAGTTGTCCTATGCAGCAGTGCAGCCTTCTAGCTTTCAGTCATCTTTCTCTTATCTGGATCGCACCAACCAAGGTCTAAAACTTCTTTTGGACGTGGAGAGGAGAGGAAGAAGGTGGGTTTGGCATGGAGGAAGAGGGGAGAGGTAGCCTTGGGGCACGGGAATTGAATTCTTTCAATTCAATTTGAGTTGGGCGCAGGGTCTTATTTATAGACTGTTTGTGATCCTTCTCTTCTTCCCAACCAATCACAACTCTTTGTGAAATCAAATCTAAATCTGATTGGTGGGAATAGAGTCCCCTAGATTCCTCCTTAGAGGGCGCCTAAGATCAGTCAAAGTTGGTTCTTAGGAGAACTCTAATTGAAATTCAAAAAGGAGATGGAGTCCCTATCCAACAGGGACTCCTGGGCACCTCCAACTTGGGCGCACGCCTAGGGTGGGCGTGCGCCCTCCTCCTTGCCAGGTTCTGATAGGGGGACAAGCCCCCACCAGTCCTCCAATAGGTGCGTGACATGTGGATAGAAGTCAAAGTGTCTATGGTCAATATTTGACCAGTCTAAGGTAGACTTTTGACCAAAGTCAAAGAACGAGAAATGGCAGATGACCAAAAATGGCAGGTAATGTCTTACAAAATAAGACAACCTTTTCTAACTTGGACAAACTCGAGTCAAACCATATGAAGGCCTCTGATTGAGCACAAACTCCTTTGGCTCAGACAAGACAACTTATTTATGATAATAAAAGAGAACATTAGGTTCAATCGAGTGCTAGCACGATTTCTTGAACCTTAATTGAATCTCATTCAGATCAATTGAACTGGATCAATTCAATTGATGATCATCAGATTCAATTCTTTTTGAAATGTGACCCAGTTAGGTTCAGTTCTGTATGGTAATGGATATCATGATCTCTATCATCGACATCATCGAAACTCCTTTCGATGATCAAAACTCTTCTGATTCGAACAGCTAGAATGATCGATCATCTAAATCATTCTAATTACTTCAAATCCACTAGTGACACCTAGCAGTATATGGTGGCAAATCAGAGCTGAATGCGAACCTCTTGATGCAGCTATCTATGTGATTAAATTTCTATCTTGAGCCCCGATCAGATTAGGGTTAAGGTGAACTCGTCAATAGTTTTGTCATATGATGTAATCATTCGATTCGAGTCTGATGTGAAATCTAAATAGAAACTCTTTCTATTATTTCACTCTGCATGGCATGGCTTCTGGACTTGATTCTCATGATCATCATAGGGGCTCTTCTACCACCGAGGTAGATAGATTCCATCTTGATGCTATCCAGTTCTACAATGAACATGCAATGCAACATACACCTTAGGGTTCCGGGTAGGAGATCGAGTATGGTATAAAACTAACTTGATGCCGATGCAGGTCAAAGAACAGATACACTGTGCAGCATCGAGTTCAGTCATTAACGAGAAGATAGACTCCCTAATGACTACTCGAGATGGTCATGCTCAGTGCCCTCGTTCCTACGAGTACTATACTTGGGCTCCGATTTTCCACATCGTAACTCAAGACTCATCTACTAAAGAGAAGCGATTGTACACCAACCTTCCAGATCAATCACCATTCATGATGATCCTATGTTGGAAGCATTTTTGAGTTAATAATGATATTCTGTCTTAAATTTTAACCTTGGAAAATATAATTTCATTATTAATAAGTGTTCATAGACACTTAATACATAATTGTGATATAAAATAACCTTATTTTTTGATATTAGTCAAAATTATAATTTTGCTGAAGTGTATTACAAGTGTCAGCAATTTGGCTTCTAGGGGCACACTATTCTCAACAAGCTATCTCCTACAGTCGAGGTTGACTCGGAACTCGGAGAGATTCTTTCTAATCGAGGTTGGCTCGATCGCTCGGGAGAGATCTTATCTCTAGCCGAGGTTGACTCGGATGCTCGAAGGGACTTATCTCTGGCTGAGGTTGAAGCTTGGGGGAGATCTTATCTCAGCCAAGGTTGGCTCGGTCGTCGAGAGAGATCTTATTCTAGTCGAGGTTGACTCAGTCACTCGGAGAGATCTTATCTCTAGCCAAGGTTGAGCTCGGGGGAGGTTCTCCTCCTGTTCCTAACCGAGGTTGTTCACGGTCGCTCGGAGAGATCTTATCTCTAGCCGAGGTTGACTCGGTCGCTCGGGAGAGATCTTATCTCTAGCCGAGGTTGTGTGCGCGCTCGGGGGAGATCTTATCTCCTGCGGCCGAGGTTGGCCGATCTTCGGGGAGATCTTATCTCTAGCTGAGGTTGACTCGAGCCGAGAGGGATTTTATCGCTCGAGGTTGGAATCTTATCTCCCGCGGCCGAGCTTCTCTCGGGGGAGATCTTATCTCCTGCAGCCGAGGTTGGCTTGCTCGCGTTAGGACGAGGTTCTCCTCCTGTTCCTAACCGAGGTTGTTCACGGTCGCTCGGGAGAGATCTTATCTCTAGCCGAGGTTGGTCGGTCTCGGGAGAGATCTTATCTCTAGCCGAGGTTGCTGCTCGCGTTAGGACGAGGTTCTCCTCCTGTTCCTAACCGAGGTTGTTCACGGTCGCTCGGGAGAGATCTTATCTCTAGCCGAGGTTGACTCGGTCGCTCGGGAGAGATCTTATCTCTAGCCGAGGTTGACTCGATCGCTCGGAGGAGATCTTATCTCCTACCGAGGTTGGCCCAGTCACTCGGGAGTGATCTAATCTCTGGTCGAGGTTAAAGAAGATCTTATCTCCTATTGACGTAGACTTTGAAGTCGGTCTTCAACTTTGCTCACGTTAGGACGAGATTCTCCTTCTGTTCCTAACGAGCTGTGGGGGCACATAAGGGCCGTTGTAGGACCTCTTCCCCCATCTCATCTAAAATGAAACGAGGCCTTCGATTTTGCTCGCATTAGGACGAGGTTCACCTTCTGTTCCTAATGGACTATGGGGCATTAAGAGCCGTTGTCAGGGCCTCTCCCTCCATCCCATCTAAAATGAATGAGGCCTTCGACTTTGCTCATGTTAGGACGAGATTCTCCTTCTGTTTCTAATGGGCTGTGGGGGCACATAAGGGCCATTGTCTGGCCTCTCCCCCATCTCATCTAAAATGAACGAGGTCTTCGACTTTGCTCACGTTAGGACGAGGTTCTCCTCCTATTCCTAATGGGCTGTGGGGGCACATAAGGGCTGTTGTTTTGGGCCTCTCCTTCCATCCCGTCTAAAATGAATGAGGCCTTCGACTTTGCTTCACGTTAGGAACGAGGTTCTCCTTATTTCCTAACGAGCTGTGAGGGCACATAAGGTTGTCTGGGCCTCTCCCCCATCTCTTCTAAAATGAACAAAGCCTTCGACTTTGCTCACGTTAGGATGAGGTTCTCCTCCTATTCCTAACATGGCCACTTTTACTCGTTTCTTTCCTGTCATCACGTAATTCTTGCACCAGGAAATAATAATGCTGAAATGAAGAAGTTTTATTGAAGGAAGATTACTGATAATATATCCTCAGGTTTTCTGAGTTCCAAGATCGTGGAAGCACTATTTTTTTGAGCTCCTTCAGGCGATAAGTTTCGGGCCGGACGACCTCCACCATTTTATGTTAGCCTTCTCAATTTGGAGCAAGCTTCTCTTGGCTTTGAGGCTAGGAGATGATGGCTCGCCAAAGTACCAAGCCCCCCTAGAGCCCCCTAAGAGGTAGCATTGATGATGCCGGGAGGTGGCCGACCTTCTTGTTGTTCTTCCGTCATTGATGGTTCTAATTGCTGTAACATCGTTGGCTTGCTTCAAGCCGGCATATATGGAGCATTGAAGGGGGCATAGTTGTGAAACCTTCTAAGAGGAACTTCTTCATGTCCTTCCATCGGGACTTCCTTGATGACGAGCTCGAGGGGAGTTCGGCCTCATTTGCGCTCAGGGGGAGTCCATGAGCACGGTCGATCTTCATTCTGTCCTCCTATGAAACCTTCTGGGGGAACTTCTTCGTGCCCTTCCATCAGAGCTTCCTTAACTACAAGCTTGAGGGGGAGTTCGGCCTCGCTTGCACTCAGGGGGAGGGCCCGTGAGCACGGCCAAACTTCATTCCACCCTCCTGTGAAACCTTCTGGGGGAAGAACTTCTACTCTCTTTTTCTCCTTTCTAAGGGCGACAAGTATGTTAGGCCAAATGCTCTTCCTTAAGATCGATTCCTGACATCCTGATGGCAGATTTTCTGATGAAATCACCATCGGAGGCTGCCGCATGGCCTGCACCATTTCGGTGAGACCCTGAACCTGCTGCATCAGTAGGTTAAACTACTCCGGATCTACGATGGATATAGGTGAAGCTTGAGTTGCCGGGGTTGAAGCGGGAGCGGACCTCTCCTGGGAGGCCTTTTTTCTCGAGGAAGAACTCTAGAGAGGATGAAGAGAGATCTCTAGAGAGAGAGTAGAGAGATCGTTGCTGAGCACTCCTTTAAGAACAAGGGTGCCTCAGAGACAGAGGTCCTTCCTCTAGCGTCAATTCTATTGGTGCAAAATTTGGTCGATGCCGGATCGAACTGGAGTGGAGAAGGATGAGATCACCATCGGTGATCTGCAAAATAAAGTTTCATCCAGAGTCGATGGTGGTGGCTCCGATAGGATCCTCCGATGATCAAGTTAGCTCTTTTGGCCAATAGAAATGGAGTGCTCAGGAAAAAAAATGAGCTTAGAGCTTTAGAGGAAAGAGGAGAGCCTAGAGAAAATGTATCTGGAGGATCCCTTTTATAGACGGAGCTTGAATGACGGTGACAACCATACCATCTGGTAGCAAGCCGCTCTAGGTCGCATGGGGTTCGGTATAGAGAGAGAGGTATTGCCAGACTAGTAGTGGCAGCTATGTCGTCCGATCGTGGACCGCATGGGACTGATTATGGAGAGAGTGATGTCGCCAGACTGATAGTGTGGCCATGTCATTCGACCGTGGGCCGCATGGGGCTGGTTACGGAGAGAGTGGTGTTGCCAGATTGGTAGTGGCAGCCATACCGTCGAGGTTCAACAGCCGTAGTTCGAGAGAGCAGGCGTTGGTTGGTGAAGAACCTCAACGTACATCCATTTTAGAGGAGCTCGGACTTCTAAGGAGGATATGTCTGGAGAGGATCATCCGGGAGGAGTTCGACCGAAGGAGATGTCCGAAGGGAGTTCGACCCTTAGAGGAGTCCGACTATAGGAGCGATCCGAAAGGAGTTCGATTCCTGGAGGAATCTGGTTGAAGAAAAATTCTTGAAGAAGTCTGACTCTTGGAGGAGTCTGACTGCAGGAGTGATCCAAAAAGAGTTTGGCTCCTAGAGAAATCCGATTGTATGAGCGATCTAGAAGGAGTTCGGCTAGAGCTCGATCGCTGAAGAGTTCAACCGGAGCTCGACCATTGAAGAGTTCGATCGAAGCTCGACCGCTGAGGACCTCGGAGGAAGTTCGACTACCGTAGGAGTCCGACTGGAGCTCGACCACTGAGAAGTTCGGCCAGTTGAAAAAATTTGGCTAAGACTCTACCGCTGGAAAGTTCGGAAGGGGCTCGGCTGCTGAGAAGTTCGGCCGGCTGAAGGAGTTCAGCTAAGACTCGACTGCTGAAAAGTTTGGCCGGTTGAAGAGATTCGACTAAGACTCGACCGCTGGAGAGTTTGATCGGGGCTCGGCCACTGAGGAGTTCGATCGAAGCTCGATCATTGAGGACTTCGAAGAGAGTTCGACTACCATAGGAGTCCGACTGAAGCTCGACTGCTTAGAAGTTCGGCCGGTTGAAAGAATTCGACTAAGACTTGACCGCTGGAAAGTTCGGAAGGAGCTCAACCGCTGAGAAGTTCGATCGGCTGAAAAAGTTCAGCTAAAACTCGACCGTTGAAAAGTTCGATCAGTTGAAGAAATTCGACTAAGACTCGACCGCTGAAGCTCTTTAATGACCATCGATTGTATTAGCCTGAGTATTGGACTGAACCTCAATAGAAGCAAAATTTACCCTCAACAACTATAATGATTTTTTCATAAAACAATCAATCCGGACAAACATATCAAAATTTTGTGCAGCATCTAGTATTTAAAACAACTATAACTTCTGCTTATCACCATATTTCTACTAATTTTTTCCACTATTTATTTAAAACGCTAAAACCAGCGGAAACTTAGAGCTCTCGTGACCTTAAACACAATCAAATTTATTCAGCCCTGACAATAGGATTGGACCTTGGCAATGATATTCTGACCTGCAGCTTTGCAGTCGAGCACACAATTAGTCCCTACGTACGGTTCTCGTTGCACCAGCTACACCTCCACCCTGCTAATTCTTCACCTCCCGCTGGAGGACCGCGGCACCGCAACCAGCTGCGGGATTGAGACGAGTCTCGCTTAACAAGTTGGAAAACAAAGCCAGTATTTCAACCGGTGGAAAGAAATCTGAGGCCAATAGAGGAACCAGTTATTCCCTTGATCTTAAACAACCATATCCTTGTAAAAATGGATTGGCATAACAAAGTTAAATATCTGGACTTCCATAGTCATAATTTGGGAATGAAGGAATGAAGATGTACGATTTCTTTACACTAAACCATACATCCATTCGGTGGAAGCCTAGTCTCCATACAAATCCATCCCCCCTCCTCAGGAACAAAGCCAAACGTAACTCATACATTTCCGTATATCTGAGCACACGTAAATATACATGCCAAAATATGAGACAGGTCATTTGATCATATCACAAATCTTGGAGACATTAATATCCTTGAGGACTTCTGTTCCATGACAAATATGAAGGATCACCAAGTTTCCTGCAAAATTAAAACGAATGAGTCAAGGAGACTGCTAACAATAAATATAACATTGCTTTTGTAAGCTTCAAACTACTCTGTTCACTTTGACATCGAGTTCGAGAGTCAAGAGTGTATTCCACCAAATCGAATGTCCACCACATTCCAAAGCCTCACTAGTACCAACTCACCAGAGGTCAGATTTACAGATCAACCTTGCACTGCTTCGTCCTGAAGCATTTTTAACCATGGCGTAACGGCACAAGTATCGATACAATTGATGCTTATTTGACCATTTTTTATAACCTTTTCGCTTCCTATTGTGGCTAGTTATTTATATACCAAAATGCACGCTTTTCATGCGAACATGCACATGCCAGATAATTTGTAGTGTCAGATCAGATGATCGTATGGCCAAAACAGTTTGCATGAGAAACAAAAATAAATTTATTAGGGTTTTGAACTGTTCTTGCCTATTTGTAACATGTGCGAGCACAGCAGTGTTCCACAACATAACCCCTGAGGACACAACTGATACAAGACTAATATGTGATAATTTATCTAGAAGCTGTCTGATTAAACCCAATTTTGACTGGTTCCAAACCAACCTGAAACCCACTCAGATTTTGGACCAATCCAAATTGATATAGCTAACCAACACAATCTAAGGAAATCAACCACTCCAACATGACATGCTAGGCTCAACTGGATCCAAGCCACCCAACTTCCTCAGAAACTTGATTTGGAACAAACAAATTAAGTCATCATAATTGCAGTTCAATTCCAAAGGCTTCCACTGTCAAATTGCACTCACCAACCTAGAGTTTTTTAAATCGTGTGTTAGCCGCATCCCAGTCTCTTTGTAACATATGTGCCCCTGGAAAAAGAAAGATTTTACAGCATGTATTTTTGCATACCTAGAGAACATAATAATATCTTTCTATACCTTATGCCAGTACCTAAACAGGTGTTAAAGATTGTCCTCAAGCATATAAATGAGTTTATACATTTCAATGGGAAATTAGACAGCTGAACAGCTAAAATTATACAGAATTTAAAAAATGTCATTTACATAAAAGCGACAATGAAAAATAATAAATAATTACACACAATTAGTTACCTAATTAGAATTTATATGTTCACTCTAAGGGCTTAACTTACTATCGTTTTTATTAAAAAAAAAAAAAACCATATAAATAGTAGGAGGTACAACAATACAAACAAGAATAAAATGTGTTTTGATTGCCATGGATGAATGTAAAAAAACTACCAACAGGAGAGCATTTAAATATAAAAAGGTTCAAAACTAAAGTTAAGAAATAGTGAATCAAAGACAAAAATAACCTTCCTTAACTGATGGAGCTAGCAGAGCAGCTTGTTTATCATTAGAATAGACCATAAGGTCTGTGATGCAAATGAAGCAAAAGATTTTTTTTTTCTTCTTCCCATTTTAGCATGTTTAGGTGTACTTATATGAACGAAGTTCTAGGTCATGTGATGCCTTAAAAATAATAAACACTCCCTAAATAAAAACAGAAACTACACTTTGATGTTTTAATAGAATGTTTTAAACTAATAGTTAACAAATTTAATATTGCAAACATAAACTTTATAAACATGTGCCCACAAATCAGTTAAGTGGATTATACAGCTACTTAAGCATGAAAGCAGACAATTAAATGGCCAAGCAGATTAAGGAGCAGCTAAACAGTAAAGCAGGCACCATTTGAAAGGTTGATGAAGAGAACGTCATTTTAAGTAGCCATTTAAGCATTAAGCATCCATTTTTGGGTGTCAGCACAACACAAAACCATGCAATATTGTAAACCTTGACAGCAAGAAGCCACCTCATTCAACTAATCTTATTCTCCAGAGTAACTCAAAACTTGTCCAAAAGGAAGTAAACCTCAGAAGAGATGTGCTAGACCTTCCACAAGGTTTCAGTATGATACATATGTGGATCATATAATAGTCCATCTATGATTTTTGTCATTTATACATGTAAATAAACTTCATCTTGACATGAGCAATCCATGGTTTTGACCTCTTCCCATATCACCATTAGCTAAAATAACATTTTGAAAGGACCTAGAATTTTACCGAACAGCCTTCCAACTATTACTGATTTACACACACAAAAAAAGGGAAGATCAACAACTAGCTACATAAGCATACTTCAAACACATTCTAAAAGAACTACCTGCTTCTACATGGTTTACCTTCCTCACTGGATGAGGCCTGCCCCAACTCCAATGGTATTGGTCTAGTCATTCATGAATTAACAATACCTAGGCACTTCTTTTCTTGAACTGATCTAATATTAACTACTACTACCAAAGTACCAAGGACTCTTCATAGCGTCATCCATGTTCTGATGTAGGATCTAAGGACTAATTAAAGAATTCTTTAAGACAACGGCCAGTAAAAATTTCTGCATCTATGAAGATCTTTCCACAATTTTGTCATCACATTGCAATTCATGGAAACAAAGTTGCATCTAATAAGATAATTATGTGTTACCTTTTGACATGATCACAAATGGATGTACTTTAATAAATAAAATTATTTTTCTCAAAATATAAGCACATCAGCACTGCAAATAATAAAGTGTATTATCAAAAGTACATACTTTTCCTTAAGTGCTCAAGATGAAATTAGCTATAGCAAAGCCATCTTTAATCTTAAGAGCAACCTTGGCATTGAAAACATTAGATAAAGTATCTTCTAATATTGGCTGTTACTGATGGACATCTATAGCAGTACTCACCTTGGTTTTACCAAGTATACCACAGTGAATGCAGTTGCCAAGAAAAAGCATAATCCCCCAACAGTGAGGTATGCAATGCCAAGGAAGTCATTCTTTCCTCCAAGCCAGCTTGTGGTAGAAAGCACCAGTTTCTTTTTACCATTGAAACTATAAGTGTTGTAATTGTTCTCTAATGTCACTGTTATGGTATCATTAGCTTTAAGGTCCACCTCTATCTTCCCATACAACTTTCTAAATGTTGGAAGGGCTGCAGTACGCATCCAAACAATGAGGTCCTCCTGCTCGCTTAACTGTTCATGTACCAAACAATGAAGATCAATATAGTGTAAAATCAAAAGATACACTTATAGTAAGAAAATCTAAGGAAGGGCACTTTGAAGGCAAGCAAAATTAACCCAACAAAGTTGGGACATCTGAGTTTGCTTATAAGGGAAAAAGGAGGCAAAGATCACAGCAGTTAACTAGAATGATGGAAAAATAGTGTGCATTGGTGAAGATGTACAAGATTTAAATTATTCTCTATTCAAGATCAACACACATGGTCGCAACCGCCTCTCTACAGAGATGCTGGAGAACTTCAGTGGTCTTAAACACAAACCCCATGTATGACACTGTTTTACCTAAATTGTGCAAAATATAAGCATTAAAGTATAGAAAAGACTTACAGATTTGTTTAGAAGTGTTGCACCGCCAATTAGAGCTCCATTCTGGAAGTTCTTAGGATAGACATCCTTTCCAAACTTGTGGTCCCTATCGCTCTTCCAAGAAATGCCCTTCTTATTCACCGTTACATTTTCGTTGCCCCGTTTAAAGCTGTAAGTATCATTAAATAAACTCCAGGCTATAAGGCCACAAGGAACAATTGGTGCACCATCTGCTGTGGTCTTTTCAGGATCACAACCACTAGTCTCACTTGCTTCATCAGCAGACCTCAACTGTGCATCATTCCGGCTCTTTACATACCTGAATTTAAAATGAATCAGCCAGTTAAGCAGAAATCTTATCCACACCTCTGTAACTTAGATTTTGTTGGTTGAGAATCTAAAGCACTCTAGATTATATTTTCTTTGTTGACAGCATTGCCCTAGATATGGTGTTATATAGAAACTATTAATACAATAATGGAAACTACCGCTAAGGACCAATCCTTCTTTGATTTACATGCCATCGATATCAGTATTTGAGGAACTGTAATTTGTACTAAGAAATGGTATTTGTATCAAAAAGCAAAGTTCATGAATACACTTTTTTAAAGAGAACTTAATCGACTTAATTTGCTCAAAAGCTGGTGTTATACATACCTCCTATGGTTCTGATAGAAGTTATCAAGTTGATAGTACACATAAATAGGCTGATCCATATTCTTGAGCACCTGCAAGAAACAGCAGTTTCTTGTTCACAGCATTCTAATCATTGAAGAACTAGTTTTTTCACTAGACACCCTCTACTCTATGACCTTATAAATAAATAGGAAAACAAAAAGTCACAGCTACGAGCTAGTCAGAGTGCAAATTTCATATATTTAAGAGATCTCACTACCTTAAGAGTCCTGAAACAGGTCTTATCGACTGCTGCATTCTGTATGTATGCAACCTTATCCTTAGACATGTTCCGTGGTATGCATGCACTGTCATACCGATCAACAATTTCCACAACCTATTTAAGGAAAGAAGCATACACACATTAACAATAATGTTGCCACTTGGAGATCAAACAGCTCAAACAAAATAATTTAGCATACATCATGGGAAGCCATAAGCGAAATAACGCCAATGGGGACAAAAATGATGCCGACAAGTGTAAATACCGAGATCACCTACAAAAAGATAGTGCAGCGGCTGTCAGTTAGGTCTGTGCAATCTATAAGCTACATTTAATACCCAACAACATGTCCAAACGTCATAAGGCTGCGCGGTCATCAGAAATAACCCATTGGGGAGTAAGGATCGGTTTGCAAGCTGGGAGTTCTTGCTGAGTAAACCTCGAATCTGAGCATGCAAGAAAACGAACAACAATTGTAAGTTATTGATGCAAATCAGGGATAATTTGTAGCATTTTCATCAAAAATCAATTGTTCTAGCACATGCATTAAACCAGGTTATCCAAAAAAAAAAAAACAAATTCTTGTAAGTCAAGAGACAGCCTATCTAGCATCAAAGGGAGAGGAGTTCAACAAGTCATTTGATGCAATCAGCAAATTTCAAGAGATCCACAAAAACCAAAGAGTGATCTAATAATCTACCTAACCTAATCATTTGAAACAAAAAGGGAGCTTCATTGGCATAATCTTAATACCCAAAACTAGGATACCAAAAAATCTCAACAGCAGAATAAAAGGCAAGAACGAACCCAAAAAATGATAATCATGGATCAAAAGTATCTATAGTAAGATCTCGAGAAAAACTCGCCGAAAAGAAAGGGCTCAAAACCAAAATAATCACAAAATTTCTGCCAAAGAACAACCGAAAAAAGAGATTTTGACGAGAGATTACACTTGGGCCTCTTGGAATTCCTCCTGGGCGCCGACCCTTCCCCCGATCCCGAGCTCGACCCAGCCGCAGAAGCCCCCGAATTATTCATCATCCCACCACACCAAAACAACCCTCCGAAAGAGGACAAACAGAGGAGAGAGAAAATCGGCTCGAGATTTGAGATCTGAGACGAGATCCGTTGCCCCAAATCCTTCTATTAAACAACAAAGAGGAGGGATTTTTTCCGGTCGAAAAACGCTTCGACTAATCCACCTTCAACTCCCTCCACTCCGTTTTCTCCTAAAATATTCTCTCTCTATCTCTCTCTCGTTTAACTGTGGTGAAGGAGTAGGAGAGAGGAAGTGGGGGAAGAGGAAAGAGAGAAGGGGCAGAAGAGTAAGGTAGGAGACTACCGACAGGCCGAGGGGAGGGTCAACCTATCGGGTGGGAACAAAGACGCGGTTCCTTCGTGAAAGGCACCTGATCCAAGACAATGGATGTTTTTTCCTTTTTAATTTAAAAAATAAGATTTCCTGTAATATCTTCTAAATATATAAAATTATATAAATATTTTATATTTTTTTTATATATCTACCCTTATAATTTATAAATACTCTCTCTCTCTCTGGTTATATATCCGTTCAATCCAACATTATTAATAAATAAATAACTGAAAGTTAAAATGACTAATATATATATATATATAAACTGATATATAAAAAAATTCTATAAAAATATACACATAGATAATAATTTTAGAAAAGTATTTATATTAAAAAAATATTAAAAAATAATTAAATTTTATTTTTTAGATTATTTTTTTATTTAAGATTTTAATTCAGTCGAGCTGGTGGAATATTGGATGATCATTTTGATAATTCTATCATTCTAATTAATTTTTATTTAATTATTATTATTAAATTTATAATATTTATATTTTTTATTATTTTTAAAATATTAAATATATTAAATTTGAAGTAATTATAAATATTTAGATAAGTGAAATGGCTTTTAATGATTTATAAATGATGAGTTATTCGTTTGTTGAGGCAAAAATTTCACCTAAAAAATGTTATCAATATGGGATCAATGTAGCATAATAATATCATTTTTTTTATCAATATTTTTAATTAAAAATAACTAAATTATTATTACTAGAATTGACTCCTGTCACTTTCCAAAGCTTATGGTTAAATTATATTCAATTTAAGGCACATGATCAAATGACAAAAATCAAATTAGAAAAGATAATTCAATTATTTTTAATTAAAAAAATAAAAAAAGATCAATATTATCATACCATATAATCACATGTTAATATCATTTCTTATGAAATAAATTATGATATTTTTATGAAATTCTTGTTATAACAAACAAACAAAAACTCAATATTTATAAATCACTAAAAAGTATTTTATGAATCTAAATATTTATAATTAATTTAAATTTAATATACTTTTTTTAAAAATAATAAAAAATATATCAATACCGTAGACATAATAATGATAAGTATATCAAAATCAAATAAAAAATAGTATTATCAAAATAATCATGTTAAGATATTAAAAAAATAAATTGATAGTATGACTTGACCCTTCTTTTGATTTGTCGATATGATCAAACCATAAAATGCTTAACAAGTTTCAATTGAGTTTTGATTATTTTTTATAGAATTTTTTGAGTTTATATCCTTTTTAAATATATAAAATTATGTGGCTACTCTAATAAAAATTGTTATTTTCATGTATATTTTTATTATTATTATTATTTTTATATCTACCCGTAACAATATTTTCATAAGTTACTTTTCAACTATACATTAAAAAAAACACAAAGAAAGGAAAACAAATGTATAAATGAGGCAAAAACATTATATATATATATATATATATATATATATATATATATATATATATATATATAGGAGGTTATATATTTTTAAAAAAATCTAAGAAAAATATATCACATAAAAAGGAGATATTTGATTAGCCTGGAATCACTAGATCATAGGAGGAGATGGGTTAGTTTAGGGAGATGGGGTGTTATGTGTTTCTTCCTGCCAGGGATGCCTTCGTTTTATAATATTTGAAGCGGAGTTTGTTTCTTTGATTTTTCAAGTATCAAGCTTGAGTCTGGATTAAGGTAATAATTGCTTTGGTTTCCTAACGGCTAATTTATCCCAGAGGAATACAACTTGAGCCTTAGGAGGAATGGATCCATGTGGTGCCACACATATTACACATAATAATAATAATAATAAGAGCCGGATTAGAATAACGTTGGTTGAATTTGGATTCAGATCTAGTTAAATCAAAATTTTATAATGGTAGATTTTACATCAATGATCCAAATTATTGGGGATAAACTTCGCTTCCATCAAAATCTAGTTCGATGCCTAGCTTAACGCAACTGGTAGCCACGGAAAAGCTTCAGCGGTCGGATCTTAGCCAAATTTCCTCCAAGCTTTCCATTCGATCGGACTTCTTCAGAAGCCGAACTCTTACAACCAACCGAGCTGCTCTACGGTCGAGCTCCTTCGGACTCCCAGCGGTCGGGCCTTAGCCGAACTCCTTCAACCGACCGAACTCTCCGACGGTCGAGCTTCAATCGGACTCCCGTGAGAGCCGAACTCCCTCCGCATTCTTTCGACCAGATGTCTACGAGAGCCGAGCTCTCTCTGCACTCCTTCGGTCGAACTTCTTCTGAGCTTCCCTCGGTCGAACTCCTCTAGGGATCCGAACTCCTCTGAAATGGATACACACCAAAGTCCACCGATCAATGCCTGCTTTCTCAAAGCCACGGCTATAAAATCTGGATGAATGGTCACCATCAGTCTGCCATAGGCGATGCGATGCTACTGACGACACCACTCTCTCCGTAATCAGTCCCATGCGGCCCACGATCCATCAATATGGCCGTCACTATTTGCCTGACGACGCCTTTTCCTCCGTACCGAACTCCATGCAGCTCCGAGCGGTCCGCGGTCGGACGATATGCCACCAACATCAATCAAGCTCCGTTTATAAAAAGGACCCTCCAGATATGCTATCTCGGATCTTTGATCTCTAAGCTCTAAGCTCTCCTCTCTTTCTCTAAGCTCTGCAGAACTCATTCCCGAGCACTCCATTTTTGTTGGCCAGAGCTAACTTGATCGTCGGAGGGTCCTGCCGGAGCCACCCCCACTGGCTCCAGATGGGACTTTATTTTGCAGGTCCCGACGGCGATCTCGTCCACCTCCGCTCCAGCTGATTTCGATGACGATCAGATTCTGCGTCAATAGATTGGTGCTAGAGGAAGGGCCCGAACCTCCGAGGTTCCCTTGTCCTTAAAGGAGTGCTCGACGACGATATCTCTCTTCCCTCTCTGGAGATCTCTCTTCTTCCTCTCTGAAGTTCTTTCTCCAGGAGAAAATGCCTCCTAGGAGAGCTTCGACTCAGCGATCGATGGTCCGATCCCGTCCAGATCCGTCTGTTCCTGCTTTAGCTCCGGCAGCTCAAGTTCCACCTATACCCACGGTGGATGTGGAGAAATTCAACCTGCTTGTCTGATAGGTCCGTGGCCTCACGGAGGCAATGCGGACCATGCAGCAGCCTCCGACGATGACTCCATCAGAAAACCCACCATCCGGATGTCGGAAACCAGCCCCAAGGAAGAGTACTTGGGCCGGCGTACCCACCTCCCTTTGAAAAGAAAAATAGAGAGTCAGAGATCCGTGTTTGGATCATGATTCTCCTCTGGAGGAGACCTTTCCCATTTGTAGTCGAAAGTTCTCCAAGATCTGCAATTAGGACGACGCCCTTGATCACAGACTGCAGGAGATGGACCGACGGATTTAAGAGCTCGGCCACGTCGCTCCGGCTCATCACGCCGACGTCCACACCGATCCTTCTTTCTTTCTCCGAATTATGTAAGAGCTCATCCCATCGAACTTCGAGCTTCCTCAGTTCGAAAGCTACAATGGAACTTCTGATCCAGTTGATTATCTAGAGGCCTTCCGGACTATGATGCTACTCCACGGTGCTTCAGACTTCATACTGTGTTGAGCCTTTCCATCTACCTTAAAGGAAGCAGCGAGAAACTGATACTCGGCATTGAAGTCGGATACGATCTTCTCTTCTGACCAGATGAGTTGGCAGTTTGTGGCTCACTTCATCAGCAGTCGACGTTCGCGCCGAGGTTCGAATTTTCTGATGAACGTCAAGTAGAAGCAGGAAAAATCTATCCGAACTTACGTCACCCGGTTTAACGCCGCGGCATTGGAGGTCCGAGATCTGGACCAGTCTGTTGCGATGGCCGCACTCAAGGGTGGCCTTCAGAAGAATGACTTACTGTTCTCTCTAAAAAAAAAGTATCCGAAGGACTTCGCCGATCTGCTGGCTCGGGCCGAGGGATATGCCCGTATGGAAGAAGCCTTCAAGTTGAAGGACGAAGAAGCCTTAAGGGAGCGACTGACGGACGAGTATAACAGACCCACCACCGATGGAGAGTCGAGCGAAGTTCGGCCGTACTCACGGACACCCTCCGGGCGCAGGCGAGCCCGAACTCTTCGAGCTCGCCACTAAGGAAGCTCCAACAGAAAGGCATGAAGAAGTCCTCCTCCCGAAAGGTTCCGCAACTATGCCCCCCTTAACGCTCCTCTAACTCAAATTTTCATCGAAGTTAAGAACCAACTGCCAAGATCGGAAGGATTATGGTCTCCTCCAAACAAGCACGATCGAAGCAGGACTGCCTCTACCATCGCAATCACGACCATGACACTGAGGAATGCATTTAGCTTTGAGATAAAATTGAGGAACTCATCAAAAAGGGGCGGCTGGGTAAATTCCTCCGACGTCAACTTGAAGGTGGAGAAGATCGGCCAAGGGCACCGCCATAACCAGAAATGATAAGGAACTCGATCGCTGAAGGGAGGAAAGGAGTTTGGCCGCATGAAAGGAGGTCGGCCGCCTCACGGCGTTATCAACATTACCCTTGGGAGGAACTTGGTACATTGGTGATTCGTCATCTTCCAGCGTCAAAGCCAAGAGAAGCATGCTCTAAATTGAGGAGGCCAGCATAAGATAGAGGAGGTCATCCGGCCCAGAGCTTATCGCCTGAAGAAACGTGGAAGAACAATGCTACCATGACCTTGGAACATAAAGAATTCGGGGATGCACTGCCAGTAACTTCCTTTCAATAAAATTCTTCTCTTTCAATAATATTATTTCTGGGTGCAAAAACTATATGATGACAGAAAAGAAGCAGTCGATAGTTGTCGTGTTAGGAACAGGAGGAGAACCTCGTCCTAACACGAGCAGATCAAAGACCTTCAACCTCGACTAGAGATAAGATTTCTTTCGAGCGACCGCGATAACCTCGACCAGAGATGAGATCTCTTTCGAGCAACCGAGTTAACCTCGACTAGAGATAAGATCTCTCCCAAGCGACCGCGACAACCTCGGCTAGAGATAAGATCTCTCCCAAGCAACCACTGACAACCTCGACTAAAGATAGGATCTTTTCTGAGCGACCGCTGACAACCTCGGTCAGAGATAAGATCTCTCGAGCGACCAAGTCAATCTCGACCAGTAAGATCTCTTCCGAGTGACCGTTGACAACCTCGGCCAGAGATAAGATCTCTCTCGAGCGACCGCTGACAACCTCGATCAAGAGATAAGATCTCTTCCGAGCGATCGAGTCAACCTCGGTTAGGAGATAACTTCGATCGGAGATAAGATCTCTTCCGAGCGACGAGTCAACCTCGGCTAGAGATAAGATCTCTCCCGAGCGACCGCTGACAACCTCGGCTAGAGATAAGATCTCTCCCGAGCGACCGCTGACAAACCTCGGTCAGGAGACAGGAAGATCTCTCCTGAGCGACCGCTGACAACCTCGGCTAGAGATAAGATCTCTCCCGAGCGATCCGAGTCAACCTCGGCTAGAGATAACCTCGGTCAGAGATAAGATCTCTCCGAGCGACCGTGAGTCAACCTCGGTATAGATAAGATCTCTCCGAGTGACCGCTGACAACCTCGGCCAGAGATAAGATCTCTCCCGAGCGATCGAATCAACCTCGGCTAGAGATAAGATCTCTCTCCGAGCGACCGTGACAACCTCGGCCAGAGATAAGATCTCTCTCCGAGTGACCGAGTCAACCTCGGTTAGAGATAAGATCTCTCCCAAGCGACCGCTGACAACCTTGGCCAGAGATAAGATCTCTTCCGAGCGACCGCTGACAACCTCGGCTAGAGATAAGATCTCTCTCGAGCGACCGTGACAATCTTGGCTAGAGATGAGAGCTTCGAAGAACCTCGTCAATAGCCCGTTAGGAACAGAAGGAGAATCTCATCCTAACGCGAGCAAAGTCGAAGGCCTCATTCACCTTAGACGAGACGGAGGAAGAAGCACGGACGATGGTCCGAATGTGCCCCCATAGCCCATTAGGAACAGGAGGAGAACCTCATCCTAATGCGAGCATAGTTGAAGGCCTCGTTCACCTTAAATGAGATAGGGGGAGAAGCACGGACGATGGTCCGAAATGTGCCTCCATAGCCCATTAGGAACAGAAGGAGAACCTCATCCTAATGCAAGCAAAGTCGAAGGCCTCGTTCACCTTAGATGAGATGGAGGGAGAGGCACGGATGGCAGTCCAAAAATGTGCCCCCACAGTCCGTTAGAAATAGGAGGAGAATCTTATCCTAATACGAGCAAAGTCGAAGGCCTAATTCATCTTAGACGAGATGGAAGGAGAGGCACGGATGGCAGTCTGAATGTACCCCCACAGCTCGTTAGGAGCAGGAGGAGAACCTCATCCTAACGCGAGCAAAGTCCAAGTCCGAGCTCCAAAGTCTACAGAAGACAGGATCTCCATCAACCTTAGTTGGAGATAAGATCTCTCCCGAGCACCCGCATCAACCTCGGCCGTAGGAGATAAGATCTTCCCCTAGAGTCCGCAGCAACCTCAGTCAGAGATGAGATCTCTCTCCATGCCTCCGAGTCAACCTCGGCCAGAGATAAGATCAGAGACAACCTCGGCCAGAGATAGGATCTCTCCCGAGCGACCGCGGCAACCTCGGCCAGAGATGAAATCTCTTCCGAACCTTCGAGTCAACCTCGGCCAGAGATAAGATCGGAAACAACCTCGCTAGAGATCAAATCTCCTCCGAGGCAACCTCGGTTGCTGGAGACAATGTCGCCCCCGAGGAGCTAAACCTCCGACCTCGACCGCAGGATACGAGATCTACTTCAACCTCGACTGGAGATGAGATCTCCCCCGGGCTTCAACTTCAACTTTGACCGGAGATGAGATCTCCCCCCCAAGCTTCAACCTGAATCAGCACAGAGCCCAAAAGAGGACTTCGACAGTCGCCTTTTCTGCACTCCCTTCTTTCGAGTTTCGAACTCGAAAGTGGGGGGGACTATTGTTGGGGATAAATTCCACTCCCATTGAAGTCCAGTTCGATGCCTAGCTTAACGCAACTGGTAGCCATGGAAGAGCTTCAGCGGTCGGATCTTAGTCGAATTTCCTCCAAGCTTTCCCTTCGGTCGGACTTCTTTAGAAGCCAAACTCTTACAACTGATCGAGCTGCTCTACGGCCGAGCTCCTTCGAACTCCCAGTGGTCGAGCTCCTTCAGACTCTCAGCGGTCGGGCCTTAGCCAAACTCCTTCAACCGATCGAACTCTCCGACGATCGAGTTTCAGTTGGACTCTCGTAAGAGTCAAACTTCCTCCGCGTTCTTCTGACCAGATGCCTACGAGAGCCGAGCTCTCTCCGCACTCCTTTGGCTGAACTCCTTCCAAGCTTCCCTCGGCCAAACTCCTCTAGGGGTCCGAACTCCTCTGGGGGTCCGAACTCCTCTGGAATGGATACACACTGAAGTCCACTGATCAATGCCTACTTTCTCAGAGCCATGGCTATAAAATCTGGACGAACGGTCACCATCAATCTGCCATAGGCGATGCGACGCTACTGGCGACACCACTCTCTCCGTAACCAGCTCCATGCGGCCTACGACCCATCAATATGGCTGTCACTATCCGCCTGACGACGCCTTTCCCTCCGTACCGAACTCCATGCGGCCACGAGCAGCCTGCGGTCGGACGATATGGCCACTAACATCAATCAAGCTCCGCCTATAAAAAGGACCCTTCAGATATGCTATCTCGGATATCTGATCTCTAAGCTCTAAGCTCTCCTCTCCTTCTCTAAGCTCTGCGGAACTCATTCCCGAGCACTTCATTCTTGTTGGCCAGAGCTGACTTGATCGTCGGAGGATCCTGTCGGAGCCACCCCCCACAAGCTCCGGACGGGACTTTATTTTGCAGGTCCCGGCGGCGACCTCGTCCACCTTCGTTCCAGTTGATTCCGACGACGATCAGATTCTGTGTCAATACAAACTATCAGATATGATCTATTACCTTAAAACTACTTGTATATAAAAAATTATATGATTTGAAGATCTTTAACCTATGTATCAATTAGTTAAAAATTAGATAATCTAAATAAAATTAAATTAGATATATTTTGTAATCACGATGCATAGTTAAGGATCTTCAAATTATATAATTTTTGCTATGCAAGCAGTTTTGAGATAGTAAATTACATCCAACAACTTAGATCATTGATGTAGGATCCTAATTATCTAATTTTGATCTAACCAAATTTGAGCCTAAATCTATCAATCTCATCCAAATTAGTCCCTAATAATTATATAATTTTATTATATATAATTTAGTTAGTGTATTTAGTTTTTGACATTTTTAATGTGCCTTGCTTTATTATAAAACTTGAATTAAATTAAATGAGATGTATTAATTAAAGATAATAGTATATTAGTAGCAAGAAGAGATATTAAAAAATCAAACAAACATCAAATGCTTAGAGCAGCATTGATGTAGATTAAGGATGCATTTGGCTAACCATTAAAAAAAATATTTTTTTTTAATTTTTAAAAAATAAAAATTAAAAAGCAATATTTAATAACATCATGAGAAGTAAAAAAAATAAAATAAAATAATTACTATATATATAAAATAATTTTTTTTTTCTTTTTTACTTTTTATTTTATATATAATTATTTTTTTATTTTATAACAACGTAGTTATTAAATATACTTTTTATCTTTTTACTTTTACTCAATAGCAAAAATAAAAAATAAAATATATTATTTTAAAAATCAAAAATAAAAAATGTAATCAGATCCGTAACCTCCTATTATGGTATTGAAATGCAAGGATACTTCCACTCCCCCACAGCGATCACCCTCCTCCCCCACAAACCCCAGATCGAGCTCCCACTCCCAAGGTCTTTCTCCCTTCCACAGCTAAAATGGCTAGAATCTCCAAGTACCTTACCCAAGCTGCCCATGTTGAGTCCTTCCGAAGACCAATCAAAATTGATGGTGAGTCATGCACCCTTGCTCATAGAGCCCCTAGGATTGGTTCATGGACCACTCGCCAATTCTTTCCCCATGGCTTTATTGTTTCCCATCCAGTGCAAAGTCTCATGGCAGAGGGGCACAGCAGAGAAGATGGCTTTAGCCTTATCACCAACCATTGGAACTAGTTCTAGGGAGGAGTGCCTCACGATCTGAAGTTCAAAATCCATGCGACTCTCAAAAACTTGCGTTTGATCTGCCGGACGGCTAATACAGTGGCCACATATATTTCTAGCTTTGGATCTCCTCATTGAGCCGGTCATTTTAGTCTTAGATGAGAGGATTTAACTGATTTTGACATCATGTTCTTTTGTGAAGTGATGGAAAACATCCCAGAGAGCATTCAAGTAACTGTTGGTCCATATCATATTTAGTCTCCATGCATATCAACCATGTTTCTGGTCAATGGATCTTGGTTGGAGATTTCAACCTCACAAGGAATTCTCGCATGAAAAGAAAGGACCATCCGAGGAAGTCCTGGCCTCTCAACGCTTTAATGCTTTTATTGATCACTTCCAACTACTTGACATCAAACTGAGTCAATAAAGGTTCATTTGGTCTAATCACCGTGAAGAACCAATGTTAGAAACCGATCATTGCCTCGTCTCCACGGAATGGTCAACCTGTCATCCACTTTTTGTGCTCTTACCACTTTCTAAAATCACCTCAGATCACTACCCTCTACTGCTGAAAGGAAGTACAAAATAGCCACCTAGGAAATCATTCTATTTTGAAAGCTTCTGACTGACCATTTCTGGTTCGACAAGCTCGTCAAGCAATGGTCACCACAATCAGAAGATGCTGCATCAAATCTTGTCAAAAAACTCAAATACCTCCATTCAAAATTGAAAGTGTGGAACAAACACAGTAATGGCAACATCATCAAGAAGGAGCAGCAAATCAAAGAGGCGCTTTTGAGACTAGATGGAGAGGAAGAACAAAGGTGCTTGGATAAAGAGGAACTCAATAGAAGATAAGACCTCAAGAAGCAATTAGAAATTATCCTAATGCACGAAGAGCACATTTGGAAACAACAATCGAGAATCAATTAGCTTCAGCATGGAGATAGTCTTCCATGCAATGGCAAGTGCAAGACGGTGGAAAAATTACATTAGAAGCATCATTCACGATGGGACAATTGTGACAGAACCTCGTCAGATTCAAGAAGCTTGCTTATAATTTTATTCAAAGCTTTTTGGACTGAGCCAAAACATAGCAATTGAGGTGGACTAGAAATCTCTTTTCCATCAATAACAGATAGACCTCTCCAAACTTGAAGAACCATTCACTAAAGACGATCAAACGAGCTGTCTTTGGATTGGCAAAAGATAAAGCACCAACCCCTGATGGGTTCTTGAATACATTCGACCAATATTTCTGGGATCTAATGAAATTAGACCTCTATAAGTTCTTCACAGCTGTTCACAATGGCTCAACGGATGTTTTAAGACTCAGCTACTCCTATCTGGCTCTCATTCCAAAGAAACAAGACAATCTATTAGTGGGAGACTGTAAACCAATTAGCCTCATCAATCGTGTTATCAAGATACTATCAAAGGCTCTAAGTTTTAAACTCTCTAAATACATCGACGCTCTCATTTCTCAGCCGCAAACTACTTTCATCAAAGGAAGAAACGTCTACGACAGCATCTAATGGCCACTGAGATCTCAACCCAATGCAAGAGAAGAAAGCTTAAAGGACATTGGATTATGAGGAGGGAATTTTCTTATATCCCTCGTAGAAGCTTACGGTTTTGACCTTTGATGGATCTCATGGATCAAAAATATCTCCAAACAAGCAAGATGACTATTCTAATTAATGGAGAACCATCCAAATGGATCCAAACTCATAGAGGCCTCCAGCAGGGAAACCCTTTGTCCCCTTTCTTATTCATAATTACAATAGATTTCCTAGCCCGAATGATGGAAAGGCAAGTTCAAATCAATTGATTCATTGGAACTAAAGACTATACCAGAAATATCCACTATCTTTAATACGCCGACAACACCCAGATCTTCTGTAATGTGAAGAAGTGGTTAAGAGGATCATGTCGAGGAGAGGACAGCTTTGATGTAAGAATTATCGGTAGGATATATTTATTTGATAGGCAAACTTAGATGCCAGTATTATGCAGTGCACTAGATGTGAGTAGGTCGTGGATAGAAGGTGTTAGATGGTATGGTCATGAATCTTTAGGATCATAATAGTACATAGTGATGTGCGAGCAGACCGAAAATATTGTTATAGTTAGAAATAAAAAGGCATATTAAGAATGCAAGATCGGGATCATGGTACAGATGCTTATAAGAAAACTTAGATAAAGAAATCTGAGAGGACTCTTGACAAAAGCACTCTTATACTGAATGGGTTTAGAAACAAAAAGAAGCAAAGTATTTACGAAATTGATGGGATGTCAACTAGCAAATCTTCCAATCAAGTACCTAAGTTTCCCACTCCACTACAAAAAATTAAAAAAATCTGATTGGCACTTTCTGGAGGAAAAGATCAGCAAAAAAATAGTTGGGCAGAGAGGCAAGCTTCTATCCATGGCAGGAAGCATAACATTGGTCAATGCTTCGCTTAGTGCTATCCCTTCATGCCGGATGTCCACACTCACCTTACCTACCGAAGTAATCAGAAGGACTAGAAAGAAAAAGAAGATACCTCTTTTGCCTAGGAGACAAGGCCGGCAAGGGCGGTCACCGTCTAGCAAAATGGTCTAATAAAATCATTTGGTGGGCTTGGAGTGATCAACCTCTTCAACAAGTGTATGCTTACGAAGGGGTGGTGGAGTGATACAGTATAATATTATCATTAAGATATTATATTTATTTATTTAATTTTAATTTTTTAAATAATTAAAAATATGTAAAAAATAGCGAGTGGGATCGAATCTATGGAGAAGGTAGTATTTTGATTTAAAATTTTTAATTTTTATTAAAAAAATTTTAAAATAAAATTAAAATTAAAAAATAAAATTATAAATAAAAGATAGAAATTAAACGGTGTAGAAAGATAAAGTTGGTACTAAAATCTATTATTTAGATTTTAGCATCTACTTGTAATAAAAATAAATAATAAAAATTTTAAAAAATAAATTTTATATTAACTTAAAATTAAAATTTAAAATTTAAATACAAGAAATTGAAAAGATAAGAAAATAAATAAACAAAATTATAACAAAGGGTTAAAGTGGATCTACGTAGCCTCGTCAGGAGATAGTTGATGGACTACTCTTTCTTTGTACTCTTCAGAGCATACTCACATCTTCTTCTTTTTCTTTGGATTTGATTTTGATCTTAGATTGGTGTCGGCGTGAAGATGGCATAGGAAATAGATTTTTTTTCTCAGCACCTATTGCCTTGAAGCAACCTTCAACCCAAGTCTGGTTCCCATCCTATACATTTCTCTCTCTTTGATCAAAGATGAATATTTCTGCTTGGCCCGGTATCCTTTAAATAGAGCAAAGAGGATGTCGGGTGAAGAGTTGGAGTGAAAGTAGGATTAAAACACCTAAAACCTAGTCAAATAAAGCCAAAACTCATGAATAGAAAATCCTGGATCTCATTGGCCATTAGATGGGATCAAATGGCTTAAAAATTATTTAAAAATCATCGTTAAAAACCCAAATCAATTCGAATTAGAATCTGGCCATCCGATTGTGCTCATCAAGTGAATCTAGGCCACTAGATCATGCAAAAGAGGCTTAAATAAACTTGGAAGCTTTCTCATCCGTTGGATCTTGATCAAAAGGGTTTAGGACCACCAGATTATGCCAGATCACTGCCAAATTCTTTAATCAAGTTGGCTAATATTCCAGCTGTTTGATCACGATCAGGAATGCCCTTATCCATCTGATAGTGTCGTTACTATGCTTATGGACCTTGTGGACCAAGCGCTCTATAGACCCCATCCAATCAGAGCGCGACACTTTAGGTGAAATGACCAAAATGCCCTTTAGACCGTATATTTTTGTAGTAGACCCATTAAGGATCCACAGTAAACTAGTTACTATTCTGGTTCACCATGGACCGCGTGATTTGTAATGTTAGGGTGACGTCACTACTGGGCCAGGCGGGCGGCGGGTGAGTAGGCTAGCTGGGCTTTGCATGCGCTTGGGCTACAAGCTATTTTTGTGCGCTGGGTTGACCGATCTAGCAAGCTAGCTACGCTAGCCCGATTAATTTTTTTTTTATTTATTTATTTATTTATTTATTTTTTGAACCTTCATTCTGGATCCAATTTTTATCCAATTTGCTTCAAATCCTTTTTTTCTTAACTAGAAAATTGTGCTCTTTTTATTGATGATTATTTTTTTATAAAAAATAAATAAAAATATTAATTATTAAAAATAAAAATAAATTAATTTATAAACTAGGTGTATTTATGGTAACTATCATACCCCCCAACTTAAACTTTGTTTGTTCTCCAGTAAAGAAAGGATTTAGTTTTAGATATCTTTTAGCTTAAAGTTTCGAATTCTACTAGCAATTTTTAAAAAAGGGCTATTGATGTTCAATAGAGTGTACATGAGGTATGTCATCGAGGTATTACTAATTATCAATATAAAAATTAAGTAAAGAATATTTGAACTTTCTTTTAATTTTTTCTAAATTATCCTTATCTTTATCTCTAAATCATCTAAACTTATATATGGGCAAGTGTATTGTTACTTCCATTCTTTATTTATTAAATTTTTTATTCATATTATCTATTTTTTGACATGAATATTATTGCTTATTTAGGCAATGAGACCTAATTACTCGATAAAAAATCAACATATTTTTTTATTTTTTATTTTTTTTATATTGTACCACTATTGAGTGTCTTAATCTCTTAAATTTTCTATTTGATCTATGTAATGAGCATTGGCCACTACTATAAAAAGGAGCTATGGTAGTGCATACTATGGCAGTGGATATAAAATAGTCCTTGGGCTTATTAGCTCGAATCAAATAGACTACGAGTTAAGACTAGCTTTACAATAAGCTTCTTTATCCTTTTCATCTTTTGACACGAAACTTAATGCTTGTTTAGACAAAGAGACTCGATTACTTAGTGAGAAGTATATGAAAATTATTTTATTTTAAAAATAATTTTTATTTTATGAAGAAACGTATAGTTATCATATATAAGCCTATAAAAAGTAAATTATTTTTTGATGCAAGTAAAAAAATCAGAAATACTCAAAAGAAAACTATTTATGTTCTAGATTTAACTCTTTATTAAATTTTTTTAATACTTGATCTCTCAGCATCTCATAATTCTTTAATCTATGCATTAATTTTTTTTAATAAAAATACTTGGTTCAACTCGATTCTTGAGCATAATCGGATGTCTAGATGCTAAATACTAACTTTTTTAAAAATTTTAAAATTTTAAAATTTTTATTATTCTCTTCCTCAACTTAATCAACATTATCCTTAATAAAGAAAGAAAAATAAAGGATACAATAAAGAATAGAAAAAAATATACCTAACTCAATATGTTTTTGGTCCAATATGGGTCTTAAAGATTTGGCTTTCCCTCCAACTTATTCAATATAGGCCTTACTAAAGTAACTAAAATAAAAATCTAAATAAACTAAAAAAATAAAATTAAATTATAAAGATCTGAGTTGCCTTTCAAGAGTGCTAAGTTTAATATCTTCAGTCAAACTTAATAATGATTCTACCTATTCGGTGTCAAATATTGAATTGACAAATTCTAACGATTTTAGATTGCTAATCTCAGAAAGATGGCTTGTAACCCTTTTATTGATAAATTCGTTGCTAATTTCAGAAAGATAGTTTGCAACCCCAATCTCAGACCCTTATTTATCAAGAATTTTTTCTATTTATTCTTCTAAAATGCTTGTGAATTAAGTCTTTGAGTTAAGAGTTAAGTTTGATATAATGGGTACTGGAAGGGTGTCATTCAATTTTAAACATTTAAATTTAGATATGACTAAAGGTGGCTTTAGTTCTAAAAGTAAATTAATATAAATTTATTTAAATAATTTTATTGGCTCTTCATTGTATGCTCCTTTCTTTTTGTGTAAAAAATAGACTTCTAGGGCTGAAGGAAATGAGACTTTAGGTTTATATATCTTGGGTAAATCATCTACTTTCTTCTTTTTTTTATGTATCTCACTTAGATTAGAACTAGCATTAGTACCAGTTTTGGGTTCAGATTCTTCTATATGGTTAGTTTCAGTACTAACCTCTTCTTATAAATTTTTATTTTGGCTAGTATCAGTATTAGCCTCTCTCATCTGGTCTTGGTATGGGTCTTTAAGAATTCTATTACTTCTAAGTTCAAAAATTATTTTTGTATTCTTAAATTAGAGATTCTTAGGTAGGACATTGTATTGATGACTAAGTTTAGGTGGTTGGTGGATATTAGATGGGTTGTTTATAAAATTTGCTATCGGTTGGCTCGGTAATTAATCTAGTTCTCTTCTTATGGTGGACTTAATTAAATATCCTATTTGTGCTTCGAGCCTGGTGATAGATTACTGTTAAGTTAAAATCAATTGCTCCAATTGATTAAACCTATCGTCGGCTATATTGGTCTATTGAGGAGGTGGGTATAATGATTGATTGTAATGTGGTAGCTAGGAGACTGACTAGGCCTTTATTATGGGCATAGTTTTTGGTATTGAGGTCTATTTTGATAGTTTTGCACAGATAAAATTTGGATCTGAATCTAAGTTTGTTGGGGTCTTCAAGAAATATTTGGATGGTTGCTTTAACTTAGGTTATATGAGTTTAAAAATAGATCATTAACTGGTTTGGAGTAGCCTTAAGCAGCTTGGACTTATTCTTGAATGAAAAATAGAAACTGTGCAGTCATGGGACATTCACTCATATAATGGATTAGGCTAGCACAGATAGAATAAATCTCCTAATAATTAGAAGTTGATGTATATTGTGTAGGAGATTATTGACCTAGGATTAAGAATTGATCTAATTTTTGGGCAAGAAGGTCGACTATATTTAATTTTTGAGCTATCAGGTTCAAGTCAACCTTAAAATTAGATTCTGAGTGTTTAAACTTATAAATTCCTATCCACTTTTGGTGATGAATCGACCTTTCATAAGAAGATAGTAAAGCTTGATTAATTGAGTTTTCACTCAAAGATTTCAAATAAGGCATACGCTTTGTCCTCACTCTTGCTTATGAATGCACTCTTATAAGATGCATCTACTATCTATCTATATTAGTCTTCTAAACCTTCATAAAAAGCTTGAATAATTTGCCATTTAGATAGATCATGGTGTGGGCATTTTCTAAGAAGTTTCTTAAGTCTCTCCTATTAGTCATGAATTGGTTCTCTTAGAAGCTGAGCAAATCTAGTGATGGCTCGCCTCATGGCGATGGTTCAACCTATGATATAAATTTTTTTTAAGAAATTTATATTGTAATTCAGCTCAACTTTGGATTGATCTTCCTATTGTGCCAAGTCAATACTCGGCTTTATCCTTTAATGAAAAAGAAAATAAGATTAGTCTAAGGACATCATCAGTAAAATTTTGAATTATCATAGAGCATATTTTTAAAAATTTATCTAGATATTTGTAAGGATCTTCATTGGTATTTTCATAAAAAGATGGGAGCATCTGGATTGCAGTCAACTTGATCTCATAATGGCTTGTAGGGATATTAGATAAGTGGATACAAGTCGATGGATTATAAGTGGAAGGAATAAAATATTCTTTCATCTGCCTAGGTGGTTCTCTAGAATTTTTAGCCATTTGATTGCTAGATTTAACATAGATTAGCCATTCAATTTTATGATTGGATTCAACTAGATCAGAAAACAACAATCTCCTACTGTGCATGTACTAGTGCAATCTTAACATATGGTTCAAAAAAATTATTTATTATTTTATTTATTATTTTATTATTATTTTTAATTTAATTTAATTATTATTATTATTATTTTTTTAAGAGAGGAGGAGAAAAGGAGAAGATGAAGAAAAGAATTCTAAAAAAGAGAATCCAAGGAATCCTAAATCTAAGAAGAGAGAGAGGAATTAGTTACGATTAGCTTTGATATTAATTAGCAATCAAGTTAGGTAATCAATCCTAACTAAAAATTATCCTAGATCTAGATAGCTCCTAACTGCCAAGATCATCTCAGACCCTCCTAGTAAAAGATCAACCACTCAACTGATCAGATAAGTATAAGATTGGTGAGGGTCCTCCATTGCATTTCTTAGATACCAGTTAAATTGATCAGGTTAGCTAATAGAACTAATTAAGTAACTACTTTTCTTCGAGATGTAATCTCTGAACCACTTGCTTTAGACATCAGTCAAACTGACTAATCCTAACCTGGTCTGACTCTTAGGATTTCTTATCCTAGTAAGCTTGAGTTCCTTAAGAGTCTATGTCTAATTGATTTTAAATTAAGGTTAGGTTAATGCGGGATGCTGGTTGATTATTTATGGATCAAAAAAGGATGATGAAATTCTCATCTTATCTTGTTAATAGATATCACCCTTAATTTGATTTGAGATGAACATGCAGAACTGATTTCAAATAAAGAGTTCTTATGCAACTAAATTAGATGTATGAAACTAATTAAACTTGAGAAGCTTACCTTATGTCCAGCGATCATAAAAAAATAAATCTAAATGATGGATGCTCTAAGAAATTAAGATTTCTATCCTTATTATGCAGTTTTTATTAGATTTAAATAAGTTATTTTTAAATTAATTTGAAAATAAAATAAATAATACTAAAAAGAAAAGAGGTCTAGGGTTAGGATTGATCTCACCAAATAAGATTGGAAGCTTTCTTACTTGCCTTAATTTTTTTTATTCTTTTTCTTTCTTTTTTTGTAAAAGAAAAGTTAGTAAGTAATATTCATAAAAAAATCAAAGAAAACAAAAATTTTATTGTTCATGCCTTTCCCAGTAACAATGCTAAAAACTTGATAAAGCACAATATTGTCGTTAAAATATCATGTTTGTCAATTTAATTTTGACTTCTTAAATAATTAAAAACACATAGAAAGTAGCGAGTCAGATCGAATCCATGAAGAAGACAGTGCTTTGATTTAAAATCTTTAATTTTTATAAAAAAATTTAAAATAAAATTAAAGTTGAAAAATAAAATTATAAATAAAAGTTAGAAATTAAATGGTACAGAAAGATAAACTTGGTACTAAGATTTACGATTTAGATTTTAGCATCTACTTATAATAATAATAAATAATAAAAATTTAAAGAGCATAAAAATAAATTTTACATTAAATTAAAATTAAAATTTAAAATTTAAATATCAGAAATTGAAAAGATAAGAAAATAAATAAATAAAGCCGTAACAAAGGATTGAAGTGGATCTGCGTAGCCTTGTCGGAAAGATGGTTGGTGGACTCCTCTTCTTTCATACTCTTCAGAGCATGCTCGCATGTTCTTCTTCTTTCTCTTTGAATTTGATCTTGAGTTAGATTAGTGTAGGCATGAAGATGGTATAGGAGATAGGCTCTTCTTCTCAGCATCTATTGCTTTGAAACAGCCTTCAATCTAAGTCTGGTTCCCATCCCATACCTTTCCCTCTCTTTGATTGAAGATGAATATTTCCGTTCGGCCTAATACCCGTTAAATAGAGTAGAGAGGATGTTTGGTGAAGAGTTGGAGTGAAAGCAGGATTGAAACACCTGAAATTGAGTCAAATAGAGCCAAAACTCATGAATAGAAAATCCTAAATCTTGCTGGCCGTCGAATGGAGATCAAATGGCTAACAAATCACTTAAAAATCATCATTAAAAGCCTAGATTAAATTGGATTAGAATCTGGCCGTTCGATTGTGGTCAGGAATGACCTCATTCGTCTGATAGCATAGTTACTATGCTTATGGACCCGGTGGACTGAGCGCTCTGTAGACCCGTCCAATAAGAGTGTGACACGCCAGGTAAAATGATAGAAATGTCCCTTGGTAGACCCTTAAGGATCCACAGTGAACCGATTACTATTCCAATCCATCGTGGACTATGTGATTTCTGTTGGTCCGACTGGCTTGGTGGGTGAGTGGGCTGGCTGGGCTTCGCATGTGCTCGGGCTAGAAGCCATTTTCATGTGTTGGGCTGACCGATTTAGTGAGCTAGCAGGGCTGGCCTAGACAGTTTTCTTTTTATTATTTATTTATTTATTTATTTATTTATTTGAATCTTCATTCTAGATTCAATTTATGTCTAATTAGTTTTAATTTTTTTTTTAAATCAGAAAATTGAGCTCTTTTTATTGACGATCATTTTTCTATAAAAAATAAATAAAAATATTAATTTATTAAAATAAAAATAAATTAATTTATAAATTAATTTTTTTATCAATGTATCTATGATAATCATCATGAAGATACTTCAATGAGCAACATAGACCATAGAGAAAACTGATAAGGTATTCATTTCAAAAATTCAACACCAAGCTAGGTCTCTACATTGAATACTAGACTCTCAGTTGCCTGGGAAAGCATTGAATCAACCAAACGATGGTTCTTCCAAAGTGTCAACTTCAAACGGGTTAATGGCGAGCAAATTAGCTTCTGGAACGACCTATGGATCCCAAGCACCCCACTGAAGAATCTCTTTCCATAGCTGTATTCACTTTCGAGAACAAATGAGACTATAATCGCTTACATTCTCTCCATGATAAACTTACAAACTAGTAGCACCTTTTCTTTTGAGTCAAATAGGAGTGGTGGACAATTAAAAGCTGCCATGCGAAATATATCTCTTGCAGCAGCAAACGATTAAAAGCCTGTGGATGGTTCATATAGGCATGTTTTAGATTTTATGATCACCGCAATATAAATAATTAAAATAATAATAAAAATTATTTATCTAAAATTTTATCTTATAATTAGAAGTCGTTTAGTCTTTTGATCATTCTTTTTTTCTTTAACGATCAAAATTATTTTCTATTAAATTGATCATGATAACGATGTTCGATTGAAGTAAAATTTTGATAGTGTGCTACAAATGTCATCGAAATCATCATTACAAGTTTTTGGATTCATCGATGATCTTTATTTATCAGATCATCATACGGTTATTCGTGACCATCGAAATCAAATTTTATTGATCGATACGGCTAGGGCTATTGGGTCAAGGCGGTCTTTTGTCACGATACTCTAACGATAATTATTTAGATAATGAATGATAAAGATGGACTTTAAATTTTAAAATTATATTATATTCAAAGAAAAGTATAAAAAAAATTATATTTAGGTTCTATAGCAATGGTTGGGAAGTAACCGCTGCTATATGTCTATTGCAGTGTTTCTTAAACCACTGCTATAGGTCTATAGTAGCGGTTGATAACCGCTGCTGTAAGGCTATGGCAGTGGTTTCGAAAATTGCTGTCATAGGTTTGAAAATTTTTTTCCATCCATGCCCTCTCTTCTTCATTTTGTGTACCCAATTTTATTTCCTCTCTCTCCTCTTTGCTACCTGAGCCCTACCTACCCGGTCGTCGGTTCGTCCGCTGCCGCCTCCTCCCTCTAGCCCCACCATTGGCTCCGGCCCCCTCAGCCTCGCCTCCCTCAGTCCTGGCCCCCTTTGGCCGCCCCCCTCCTTGTGGCACCACCGTCAGCTCCGACCCCCTCAGGCCCGGCCCCTTTGGCCGCCCCCCCCTCTAGCGCCGCCCCCCTTCCTCAGCCCTGGCCCCCTTTGGTCGCTGCCTCCTCTAGTTTTGCCCTCCGCTGCCGCCTCCTTCCTTTAGCACCATTGCTGACAACCCTCATAGCTCTGCACGACCCCCATCTCCACAGCCATAGGTATGATTTTTTTTATTTCATTTCATAATAATATTTATAATTATTTATAATAATATTTATAATAATATAAATATTTATAATAATATTTATAATAATATTTAAAGAGAACTTCGGTTGGTGGGTTCAGGGTCATGCCGACTGCTGTGTGCCATGCCGATGGATTCTGGGTCATGCCCATGAGTTCTAGGCCGTGTCGGTGAGTTTTGGGCCATGCCGGCGGCTATCGATCGTGCTATAGGATTCTAGGCCATCGGGTTCTAGGCCATGTCAGCAGGTTCTAGATCGTGCCCATGAGTTCTGGTAATTATTGGTTATGTTATGCAATATTTGATTGTGGTAAAATTTGGGAAAAACGGACATGCATGTATGTATATGTGTGTAGGTATGTATGTATATAAATATGCATGTATGTACGTACGTATCACTACTACAGAATAAGGCTACGACATTGGTTTATAACTGCTGTTGTAGCCTAAAAAATCACTGTCATAGGCTATGGCAGTGGTTAGCTAATCGCTACCACTATGGCCATCGCTGTAGGTCTATGGCAGTGATTATTGTAGTGCTTATATGAACTGCTGCCATACACAGCCTATGGCAGTGGTTCTGTAACTACTACTATAGGTTGAGATATGGCAGCGGTTATAGAATTGTTGTCATAGATCTAATACAGCGGTTTTGTAATTGTTGCCATAAGTCAATGGCAGCGATTGGCACGTAACTTATTGTCTCACTTGGCATGCCTACGATAGTGATTTTACAACCACTGTCATAACTTTTGAATAATAAAAAAATATAATTTTTTTAATTTTTTTATATTTTATCTGATAAATATAGAGATATATATAATATCATAAAAAATATAAAATAATATTATAAATATAAAAATATTTCTAAAATGCTCAAATTTTATAGTCGAATAAAATTTATTATAATATTTTTCAAGAAAAATACATCAGAAGTTTTCTAAATCTACATCATCATTGTCATCGAAAGATGGAGCACGAGCCAGAGGAGCTAGAGCCAGAGATGGAGGAGCTGGAGCTGCAACGTTAGCCAACATGTCCCCAAGGCCAGTGAAGTCTGCTCCAAAATGTGCACTGAGTCTCGTCACTATGGCGCTCAGGATGCCCTCCAGATGAGTTATGCATTCCTCAGCACGAGTAGCCCACACCGTAGCCTGATCTTCCCATGCCATAGCCTGAGCTGCCTATGCCAACGCCTTCTCAAGCTGCTCCTGACTGACGACATCGAAAGCATATGAAAAGATGCTCATCTCAGACCAGTAGCTCATCGGCATATGTCTGGGCCAGCATCGGATCCTCCCAGAGTGCTCAGGCTCCAAGATCTGAGATAAATGGTCATGGGGACTAGAGGTGTCCGAGCCCTTACTCGTGAGCACATCTAACTGCTCTTGTAATTATAAATTTAAATAAAATTTTATAAGAAATGCTATAATACTGATAATATATATTAATATACTTATTACTTACAAAATTTTTTTTGATCGTGGTGTTCATCAGCCTATCCTTCTTGTCTATATAGCTGGATCGGAAGATCTTGCTACGACTGGATCGAAAGATCTCGCTATGACTGAACATCACTCCATTTTTCATCAGCTATAACAATGGATCAGTTTATTAGAAACATGAACAAAAATATTAATTTAATTTATCTAGTAAAATTTAGAATTTATTACCTCTCTATGCACATGACTGACCATAGACTCACAGCCTAGATTATGCGTGTACTCTTGAGCTGCCCGATTCTTCTAGTTCTAACGGAAGGTTGCTTAACAAGTATTTAAATAAATAATAAATATTTAAAAAATATTTAAATATAATTTTAAGCATATTGAAAAATTTAAAAATTAAAAATTTTATCTCGAACTTCTGACTTCTCCAATGTCTAACCATCTCCTTTCATTGACTCGGAGGACAGTCCTATATTCAAGGAACAAGCTTCTTCGGAGTGTCTCATTGGTGATCGAGCCATCCTCTATGGAGCTTGACCTTGTAGCCCTAGTATAACTCTTCAATCTTCTTCAATTGGGCATCTCGAGCTCTCTCATGATCTAAAAAGTTGTACCTCCTCTGCACAAAGTTATCAAAAGTCAGTTACCAAATTATTCTAATCAAACAAAGTGTAAACATATCAAATGCATATATAATTAAAATACACTTACCCATATCTCCTCCCACATTCTGTTTCTAACATTAGCATCCAACAAATGTCAGTCTATGGGTAATATCAGAATAATGTCGGACTGCCTCACAAGCACTCTAAAAAATGAATGCATTTCTCGTACGATCTTCCCTCCGCATCATATTGCACCATCACCTGATGCTGGCGGTTCCACACATGTGGCATGCATGTGGGACTACGAAATATCCTACTGAATGATGCACCTGCAATAAAAATATATTATATAAATATATAAATATATAAATATTATATAAAAAATAAATAAATAAATAATATAATAAAAACGTACACTCAGATATCGATGTCGGAGCATGTGTCGGAGATGTGGTTGATGGTGGAGGCTCAGATGTTGATGGTGGAGTAGATGGCGATAGTCCCTGAGTACCCGATGCGGAGGTAGATAGAGTATGCTCCGACTGCTCCTTAGATGCCGAGCTCCACGTAACCTGTCGAGGGATGGAGGTGAAATCTAGATGGCGTTTCAGTGACATTATGATCTATAACATTAATGAACATTAACCAATATAACATGTTGAACAATAATATTAGTATAGCCTTAATAAATAGACTCTAATATTTATACCAAAATGTTAAAGTCATCGCCTAGTGGCATCTACAATATGGACATTACCATCACTCCTGATAAATATATCTGAGACCTCGATAGTACCAGATAAGTTTTATCCTAAAGATGCACTTTGCATGTATGGTCCAACATCATCATCAACTTCAGTATCATAAAAAATATGCCTAGGCACCATCCTCACAATAACACCCCATTGAGGCTCCAAGGGATCACTAACGTAGAAGACTTGACTAGCTTGGGAGGCAAGTATATACGATCTTATAATGCGTGGCGTTGCATATTAACATGAGTAAAATCATACTCATCAGTCTTCATCCCTGACTGTGATAATGTGTCAAACCAATTGCACTTCATCAATGCAATCCTTCCTTTTGAATGATAATCCAAGATGACTATCTTCTCCACCATGCTATAATAGTTCAAATACTCTGTATGAGACTGTGAATCCCTCGAGCTAGCATAACACCCAGTGGTGGCGCTTAACATCATGCCACTATTTTGTGTTGCCATATTTACGAATCTGCTATAAATATTAAATCTGTAGCCATTGATGATGAGGTATTTATACTCATACACGGTATAATTAGGACCCATTGAAAGAGCACGTACTTCAAAGCTCACATCATCGAGTGGTAATCTCTGCACCTAATTAAGAAGATGACACCTAATTAGTAAATATGTTCAAATAAGTTGCTCGAGACAAGAATATATAATTACTTACATAATTTTTGAATCATTCAGAAAATTCTTTGCTGTGCATTTTTTCTTTCTCCTGCATACTTAAAGCATCCTATTTTACTCTTATGACCTTCTTATGTTTGCTGCATATACAAAGAACAAATTTATGTATAATTGGATATTTTCTTCTACTTATTATGAAATAAATAGGGCTGAATGACTCACCTTATGTATGGCTCAATAATATCACAGTTGAAGAGCACGTAGCGGTGTGTCTTATCCCTTTTCTTAATGCTCAAATCAATGAGATGGTATGAAGTGAAAAATCCATCTGACTGTGGAATGGACTCAAATGCAAGCTCAATTGGCTCATACTAATCATCCTGATTCCTCATTGGCTGATTACGATGTGTCTCGAGTTTGTTTAAGTATATGGTACAAAAATTCAAACACTCTTGATCCAAATAACCTTATGCTATGGATCCCTCTGGATGATTCATATTTCTTACATAAGATTTTAAAATTTGAATATTCCTCTCCATAGGATACATCCATAGATAGAATACTGGGCCTCCAAGTATAATTTTTTTCGTAAGGTACATGGTAAGATGCATCATAACCGTGAAAAATATTAATGAAAATATCTTCTCCAGATTACATAATATAGTCACCGTCCTTGTCTTCATTTTTTTCACATCTTTCTTAAGCAATCTCTTTGTACAAATATCTCTATAAAAGTTGCAAAGATAAATAACAACTATTCTAATATTTTTTGATAACACACAGTAAATAGCTATTGAGATCAATTCCTGCATCAACACATGATAATCATGAGTCTTCAATCCCCAAGTTTGATATCCTTACTATTCACACACTTTGATATGTTGCTTGAGTATCCATCTAGGACCTTTATGTTCTCCAACATACAAAAAAATATGGACCGTTTGAAGACATTCATAACATAGCATGTATGAGGGAGCCTCCACTATTCTCTTCCTACCGGCTCTGGATGGAGTAATCTTCTAATACCCCATTCTTTCAAGTCAAATCAAAAATTCAAATCATTCTTGGTCTTATTTTTGATATTCAAGATTGTTGCCAATAGGAGCTCACACACATTCTTTTCAATATGCATTACATCTAAGCAATGACGCAATAAGTTTGTCTTCTGATATGGCAAGTCAAAGAAGATGCTCTTTTTCCTCCAATTAAAGTATGTGTCATCTTTCTTTGATCGGTGCTTTTTCTTCTTACCACCAATCAGATCATCTTTTTCAAATTCAATACTGAGATCATCTAACTCTCTCAGTACTTTACTTTCAGACATCCAGCTAGGCACCTTACCTTCTTCAATAGTGCCATCGAAGAAGCGTGCATCCCTTATGTATGGATGGTTTTGATGGAGAAAACGTCGATACTCCATATAGCTAAAGCTTCTTCAATGTGTCAACTTTCTAGACTGAATATTTTTTTCATAAATCGGATATGTTAGCTCACCTTTCGTGCTCCAACCTGATATTAGGGTATAGGCTGGAAAGTCATTTATTATCCACAAAAGCACTGCATGCATGGAGAATGACTCATTCAGTAAAGCATCAAAAGTTGAAATATCTTGAATGCTCCACAACTATTTCAGCTCAACAATAAGATATTGTAAATAGACATCAATGTCATTACCTACCTCCATCGGTTTAGAGATGAGCATTGTCATGAAAGCAAAGGATTTTTTCATATACATCCATGATAGGAGGTTGTAAATATGAATAAATACTGGTCATATACTATGGACGGTATTCATATGCTTGAATGGGTTGAAACTATTGTATGACAAGCCCAATATCACATTACGTATCTCTTGTGTGAAATTGGGATGTATTTCATTAAACTTTTGTCATGCCTCTCCATCAAGCCTCAATGCATTATCTTTTGTTCGGTCCTCTTCATACCATCTCATGTCCTTCGATGTTCTTACTGACATAAATAATTTTTGTAGTCTCGAAATCAAAGAAAAGTATCATATTAACTTTTGAGGTACACGGATCGATGTGCCCTCTTTATTCTCTTTCTATCTTGATACACCGTATCTCGTACACTCATTTCGATTGGCATCCCCCTCCCAGTAGAGCATGCAATTATTAGGACATACATGTATCTTGATATAAGTAAAGCCTAACTGTTTAATAATCTTCGATGTCTCATAATTATTCTTCAAAATTTGTGCATTATCCAAAAGAATATCTTTCAAAAGCTCTAGTATGCAGTTCACTCCATTATTACTGAACCTATTGGAGCATTTCACATGGTTCAACTGGATTAAGAACTCAAGCTTTATCATCTTTTTATATTCGGGATATAATGAAATATTAGCATCCTCCATCAACTTACAGACTTTCTCCAAATCTTCACTATTTGTCATTCCATCAATCATAGGATCAGGCATGGAAATAGATTCACCATCATTATGATCAATAAATAAAAAAATATCATGAACCATTTGTTCCACTCCTCCATCATGTTGATCGCCTTCTTGCGGCCTGCCCTCACCATGTTGATCCTAACAAATTTTATCACCAAATTTAAAGTCATAAATAGTGAGGTGATCATTTACATCTTGACGAGGTAGCCACGGCCCATCCATACACTTTTTATAAGGACATTAGATAAGTTCGTGGTCGTCAATTTTTTTTATAGCAAAATCAAAAAACTTTTGAAGTTCAACCTTATATTCTGATGAGAGCCTACTAAACTTCATTCACTCTTTATCCATTACAAAAATTGATGATACTACAATTAAATTATGCATGCAACTTACAATATATACTAATGCATTATAAATAAATATGCATTATAAATAAAAAATGCATGATAAATAGGGGTCGAAATAAATATCATTTATGAAACTCATATTAAATATTATTTTTAGATATGCAATAAATGCATTATATCACCAACTAATAGGTAAAGATAGGTCCTATCCCATTCAGAAATTATATTAATTCTATAGGTTTATTACAGTAATCAAAAGATATGCAACAAAGATTGAATGAAATTTCGGTAATATTTTTTTTAGTTCTTCTATGTAGGGAGAATAAAAGAAAAATACTGTCCAAAATTTTATTCAAAATTCTTAGCATACCATTTGATTATTTGAATTATCCATAGAATTATTTATAATTCTTAAACATCCAAATTAAATAATTAATTAATTATTGTACATAATTCTTTCATCCGTACAATTATATATAAATGTATGGATATCGAAGATTATGTACACTAATCAATTGATGGATCTATCATTATGCAATACAATAAACAAAAGCAACAAAATATAAATACCCAAAAAATTCTTTTTAGAATCTTTTTCTTAGCTTGTACTAAAATTAAGAAGTAAATATATTTATATGTGTATTAAGACACAAAAAACTGTCAAGAAGCTTTGTGGATTCTCGATATCATCCTAAGGCAGTATTCAGCAAAGCAGTAAGTTGATTTGTTTATATTTTCATGATTCAAGGTTGAGAGTCAAGGGATAAGTAAACAAGTAATAAGTAAACAATCTATCATTCTAGGGCCCAAGGCTGCCGACACGGTCTAGAACCCATCGATAGGGGTGAGGATTTTCTTAGCGGCCGGCACAGCTCAATCATCGACACGACCTAGAACCCACCGATGGAGATTTTCTTATTGATCGGCATGGCCCAAGGGCCATCCACGGCCACCAACACGGCATGGCCCAAGGGCCATCCATGACCATCGATACGGTATGGCCCAAAACTGCCGACACGGCACGTCCAGAACCCATCGACATGGTCCAAAACCAATCAGCAAGAGTTCTCTTATTCGTCGGCACGATCCACGACCGTCGACACGACCCAGAATCCATCGATGGGGATTTCATTATCGATCGATAGGGCCCAAGGGCCATCCATGATTGTCAACATGGCATGGCCTAAGACCGTCCACAACCGTCGACACAACACTGCCCGACCCAGAATCCACTGGCATGATCTAGAACCAGCCAGCATGAGTTCTCTTATCCACCGACATGATCCATGGTCGACAGATAATTATAATTTTTATAATAAATATTTATAATATTTATTATAAAAATTATAATTAAATATTATTATAAATATTATAAATAATAAATAAATAATACTATAAATTTTTTTTAAAAAATCATATCTGTGGCTATAGAGAGGGGTCATATAGAGAGCTCCGAGGGTCGCCGATAGTGGCACTAGAGAAAAATGACGGTGCTAGAGATTACTTGCAAAACGATCGAGAGAGACAGTGAGTTAGAAAGAGAGAAGAGAGAGAAAGAGGGAAGAGATAGAGATGGTAGGAAGGGGGGTTAGGCCGAGGAAAGAGAGGAGGTGGCGGAGCCGATGGCCAGGCCGGCTAGGGAAGAAGGGGTAGGGGGCTCGAGTTGAGGGAAAAGAGGAGAGAGAGAGAGAGCAGGGAGGGGTTGGGGCTAGCAGTCGGGTCGAGGGAAGAGAGGAGAGAAAGAGAGATGGTGGAGCTGGCGATCGAGGAGGAGGGGGGTGGTACGGTGATGGGAGGTCGGGGGGGTGGGCTATGGGTGGAGCCGGGGGCTGGGGGTGGGTTGTGGGTGGTAGCTCGGTGGAGGAGCCGCGGGCCTAGGCCAGGAAGAAGGGGAAGGGAGCTGGTGCAGTGACAGGGATGCCGGGGGGTGGGCTACGGGCGGAGCTGGAGGGGGGGTGGGTTGCGGGCAGTTGCCCGATGGAGGAGCCACGGGCCTAGGCCAAGGAAGAAGGAGAAGGGGGCACGGTGATGGGGAGGCCTAGGGGGTGGGTTGTGGGCAGCAGTCCAATGGAGGAGCCGTAGGTCTAGGTCGGAGAAGAAGGGGAAGGAAAGGGAGGAGGGGGAGGTGGTGGCACCGACTAGGGAAGAAGGAGGAGGCGCGAGTAGAGGCGGTGCCATCCGGAGAGTCAATAGAAGGCGGAGGAGGAGGCAGCATCGATCGGGGAGCCAATAGGAGGCAGAGGAGGAGGTGACGTCGGTCGAGGAAGAAAAGAGAGGGATGAGGTCTCACCGACGATGGAGAGGAGGGAGTGAGAGAGCAATCGACGAAGAGAAAAAAATTTAGTGGTGGGTGCTGGAAATAACCTAACCTATGGCAGCGATTACTGAAAACTGCTGCCATAGGTCTATAGCAACGATTATAAAATCACTGCCATAGATTTGTGGCAGCGGTTTTCAATAACCATTATCATAGATTGAATTTTTTTTTCATATTTTTAAGCTAAATATTATATAATTTTAAAATTTAATATCTATATTCATCGTTCATTATCTAAATAATTATCATTAGAGTATCATCATAAAAGATCGCCTCGATCTGATGGCCATAGATACATCGATCAAAAAAATTTAATTTTGACGATCATGAATGATGATGCGATGATCTAATAGATGGAGATCTTCGATGTATTTAAAAATTTACAACGATGATTTTGATGATATTTGTAGCATACTATCAAAATTTTACTTCAATCGGATATCGTTATTATGGTCAATTTAGCGTGGAGTTATTTCAGCCGTTAAATGAGAAACGAGTGATCAAAGGACCAGACGGCACTCATCCATGAGATAATTTTTTAGATAAATGATCTTGGCTACTATTTTAATTATTTTTATAGTGGTGATTATAAAATTTAAATCATGGATCTAAAAATGATCCAAAACTATATGTTGCTTGATATTCATTCTTAAACTCTATTGGTAATTATGCTCATGCTTTTGCAAGATCTGCTTAACGTGAATAATTCTTATAAAAATAATTTAAATTTTACGATCATCATCATAAAAATTATTAAAATAGTAAATAAAATTATTTATCTAAAAAATTATCTCATAATCAAACGTCATCTAGTCCTTTAATCACTCATTTCTCATTTAACGGTCGAAATCATCTCATGCTAATTGATCATGATTATGATATTTGATTGAAGTGAGACTTTGATAGTATGCTATAAACATCATCGAGATCATCGTTGTAGATTTTTTGATACATCGAAGGTCTTCATCTATCAGATTATCGTATCATCGTTCGTGGTCATCGAAATCAAATTTTTCTAATTGATAAAGTTAGGATCATCGGATTGAGACGGTCTTTTGGGACGATACTCTAATAATAATTATTTAGATAATAAATGATGAAGATGGACATTAAATTTTAAAATTATATAATATTTAAAATAAAAATATAAAAAAAAGATATCACAGCAGTTATGATTAATCGCTGCAATAGGTTGAGCCTACAGCAATGGTTACAAAGAACTACTACCATAGTTTAATCTATGGCAGCAGTTAATCCTAACCACTATCATAGGTCCGATCTATGACAGCGGTTAATTCTAACTGCTGCCATAAGTCTGACCTATGGCAATGGTTACACATAACCACTGCCATATGTTGACCTATAGTAGTGGTTAGTCATAACCGCTGCCATAGATCAGACCTATAGTAGCGGTTAGGGTTAACCATTATCGTAGAGTCTATTACAGTGATTTTAAAAATTGCTGTCATAGTATGCACTGTTGTAGATCTTTTCTGTAGTAGTGTATGCATGCATGTACTTATATATCAAAGGAGGTAGATATGCTTGTATATATGTAAGTACATATGTGCTAGTGCTGAAGGAGCTTTTCATGGTATTGGATTCGGGCTTCCTAGCACTCAAAACAAAAGGTCTATTGATATTGCATCAATAAATTTTTATCTGATCTCTAGACCCTAAATGTATAGGCTTCCAATTTATTAAGCATGCATATGCATATAAGTTTCAATGCATGAACACAATATATCCAACACAGAATATACCAGTAACAACCTAGCTGGTTTGGCTAGATAAGCTTGTTGACCATAATCCACATTGAGCTGACTATTAGAAGGCTTAATTCGAGTGATATCATCTTGGTTCAAAGTAGACAAATGGACACGATAAATCAATATCTTCAACCCTTCAGTCATTTTATTGATTAAACCCAATGTCCAATCATGGTCTATAGTTGGGCTTTGTCCCTGTCTCCACAACTTGAGTCGGTCCAGTATGATCGAACCCAAGCCCAAGTGAAACCGACATAAATGGGTAGTATAGCAAACAAACGATGATGGGCAAAACTATAATTTAAGTCCCTGTGAATCAATTACATCATAACATCACATCGTATCATTGCCTGCGGCATCAACCATTGCTAAGGAGCATCGCGAGTGGAGGAGGGATGGCTCTAAAATGGGCGGCAGTGCTGCTGGTGGCCAACGAGGCTCCGATGATGGAAGGCTTGGACTTCCGTGCCCCCATAGATAATGCCTGTATGTGGTGTGGCTCCGCTTGGAGGGGGAGAAAACCCTCCGCATTATTTTATTGCATAAAATTTTTGAGGTTACTATTTAGGTCCTATTGCTTTTGCTTGTTACATTGCATAACGATAGATCCGTCAATTAATTAGTATACATAATTTACAACATCCATACATTTATATATTTATGTACGAATAGAAGAATTATATATAATGATCAATTGATTATCCAATTTAGATAGTTTAAAAATTATAAATATTTTATATATAATTACAACAATCAAATGGTATGCTGAGGGTTCAAAAAAATTTTTGGATAATATTTTTCTTTTATTTTTTCTATTAGAGAGAACTAAGAGAAAATACTGCTAAAATTTTTTTTGATCTATGTTACATATTGTTTGATTACTGTAATAAATCTATAAAACTAATATAATTTCTGAATGGGATAGAACCTATCTTTATCTATTAATTGATAATAGAATTCATTTATTATATATCTAAAAATGATATTTAATATATTTTTGTTCCTTCAAATATTTATTTATAATGCATTGGTATGTAATGATGTTTAATGCAAATAACATTTATTGTTTATAATGCATTGATATCTAAAAATAATATTTAATGCAAATAACATTTTTTTTTGCCTATGTAATGATGTAATGAACTCTAAGCATTGGTATGCATGTGCAAATTATGAGCAATTATTACCAAATTATCTTGATGTTATTGTGTTGTGTCTCATTTCCATACATGATTTAATTACAATATCATTATTTTTATAATGGATAAGGGCTGAATGAAGTTAAGAAGGCTCTCACCAGAATATAAGGCTGGACTTCAAAAGTTTCTTGAGTTTGCTATAGAAAAATTCAAGGATCATAGACTTATCCAATATCATTATAAGAAGTGTATGGGTGGACCTTGGCTATCTCATCAAGATGTAAATGATCACCTTACTATTTATGACTTTAAACTCAACTATGAAATTTGTTAAGATCAACATGGTGAGCGCAAGCCATAAGGAGGTGATCAATATAATGAGAGAGTAGAATAAATGGTTCATGATATCTTCCCATTTGTTAGCCAAAATGATGAAACATCTACATCCATGCCTGATCTTATGGTTGGTGGAATGACAAACAGTGAGAATATGGAGAAAGTCCACAAGTTAATAAAGGACGCTAATGTTTCGTTGTATCCCAGATGTAAAAAGATGATGAAGCTTAAGTTTTTAATCCGATTGTATCATGCAAAATGCTTGAATGGATTTAGTAATAATGGAGTAAACTATATACTAGAGCTTTTGGAGGATATTCTTCCAAATAATGCACAAATCTCTAAGAATAATTATGAGACATCGAAGATTATTGAATAGTTAGGTTTTACTTAGACCAAGATATATGCATGCCCTAATGATTGCATGTTCTATTGCGAGGGAGATGCTAATCGAAATGAGCGTACGAGGTGCAGTATATCAAGATGAAAATAGAAAAAAGATGGCACATTAACTCGTGTTCCTCAAAAGTTGATATGGTACTTTTCTTTGATATTGAAACCACAAAAGTTATTTATGTCGGCAAGGACATCGAAGGTCATGAAATAGCATGAAGAGGAGTGAACAAAAGATGATACATTGAGGCATCCAGTCAATGGAGAGGCATGACAAAAGTTTAATGAAATACATCTTGACTTCATATAAGAGATACGTAATGTGAGATAGGGCCTATCATGCAATGGTTTCAATCTATTCAAGCACATGAATATCAACCACAGTATATGGCTAGTGTTTACTTATATTTACAATCTTTCATCATGGATGTGTATGAAAAAATTCTTCACTTTCATGACAATAACTAAATTGATGGAGGTAGGAAATGACATTAATGTCTATTGCAATCTCTTATTACTGAGCTAAAATAGTTATGGAGCATTTAAGATATTTCAACTTTTGATGCTTTAATAAATAAGTCATTCTCCATGTGCACGGTGCTTATACCGATAATAAATGACTTTTCAGCTTATATCCTAATATCGGATTGGAGCACAAAAGATGAGCTAGCATGCCCAATTTATGAAAAGAACATCCGATTTAAAAAGTTAACACATCAGAGGAGCTTTAGTTTTATGGGACATCAACATTTCTTTCATCAAAATCATCCATACAGAAGAGATGCATGCTCCTTCGATGGCACTATTAAAGAATGTGAGGCACCTAGCTGGACGTCTAGAAGTGAAGTGTTGAGAGAGTTGGATGGTCTCAGTATTGAATTTAAAAAAGATAATCCGATTGATGGTAAGAAGAGAAAATATTAATCAAAGGCAGATGATACACACTTTAATTGGAGGAAAAGTATATTTTTTGACTTACCATATTGGGAGAAACTTATTACACCACTACTTAGATGTCGGATACATTGAAAAGAATATGTGCAAACTTCTATTGACAATGATCTTGAACATTAAGGATAAGACCAAGGATAACTTAAATTCCTAGTTTGACTTGAAAGAATAGGATATTAGGAGATCACTCCACCCAGAGTTAGTAGGGGGAGAATAATGGAGGCTCTCTCATGTATGCTATATTATGAATACCTCCAAACAGTCTACATTTCTTCATATGCAGAGAGCATAAAGATTTTAGATGAGTACTCAAGCAGCATATCAAAGCGTGTAAATAGTAAGAATGTTAGACTTGGTGGATTGAAGACTTATAATTACCATGTGTTGATACAAGAGTTGATCCCAATAACTATTCATCATGTGTTGTCAAAAAATGTGAGAATGATTGTTATTCATCTTTGCAATTTTTATAGAGATATTTGTGTGAAGAGCAGACTTAAGAAAGACATGAAAAAAATGAAGACAAGGATGGTGACTATATTATGTGATCTGAAGAAGATATTTTTATCATCATTTTTTATAGTTATGATTCATCTCATCATGTACCTTGCGGAAGAAGTTGCACTTGGAGACTCAGTATTCTGCCAATGGATGTACCCCATCAAGAAAAATATTTAAATGCTAAAATCTTATATGAAAAATATGAATCATCCGAAGTGATTCATAGCAGAAGATTATTTGGGTTAATAGTATATGAATTTTTATATCATATACTTAAACAAGCTCGAGACATATCATAATCGGCCAATGAGAAAGTAGAATGATCAGTATCAGTCGATTGAGTTCGCATTTGGATCCATTCCACAGCTAGATGGACTTTTTACTTCATACTGTCTCACTGATTTGTCTTGAGAAAAGGGATAAGATGCACCGCTATGTGTTGTTCAATTATGATGTCATTGAACCGTACATAAGATAAGTCACTCAGCCTTATTTATTTTTCATTATTTATGCTTCCATTACAGCTAAATTTATTCCTTTTGTAGCAAATACAAGAAGGTCATAAGAGTGAAATATGACACTCTAAGTATGTAGAAAAAATAGAAAATGCATAACAAAAAATTTTCTAAGTAGTTCAAAGATCATGTAAACGAATACATATTCTTATCTTGTACACCTTATTTGAACATGTTTACTAATTAAGTGTCATCTTCTTAGGTATGGAGATTATCACTTGATGTTGTGAGCCATAAAGTGCGTAGTCTTTTAATGAGATTTAATCATACCATGCGTGAGTACAAATAGCTCATTATTAACGGCTACAAGTTCAATATTCACAATCGAGGCCAAAATATGGTAATACAAAATAGTGACATAATGTTGAGCACTACAACTAGATTTTATACTAGCTCAACGGATTTACAGTCTCATACGGAGGATCTAAACTATTATAGGATTATCGAGAAGATAGTCATCTTTGACTATTATTCTAAAGAAAGGGTTGTGTTGATAAAATGCGATTGGTTTGACACCTTATCTTAATCAAGAATGAAGATTGATGAGTGTGGTTTTACTCTCGTCAACATGCAACGCTATCTTTGCACTGAAGAATCATATATACTTACCTCCCAAGCTAGTTAAGCATTCTATATTAGTGATCCCTTAGAGCCTCAATGGGGTATTGTTGTAAGGATGGTGTCTAGGCATATCTTTGATGATACTAATTTTGATGACGATGTTGGACCATGCATATAAAGTATTTCTCCAGGATAAAATTTATCTGATGCTATCGAGATCCCAAATACATTTATCAGGAGTGATGGTGATGTCCATATTATAGATGCCAATAGGTGATGAGTTTAATTAATCAAATAATATAAATATTAGTATTTATTTACTGATGCTCTATTAATATTATTGTTCAACATATGTTATATTTGTTAATTTCATTAATGTTGAAGGTCACGATGGCATCGAAATGCTATCTAGCTTTCACCTCCATCCCTCGGTGGGCTATGTAGAAATCTACATTTGAGCTACTGCCGACATATACTCTCATTGGCTTTGGCTTCACAGGCATATACTCCTCCCATCGGTATATCTAAGCCTCCACCGACAGCCAAGTCCCAACCTATGCATTTTCGACACATACTCCACCTATCGATCTAGCTCGATCGGCATCCACGTCACACGATCCCAATGAGATTAGGTTTTCATTGTCTCAATTATTTATTTATTTTTTATATAGTTATTGCACACTCTTATATATTCGTAATATATTTTTATTGCAAGTGCATGATATTTTGCGGTCCCATATACATGCCGTATATGTAGAACAGCCAGTATCAGTTCATGGTGAAATATGATTCAAAGGGAAGGCCAATAGGAGAGACCATATGGAAGATGCATTCTTTTTTGGAGTATTTGTGAGGTGGTCCAATATCATTTTCATACTTCCCATAAATGGATGATTGATTGATGCTGGGGTCAAGGACCGAGTGAGAGAGGAGATTTAGATAATTGTATCTTAATTATGTATATGTATATGATATATTTACACTATGTTTGATTAGAATAATTTCGTAATTGACTTCTGATAACTTTATGCAGAGGAGGTATGGCTTCTCAGATCATAAAAGGACTCGAGATGCTCAACTAAATAAGATTAAAAAGTTACACTGGAATGACAAAGTCAAGCTCCACAAAGGATGTCTAGAGTACCATAGGGACACTGAGGAGGAGCTTGTTCCTTGAATCTAAAACTGTCCCTCGAGTCAGTAGGAGGAGATGGTCAGGCATTGGAGGAGCCAGGAGTTCTAGATTTAATTTATAACTTATGAATTTTTCATTACACTAATAATTATATTTGATTTTAACTTATATGATTTAAATACTTTTTAGATTATATTTTATTAGAACTGGAAGAATCGGACTGCTCAGAAGTACACGTACACTCTCGATCATGAGTCTATGGCCAGTCGTGTGTATAGAAAGATAATAAATTTCAATCATTTAGTTTACAAGTTATTGAATTATTGTTCTTTTGCATATTTTTAATAAGCTGATTGATTATTCTAGCTAACAAGAGAGGGGGTGATGCTCAGCCATAGTGCCATCTTTCAATCAAGTTGTACAGGCGAGAAGAGCAGGCCAATGGACACCTCGATCGGTAATAACTAAAGTATAATTAGTATGATTAGTATTATAGCATTTTTTTATGAAATTTTGTTTGAATTTAAAATTATAGAATCAGTTAGATGTGTATGTGAGCGACGGCTCGAATACCTCTAGCTCTCATGACCATCTATCTCAAATCTTTGGACCTAAGCACTTTGGGAGGATTCGCTATAGGTCCGGATATGCACAGACGAGCTATTGGTCTAAGACGAGCATCTCCTCACATGCTTCTGAGATTGTCAGCTAGGAGCAGCTTGATGAGGCTTAAGAGCATGCAGATCAGCTATAAAGTGTCATGTCCGCTATGGTGATACGACTCTCCACTCATCTTGAAGCTGATTTTTCGAGCATTAAGAACATGTGGACTAACATTTTAGCTCCAGCTCCAGCTCAGGCTACAACCCCTTTGATCCTGCTTCAGCCCCTCCTGGTGATGATAAGATGCTTGAAGAGAAGAATTTTGATTTAGCAAATTATTGACATATTTTATTTTTATTTAAAAAATATTATAATATAGTTTGAGTATTTGAGATATATTCCTTCACTATTATTGTGTTTTATGTGCCCTTTTTGATTTCTTACAAGTTTTAATTTAAATAATTATATATTAAATTACATCTATTAGATAAAAAAGGATAAAAAATAATAAATTTATGATGCTTTTTGCTATTCAATAGTTTATGACAGCGGTTGCACAACCACCACCGTAGCTATACCAACCACTGCCATAATCTATGGTAGCAGTTGGAGAACTGCTGCTACAAATGATATAGCAATGGTTACCCAACCGCTGCTATAAAATTTATAGTAGTGGTTGGATAATCACTGCTATAGATAGATATAGTAGCGGTTCTAAAACTGCTGCTATACAATCTATAGCAGTGGTTAGATAACCACTGCTATAGCAGCGGTTCTTAAACCATGGCTATACAGTCCATAGTGGTAGTTGGATAATCGTTGCTATATCTTGTCTATAGCAGTGGTTGAGAAACAACTGCTATAGACAAGATTATAGCTGCAGTTATTAAACCACTGCTATACCTAGTATATGGCAGCAGTTAGGGCAACTGTTGCAACAATCGCTGACGTAAACCTATGGCGATGACGATAGTGGCAACGGTTGCAAAACCTAGGGCATATTTGATTGGAACGAGTTAGGCTTTAGAATAAGAATGAGAGTGAGTGACTCTCATTCCAACTATTTGTTTAGAGTGAGTCTCATTCCCATTCTAATTCTAAAAGGAGAATAAAAATATCTCCATCCCCCAAAATCTAATTACTAATCTTTCTTAGTATTCAAAGCTTATTCCAATTCCAATTACAAACAAAATGCACAATGCGTTATGGCCATTCCGATTCTCATTCTAATCCATTCCTATTCCAATTCTAATTTTGATTCTAACTCTAGTTGTGAACCAAATGTGCCTTTAGAGTTGTAGATGGATTTTATTTGCTCTTTGTTTTATTAGCTCTTTGTTTAACATAAACTTAAGAAAATTGCTCGTGGGTGTGTACTCTAAACATACACAATAATTAAGTTTTGTTCGGATGGGTGTATATCAAACCCTGGTCAAAAGGAGGGCGTGTGACTCTTTTATGCATGGGAAAATATACGAGAACTCTTTTCTCATTGAAAAAATGGGCGTAGGAAAGGAAGACTAGTCAAACTAGTCTTAAATTTAAACCTCATCCAATTGAACTAATCCAAATAGATTTGGCTAGACTCAATTAGATTAGATTAAATTCAATATAATTAAGCTTAATTAGGCTCAATTAAATTTTAATTAAATTAAAAATTAATCAAGTTCAATCTCTGATCAAATCAGGGATCAAATCTTCTCGACGATTACGTCAACTCGTGACCTAATCGGATCAAATCCAACTGAACCCAATTCAATTAGTTGATTCAAAAATAATTACTCAATCAAATTGAGTTAATTAGCGATCAAATCACTAATAAAATCTTTCATAAATTTATAGTCCAAATTTGGTGGGTGTCCGGACACTAGAGTTTCATCAAAATGAAACTCTTGATCGAAGAGTCCCAAACCAGTTGGACTCTTGATCCCAATGTCCGAAACAAGTGGAACTAATCTCAATCATAGAGTTTCAGTCATGTAGGACTCAATGTTTCAGAGCTGTGAGACTCTTGGTCGAAGAGTCCCAGTCTAGTGGGACACTTGACCATAGACTCCCAGATATTGAGACTCAGTGTCTCAACTTAGTAAGATTCTCGATCGAAGAGTTTCAGTCCAATGGGACTCTTGACCATAGAATTTCAATCGAGTGAGACTCTTCACCAACCATCAGATCAGAAAAAAATCTCTAGTGTGTGTGACTCCGTAGGTCCGAACCTAAGTCAATAGTACAAAAATTAATTTCTGTACTAATCGAAGTGACCATTTAGCAATGGTACCCAACGTCTGGATAGATCAAATAGTCGCAATCGCAATATTCAGAACCTATGCAAATATGGTTATCGTATAATTCAACCCTATGATCTTTGTATAATAGATAATTCAGGGTTAGACTGTCAATCCTAGAAAATACATCCATATCATGTCTTAAAGTAATTAGTCCTGTGACTCTTCATTAAGACTACCCCGACCAAGGTTTTGCTAAATTGAAACATAATTGAACATAGCTCCTAAAATCAGGAGTGATCAATCCCATCTTGATACATGCATTGACTCCTCAAGTACTTGACCGTGCCCAGAAATCTTCCATCACTGAATTAAAAATTCAGGTAGTTTGGCACCAAAGCATAGTAAGTTGCTTAAAAGTCACCGTAGTAATTTCAGATCGGAGGGACACTTATATCCATATTCCATCGAAGCTAATCTTGATAGAAGAAAAGCTTCGGAGTTGGTCACGTTCAGTGCAGATGTATCCATACATCTCACTTGCATGCCATATCAGTGTCTTAATACTTCTTGGTTACAAGGATAACCAACCTATATGGCACATAATGACCTATACTCGATAAACGTTATCGTTCTGAGTAACAACGTATCATTTGATCATAAACTATTTGACGATTAAACGACAAATCTTCCTTTGTTGAATCTAGATAGTCCTAAGAACTTCATCACAACACAGAAGTTTATTAGAAGATAATAGAATTTATGATGAAAAATATTAAAATAATTTTTATTAATTTATAACTCATATACTATTATAAATGTATATCCCAACCATCAATAGGCTGACGATTGACTTTGGAATACATTTTCAACAATCTTCCACTTAGATTAGCCAATCGGTGCAGTATCTATTACCTATCTTCGACTTGAAGATAGCTTTAGTGAATGGGTCGATCATATTTTTTTTTCCATCGATCTTCTGAAGATCAACGTCACCTCGATCCATAATCTCTTGGATAAGATGGTAGCGGCGCAGAATATGCTTCGTCCAGTGGTGTGCCTTCGATTCCTTCGCCTGAGCAATGGCTCTAGAGCTATCGCAATAGAGCAGAACTAGACCATAAAGAAAGGATGCTACTCTGAACTCGATGATGAATTTTCTCAGCCACCTTGCTTCTTTGGCAGTATCTGATGCAGCAACATACTCCACCTTGCAAATAGAATCGGCCACAGTGTGTTGCTTAAAACTTTTCCAACAGATGGCCCCATTATTAAGGATGAATATATATCCTGATACACTCATACTATCATCATGATTAGACTGAAAATTAGAATATATGAACCCCACAAGTTTCAAATCTGATTCACCATATACAAGCCACTGATCCTTAGTATTTCTCAAATACTTCAGGATAGTTTTAACAACCTTCTAGTAGTTCTCCCCTGGATCAGATTGGTATCTACTCACTATCCCTAGTGAGTATGCCACATCTGATCATGTACATGTTATGCCGTACATGATAGAATCCACTGCTGAAGTATATGGTATTCTACTCATATGCTCTCTTTCTAGAGATGTTGTCGGATAATTTCTCTTTGAAAGAAAAATTTCATGGCCTATCGATAGATAGCCTTTCTTAAAATTCTCCATGCTGAATCATTTCAGCACAGTGTCAATGTACGTAGACTGGGATAATCTAAGCAACCTTTTAGATCTATCTATATAGATCTTTATTCCTAGGATGTAGGAAGCTTCTCCCAGATCTTTCATGGAGAACTGTGATGACAATCAGATCTTTATTCCTTATAATGCAGGGACATCATTTTTAATTAAGAGAATGTCATGCAGGAACATCATTTTCAATTAAGAGAATGTCATCTACATACAATACTAGGAATACTATTGCTGGACCATTAGACCACTTGTATATGCAGAACTTTTCTTCATTCTTAACGAAGCCATACGTTTTGATTGTTCTATCAAATCATATGTTTCAGCTTTGAATGCCTGCTTCAGTCCATAAATGGACCTTTGAAGTCTATACACCTTAAACTCATCTACAGATATGAATCTATCAGACTGTATGATATACACCTCTTCATTTAGCTCTCCATTTAGAAAAGTTATTTTTACATCCATCTGCTAGATTTCATAGTCCAGATGGACAGTGATGGCAAGCATAATTTGAATAGATTTAAGCATTACCATAGGAGAGAACATCTCATCATAATCAATATCATAATATTGACGATATCCCTTGGCAATCAAATGGACTTTATAGGTCTCCATCTTTTCATCTATGTTTCTTTTTCTTTTGAAGACCCACTTACGCCCTACGGGTTTTACTCCTTTGGGTGGGTCAATCAATGTCCATACATCATTGATCTTCATGGATTCTATTTCAGATTTCATGACCTCGAGTTATTTTTTAGAGTCGGATCTCTGCATTATATCCATATAGGTGATCGAGTCCTGATCGTTCTCATCGAGTTCAATAGGATCCCCATCCCGGACCAAAAAATCGTAGTATATGTCTGGTTGACGTAGCATTCTACTAGATCGCCTTAAGGATGCATCTATAATGGATTCTGGATCTGATCTAATCAGATCCAGCTTAGGTTTAACAATTTGTGTCTATTCTTCCACCTGTCGTACTTCATCAAGTTCGACTTTAGAGGCATCAATTCTTTCACCAAGGAATTTCTTTTCTAAAAAGACTATCTTAAGGCTGACAAGCACTTTTTGCTCACAAGCAAGGTAGAAGTAATACCCTATGATTTCTTTTGAGTAACCTATAAAACTACACTTATCAAACCTAGGTCCAAGCTTGTCTGTCATTAAATATTTGATATAAGTCGGACACCCCCAAATCTTAAGGTATGAGAGTACCGACTTACGTCATGTCCATATCTCATATAGTATTTTACTAACAGATTCACTTGGAACCCTATTTAGAATGTAACAAGCTGACTCGAATGCATATCCCCATAGAAAGATCGGCAAATCAGTAAATTTCATTATGGATCGAACCATATCCAATAAGGTCCAATTCCTCCTTTCAGACACACCATTATATTATGGTATTCCAAAAGGAGTCTATTAGGAGAGAATTCTATTCTCTCCTAGATATATTAGAAACTCATTGGAAAGGTACTCACTCTCTTGATTAGATCGAAGAGTTTTAATATTCTTCCTACTTTGTTTCTCTACCTCATTTTGAAATAGTTTGAACTTTTCAAACGACTTCAACTTATGCTTCATTAAATAGATATACACATACCTAGACAAGTCATCGATAAAGGTTATGAAATAGAAGTATCCACCTCTGGCACTTGAGCTCATGGGTCCACATACATCTAAATGCACTAGACTCAGGAGTTCAATAGCTCGTTCATCTTTTTCAATAAAAGATGACTTGGTCATCTTACCAAGAAGATATGACTCATAGGTCGGAAGTGGTTCACAATCACTAACCTCAAAAATTCTTTCTTGAGCTAACTTGTTAATTCTATTCTTGTTAATATGATCTAGCCTACAGTGTCAAAGGTAGACACCAAATACATCACTAATTCTAGGACATTTATCGGAGGATTGAACCAAGTTAACAGGCATAAATAATAAATAAATTTTGTTATTCAATTACCTAATAAAACTTATAAAATCATTCAAAATGATATTATATTTTTTTTTTATTGATATTTCAAAATCATTCATGACCAAAAGGCCTACAGAAATGAAATTCAATAAGAAAGTTGGACAAAAATAATATCATTAAGAATAACTTTATTTGAATTGATTACAAGGTTCATGATTCCTAAAGCTAGAATTGAAACTTGTCTTCCATCCCCAATGTTCAAGAATCTCTCACCTTGATCAAATCTCCTACTGACCTACAAGTCCTGCATAGAATTACAAATATAATAAGGGCTTTTAGTATCTAATACCTAGGCAGTATAATCAAATAAAAAAAAAAATGTAAGGTGTTATCATATAATTATCTTGCCCAGCAACCACTTGCTTCCTCCTCGATCTGTTCGATTCTAGGGAGGCAATGTACAGAGGGCAGTTTCTCTTTCAGTACTTCTGCTTCTTACAGAAGAAGCACTCCTCCTGACTCTGATCGGACTTACGCTTCTTGATCCGATCCTGTGCAGTTGTCCCAGCATTTGACTGCATCTTCTTGTTCTTCTTCTTCTTGTTCTTCTTTCCTTTCTTAAAGGATCAACGATCCGAAGAAGATCCTTCCACTATATTCACCGTCTCCTTATGGAGTTGGTGATCATTCTCAAAGTTTTGCAGCAATCCCAACAAGCCGTGGTAGTTGACTGTAGGCTTTATCATTTTAAAATGAGTTAGGAAGGGGAGGAAGGACTTGGGCAAGGAATTAAGGATCGCATCCTTACCGAGCTGCTCATGCAGGAGAAAACCCAGCTTGCTAAGGTGCTCAATCATCTCGATCATGTACAATATATGATCGATGACTGAGGCCCCATCCCTCATCCGAGCATTGAAAATAGCATAACTTATTTTGTGCCTTTCAACATCGTCAGGCGTGCCAAAGAAATCGTTCAACATTTGAAGCATCTCCTATGGCTGGGCATTTTCGAACCTACGGTTGAACTTGTCGTTCATTATCGTCAGTATTATACACCGAATGATGGTATGGTCATTGAGCCACTTCTGATAAGTATCTCGGATCGCTTCTCTAGTATTCGGAGCTGGCTTCTTAGGTGTTGGATCCATTACAATGTAAAGAATCCGCTCATGCTCCAGGATGATTTTCAACTTACGATACCAGCTATCATAGTTAGGTTCCATTAATTTATCATTATCTAATAATGATCGGAGTGACAGGTTAGTGGCCATTTCTGCATTAAAAAAAAATCAAACCTAATTAGTATATGAATCAATTATCCTAAAGACTTGGATTTTAGTCTAAAGGTTCTTCCACTATTTTATACGAATTGGTAGCCTCTACCTTCAATTCGAAAAATTATTTTAATTTCTTAGTGGATACTAGAATCCACATAAACTACACACGAGCCCAACTTTGGTTGGTCCACCCATGTGCACCTATGGGTAGGTTCAAAATCAATTATTTTTTAAATAATTTCTAGTAATATCAATTTTGCTCCGGAGACCTAATCAGTAGGCTTTGGCCTCCACTAAAAAGGTTCGGTTAGGTCCAACCATTAACATGACTATATTTATTTTTATCTAACCAATAAATGATCAAGTCCGACTTTGACCGACCAACCGAACCACCATCAGAAAGACTTAACCAAATCATCATTTTATGAATGATAATTTTATTTATCAATAAGCACCAGGCCTTTGGGCCTCCAGTGATTATTAAATTAATGAACCCATTATTACTCAACTTAATGAGAGGCTATGATATAGTTATCTATATAACTATTTCATTTTAAGGATCTAATAATTTTAAAAGATTTAGTTAACTTATTTAAGAAAAGTGAGCCAATTTCGATTCTTCCACTGATTTCACCATGTTAGATAAAAAAGAATCTAATCTAAGCTAGCATTAGGAGCACCTAAATCAGTCAGACTGATTTACCTAATTGACATGAATGAGTCTGAATTATCAAGTGATCCAATCAAAATCTAACTCACCAGGATAACTAGGTAAGTGAGATCAATGGAAGGGATATGCCATTAACTCATCAAAAATCAAATCAATGCGAGTAGCTCCCAATTAAAAACCACTGATCAAACTGTCAGACTTACTTTAGACACCATCCGATTTATTAGTTTTAATTTGACTAACTTAGTAATTACGGAATCGACCGCATAGCCATGAATTAAGTCCATTTGATCCTCGTTAAAGGCATGGACTTGACCAACTACAACTATTATAATTGAGTCTATAGAGTTCTTAACCTAATCTAAATTAATATTTAATTAAATTTGATTAATTATTCTAATTTAGTCCATTATTTAACTAACCTTAGGTCTAACCTAATTTATGGACCTAATTCATCTAACCCAATAACCCACAAGTTTATAATTAATGACTTAGGGTCTTAATTCATAATTCTAGATACTAAATCATTTCACTTAATTTTAATTAAGTTTATGGGCTGAGGGTTAGGATTCAGCATTTTAAAAATATTTTTTAAAATTTTGAAAGGTTCTTTATAATTTAGCATTGTTCATCAATTGAGTCGACTCACTTTAAAATTGAATCGGCTCAATTCACAAACAACACTAGTTGTAGGGTTTAATCTGAAACTATGTATACTACATAATACTAAATCATGAATCAAACTTTAGATCCTATCTAAATATGCATTCATGATCAAAAATTAGATTAAAGCCTAATTTAATCAGATCATAAAAATATTAGATCAAATATAAAGTTTTATGATTAACCATTTAGATCAGCAACGTACCAGGACAATCTTTTCACTGTAGGGGGTAAACCCTACAGCAAGACAATCTTCAGTTTGTGCGATCTCGATTTTAATTTTTAGATCTAATTAATCAAGTTATTTAGATCAAATCTAAATTATCAATCTAAATATGTAAGCATATCATATTTAGCGAATCTAGCTTTGATACCATTTAAAGAAACCAGTGCAGGGTTAACAGTGCTACTTTCAAAATTTTTTTCAAAAATAGATAAAATATAATAAAAAATTAATTAATTTAATTAATTTATTATTGATCATATCAAAAAATAAATTCTATACTAAGGATCTAAATAGGATATAAATGCATACATATCAGATCAGAAAAATTAAAATCGTACGGTAAACTATTTACTACATCTAAGTGTTCTGAATACTATACCTTGCATGGATAGTCGATCACCATGATCTGATCATCGTCAAGAAGATCTACTAGTCATGATGTATCCACACAGATATTTGACCTTCACGGATCGTCCACATGAGGCTCCTGGTCCTAATCGGCTCTCCACGAGTGCTAGTTTGATATTGGAGTCTTTCAGGGGCTATCTACGGGCTTCACAAATACTCCGGATTGCTAGTAGACGAAGTAGAGAGGTAGAGAAGGCTCTCTCTAAAACTTGGTGGGCTCACGATACTCGTAGAATACACAAACCCTTCCTGAACCCTAGGTCAAAACCCTAGGATAGCACACTCACCCAAAACCCTGCGCACCTTTTTTCTCTGAAACTCTTCTCTCAGATTTTTAAATTTTTTCTCCACATAGAAGGGGTCTCGCGGACTGAGTTTCTCTCCTTTCTTTTTAGATGTCGCACACCCAAAAAAATCCACTAATTTAAAGAAACACTTTTCTGCGTTCACAACGCGTGGAAAGATGAGATCAAGTTGGTTTTTGATTCAAATTCAAACTTGATTTGAATTCAAACCAAAACTAATTGATCTTATCCACTTTGGGTGTGAGAAAGGAATGAGTGCACCCTCCCTTATGCGTAGAAAACTTCATGAGAAACCTTTTCTCATGGAGTAAAGGGGGCGTAGAAAAGTGAGGTGGCGCATGGATAAGGTAGAGTTTGTTTCTTATCTAAGTTTGAATCTCATTCAAACTAAAATCAATAACAACCAAAGCTTATCCATAAGGGGCATAGATAAGGAGGGCGTGTGACTCTTTTTTGCGTGGTAAAATATATAAGAACTCTTTTCTCGTAGAAAAAATGGGCGTAGAAAGAGAAGACTAGTCAAACTAGTCTTAAATTTAAACCTCAACCAATTGAACTAACCCAAATAGATTTGGCTAGGCTCAATTAGATTAGATTAAACCTAATATAATTAGGCTTAATTAGACTTAATTAAATTAAAAATTGATCAAGTCTAACTCCTGATCAAATCAGGGATCAAACCTCCTCGGCGATTAGGTCAACTCATGACCTAATCGGATCAAACTCAACTGAATCCAATTCAATTAAACTTGATCCAAAAATAATTACTCAAATAAATTGAGTTAATTAGCAATCAAATCACTAATAAAATCTCTCATAAATTCAAAGTCCAAATCTGGTGGGTGTCCGGACATCAGAGTCCCATCAACATGAAACTCTTAATCAAAGAGTCCCAAATCAGCGGGACTCTTGATTTTGGTGTCCAAAATAAGTGAAACTAATGATTGTAGAGTCTCAACTCTCAATCATAGAGTTTCAGTCATGTAGGACTCAGAGTTCTAGAGCTGTGAGACTCTTGGTCGAAGAGTCCCAATCTAGTAGGACTCTTGACCACAGACTCCCAAACATTGAGACTCAATATCCCAACCCAGTAAGATTTTCGATCGAAGAGTCCCAGTCCAGTGGAACTCTTGACCATAGAGGTCCAATCGAGTGGGACTCTTCACCAGCCATCAGATCAGGAAGAAACTTCTAGTGTGTGTGACTCCGTAGGTCTGAACCTAAGCTGGTAACATAGAAATCAATTTCTGTACTAATCGAAGTAACCATCTAGTAATGGTACATGACGTCCGGATAGATCGAATAGTCGTAATCGCAATATTCAAAATCTATGTGAATATGGTTACTATATAATTCATCTCTATGATCTTTGTGTAATAGATGATTCAGGATTAGACTGTCAATCCTAAAAAATACATCCATATCGTATCTCAAAGCAATTAGTCCCATGACTCCTCACTAAGACTATCATAACTAAGATTTTGCTAAATTAAAATATAATTAAATACAGCTCCTGAAACTAGGAGTGATCAATTCCATCTTGATACACGTACTGACTTCTCAAGTACTTGACTGTGCTCAGAAGCCTTCTATCATTGAATTAAAAATTCAGGTAGTTTGGCACCAAAGCACAGTGAATTACTTGAAAGTCACCATGGTGATCTCAGAAAGAAAGAACATTTATACCTAAATGCCATCGGAGCTAATCTTGATAGAAGAAAAGCTCCGAAGATGGTCATGTTTAGTGCAGATGTACCCATACATCTCACTTGTATGTCATATCAGTATCTTAACACTCTTTAGTTATGAGGACAACCAACCTATATAGCATACAACGATCTATACTCGATAAACGTTGTCGTCTTGAATAATAACGTATCATTTGGTCATAAACTATTTAAGGATTAAACGATAAATCCTCCTTTGTCGAATCTAGATAGTTTTAAAAACTTCATCACAACACAGGGGTTGATTACAAGATAATAGAATTTATGATGAAAAATGCTAAAATAATTTTTATTAATTTATAACTCATATATAATTATAAATATATACCCCAATCGTCAACAGGTTGACGATTAACTTTGGAACATATTTTCAATAATTAGGTCTATTCGAGTAATATTCCATCTAGTTGGAAATTGAGCTACTGTATAGTTTCAAGGCTAAATCCAATCCATTTAAAACTTATAATATAAATCAACTCCATGGTACAATCGAAAGGATATTTAGAATAATCTATACAATATATGAAAGAGGAGTTAAAAACTCTCTAACATGCATCAAGTGGTAGGCATAGATTGTGTTTTTTTTTTTGAAACATGTTCGGCATTTTTTTTCCATATGTCGAATCAGGGCTTTATCTGAATGATAAATGTACTCTTATTTTCAATGGGAGTCATAGAAGGTGTCATCCTATTGTAAGTTGTACTTGGACCTTCCCTTCCACTTCTTCTCTTTATTTTTTTTTCTTTTCATTGCATCTATGACATAGTGAGAGGATGTACACATCTTCCATTCCTCCCCTATCCTTTCATATAGCTCCCCCCCCCCTCCTCTCTCTCCATCTCTCCTTATACCTTCCTCCTCCCCTCTTCTCTTTTATACACCCATTCCCAAGCATCTCCTCCTCTTCTTCATGCAAACACGCCTTCTTACCACACACATCCTCCATTCCTCCCTTTCCTCTCACCATGCACATCCATTCCCATTTCTCTCGACCAAATGGGATAAAAGGAAGAAGGGGGAGTTACCTTTGAGATAGGTCCACACATGTGGATGGATAGGGCTATAAAGGGATATAATGGGGAGGATCATGTGTTGCTCAAATGCGATAGAGGGAAGAAGGGAACAAGAGGGGAAACATGAGGACGGAGAGGGAAATGCCATCATGCCAGCCCACATGACAAAGAGGAGAGGAGACCTTGGATGCTGCTACCTCTGATACTGAAATCTATCGGAAATCCATTCATCTTTTTCTCAAGGTGGCTTCTATTCTCCAGCTGGAACCCGATAATGGGCATCTTAACCTCATCCATTGATCTTTCCTTATTTGTATCACCATCAACAACGATCTTCCTCCAAGATGATAGTCGATCAGGTGGTTTTCTTGATACTGAAATCACCAAGGCATGGTTTAAAAAGGATGGAGAAGGTGGGGCCATCGATATCGGTGCCAAGGAGATTGAACTTGGTAATCATCATTATAGAGGTGCCAAAGTGAGAGCCGAAGGCACCGATCCCCATCTTGACAATGAGGTTGAAGGGGTTCCAAGATTTATTGGGGGCAATAAGAGATGCAGAAGGAAGGGCTGGAGTCAAAGGCTATGCAAGGTCGAGGCAGAGTTCTCGTGATTCACTAATAGAGAGAAAGAGAATGTTGAAGATGCTGGTGGGGATCTTGATCCTCATGAGAGCCTTCTAGTCCTCTCAGAGCCTAATGGAGGCTTCCATGAAATCTAAAAGGTCAAAAAAGAAATTTAGAGTTTTTGGTATGAAAAAAATTTAACTATAATTATATTTTTATAGAAAAAACTTTTGTATTTATGCAACATTTGAATATTGATATAATAATAATTTTTTTATGAAATCATCATACTAGACAAACATATCAAAATTTTGAATCACATCTAATATTTAAAATAACTATAACTTTTGGTTATCATCAGAGTTCTGCTAATTTTTTAAATTTAGTTAAATTTCATTGCATAGTGCAGGTTATTTTCTAGCAACCTTAATAGAAAAAAATATTTAAATTATATGTGTTTTTGGTGAAGACCGTGGCTGTGCTATGTGTGAAATATAAAGTATATCTTTATCAATATTGATTATAACTAATTTTATTTTCTCTAGGTTGATATTTTAAGAAACCTTTGAAGAAGGCTATATGAGCTATAAGTCATCTAGCCCTATGTGTGCTAATAAAAAACCATTATTTATAAGTTCGATTTGATGATGATATATCATGTAGCAACTTTGCTTTTAAACATTTTGCAATGTCTTTTGTTTGGCACTTAATGGATCTCTCCATTTATCCATACGACTCTTTTTATTTTTTTTTAAGAAATAATAATAAATAAGTTTCTAAATAAAAAATAATAGTATCAAAAATATTTTTCTTATGTTTTTCTTAAAAATAAAATAAAAAATAAATATGATGTCAAAAAAGCCTTCGATAATCAAAAGCTAATTAAGTTGCCAAAAGATCTGAAATACGAAATCAGACAAAATAGGGTATGATATAGCTCGAATTTCAAAAATTTTGTCTAACAACTAAGCACCACCAAATAAATCCACGGCACATATTTTATAGAATGAACACGATTAAATCTCTAAATAATTAATAATTAGCTATAGCTCAGCATGATTTCAATCCACTCAAAAAGGACTATCATAACTGACTAATAAATAACGAAAATACTTAAATCATAGCACATCTAAAAAAGAATATTCCCATCACTTTGATTAGTCTAGAAATCTCACGATCCCAAGCATGCGAATTTGCACCTTTGTCTTTATAAAACATTAGGCACAAGAGATCTTAGGTACGAAGAAAGAAACTCCAATATTATACCATCAAACATATCCCTTTTTCGTCTCTCCTATTTTTTATTGAAACACCACCTAACTTAAACATTCGAGGATCCTTATAGATATATCCCAGCAACCTCTTGATCATTTTCTATGGTTGCAAATCAACTCAAAGTAGCTCACCTATCCACATGTTAGGTCACATTTTGAACAACAACACGTTGGAAATCTTTTACCCCAAGATTTTTTCTCTAAAACAAATTTAAGATATATTTGCCCACTTGCTAAAAAAAATATCAATAAATGGTTTGCGTAGTTGTATTTGAACATCCAAAAGACTAAGAGCATGTTTAACCAAGCTTTTGAGGAAAAAAATTATTTATTTATTTTTTTAAAATATTTATTTTTAAAAAGTAGGATGTTTGGTCAAGCTTATTTTAAAAAATAATCTACTTTTGAGTGGCAGTAGAAGCAGTTTTTCTATTATACGGAGGAAGCAAAAAATTGGAGCTTCTCTTTGAAAATAGAAACAGAAGCAAAAAATTAATTTTTTTAAGATAAAAATATTTTTACTCAAAATCATTATTTACTATAATTATCTCTATTTATTTTCACCGAACCCTCCCATTATTTAGTGAATAATGTATTTTGATGTATTTTGATATATGTATATTATTATATAAAAATTATATAAAATATTCAATATGTATTATCTTTGATTCAATTATATTTATATTGATTAAAATTTTAATATATTTTTTATTATTTTATTATTTTATTTTAATTAAATAAAAAATTAAATTAAAATTAATCTTAATAAATATTTAAAATATTTATCTATTTAAATAATATTAATTATAAAATAAATCTATACATGTCTTTTTTCATAATTTAATAGTCAAAAGTATTTTTTTTTTAAAATTTGTCAAACACAAACTGCTTTTTAAATACTGATAAAAGTGCTTATCAAATAATTTTACCAAATACAAATTATTTTTTTCTCATAATATTTTTTCTAAAATTTTATTTTAAAAAAATAATTTTAAAATAAATTAATTTTCATAACTTAATCAAACAGTCTTAAGTAATTAAGTAATGTGCTATTTAATCGAGGATTCATAGGCCTCTATATTTTTTATACCGATTGCACCCATTGGTGGTCGGTCCGTGCGTTCCGTATCACGTTACACAAACTCCTTCCATGTTGGAAGAAAGCAGGTTATTAAACCCTCGGAGCTCTGCTTGCTAGCCTAAGGTTGGTGAAGGAGCCATTCACTGCTTGTGAGAAAGAGCACAAAAGTTAAACTCATTAGCCATATCATAAGCAGTGGAATTACCCATATCAATCCATTGCTATATAATGTATGCTATGGTCTAGAACTGGAAAGATGTCCAAAAATTGTTCCGCACTAAGACTAAGATCGGATTGACTTCAAGTAAAGCAGAGTAGTTTCCATCAAAAATCCCCATATGATAATTGGCATTTATGCTGTTTTAATTGTGGCAACATGCAAGCAGAGAAAACTCACTGAAAATTCTGAACAAGAAGGGCAACATTAGGCCATCCTTCACAGAACTTCACATGGCTTTCGTCCAAAGGTATCAACCAAGCAAGAGCCTGGTATATCATGTTGGGCATGGCAGAGAGGTTAAGCTTTGGCGGTCGAATCAAAGCTCTCAGCTCTAGGGAGAGAGTAAAATTGCCCATGCCGCTGTAAGATTAGGGCAACTCCTCCCGAACTATGCCCCATGGGCCTACTCAACCTAACCAGACAACACTTCTAGGAGGTTGCAAAGATATCATTATGAGAACATCAAACAGCAAGCAAGTTCATATTCTCTTGCTCGCAGTATGATAAAGGGCGTCGCAACTTTATCACACATTGAAACAATAATGTTATGATGTCATGATATCCAACCACCAACCAAAAGTCTTGTTTGTAGATGGAGGTGTCATGAAACTTAATAGACATTCTAAATATGGAAAAACTTGTTCACATGAGCAACGTTCTTAAACCAAGAGGCCACTCAAACAAGTTCATAAATATCGGTATATCACTTCGAACATAAGTTATGTCCCATACAACAACTCATATTGGCTCAGTTTTGTCATTCTTTTGGTATCTGAGTATCTCTACACCTAAATAATCAATAATGCCATGGACAGCAACATGAGGTTTCTTGACCTGGACTCGTACAGCAGATATCTGAGGAAATTTTAGCAACGTGGTATTTGCAATTAGATGAGCTACTGATTCCAAAAGATTCTGAGATGGACCTTCCACAACATCCCCGACAATCCTGCACATAAGTATACGGTGATTAAGGATAAATGATTGATTCAGGTAACAAATTAAGAGCCAACTTTCATGGAGAATGTTAATGCAAAAGTTTAACTATTATTGACAACTCACATGCCATGATGGAGGCACACCACAATTGGCCTTTCCCTAGTGCTGCGGCCAGGAGGGTGTTAACAACAACCATTGGCAACTCAAATTATCATCTTAGATTTTTTTTTTCTCCATTAAAGTGTTGACTTTGATAACTAGAGCAGATGTTTCATTACTTCACTCAGTTGACAGTTTTCTTTTTTCCTCTTTTTTTGGATTTTTTGAGCAAATGGTGGAAAAATCAGCCTTACATTACATCAGTATTGAAATGAAAGAGTACAGGGGAGTTTACAGAGGGCCTTCCCAACCCAACCTCAGTCGCTAGTTACAAAACAGGTGCCTGGGTAGGTTCCAGGTAGACCCCCTCATCTGAAAAAAGAAAAGAAAAGAAAAGAAAGAAACCATGCAATAAAGAGTCCACCCAAGATACCGCTGGGTTCCCCAACCAACTCAGTTGACAAAGTTCTTTGGACACTTGTATATGAAATTGAAACACATTAATGTTCCAAGGGAATATTCAGCTGCATTCTTTGTTCACTTTAATGGAAATGATAGAAGAAATTATTACCTTATTATAGAAAACCAACTAAAGAGTGCAGTGGAATTTGTATGTAGTGCCAAACATTTAAGTAGACATCATGGATGTTGCACGTAAAGCGCCTTTTCTTAGTCCAATTAACATTTTATATGATTAGTTTTGAGCATTTTTCCAGCTTCATGTTCACCTGCACTCTCATCTCATCAACCAGCATGTATATATATCATTTGTAACATGTAATTGGCTTCCTCTTACATCTACAATTACAACAGGTACTATGATATTGCTGGCTGAGCCCATGGATGGCTTATTATGGAAATTATTTACTGGACTTCTATCCATTCTGAAGTACATCTTCATATAAGATATTAGAAGAAATTCTGATGGAATGATTTTTATTTAGTATAAAATGATAATATTTATTAGATGCCCATCCTAGGCTCAAGCCACTTGCCAGCTGCTAAAGCACCTTGAATTCCATACATTACCACGCAAAGACTGTTAAAGCACCTTGAATTCCATACGTTACCATGCAAAGACTATGGCTGGCAAGTCCCATGGATGGCTTATTTTGGAAATTATTTACTAGACTTCTATCCATTCTGAGGTACGTCTTCATATAAGATAGTAGAAGAAACTCTGATGGAATGATTTTTATTTAGTATAAAATGATGATATTTATTAGATGCCCATCTTGGGCTCAAGCCACTTGCCATCTACTAAAGCACCTTGAATTCCATACATTACCATTAAAAGACTGTCGCTGGCAAGTCCAAATCTATCTATATATATCAAAAATTGTGTTGACTTTAAGAGGGTTGGTGACAAGCAAAGCCTGTCCTTGGCCACTTGTGAGGGTTGGTGCTAATTCTGTTGTCAAGTCTACTTAAGTATTAGATCAAGTAACAGATGAGAATTTTCTTAAATTGTTATTTCCATATGGACCAGTATTTCCACATGTTTCAGCAGTTCAATGTTTTAAACTCCACACGATGAAGCAGAAAATAACAATTACCTGTAAATTTCAGTGTAGCTGACTGTATCAGACAAATTGTCACTTTTACCAGCTTCACTTAAATCCAACCAGGCATCAACATCCACCACGAACTTCTGTCCTAGCTTCTTTTCCTCTGGTTTCGCCCCGTGAAATCCATGAAACTGCAAACCCCTTAATATCAACTTATCTTTATCACCAACCAAATCTTGTTCACCCATAAGTGCACCTAAGGAGATAGTGTTATTTTTTGTCTTGAACTAAATAAACATCTATGAATAAGAACATATCTAATGCCAATACCCTGTGAACATATTAAGAGTAAAAACAGAACATTCATAAACATCATTTGTTTTCCAGTAAATCATATACGATTACAAATAAAGATCTGTTCCAAGTTTTGTTACACGGAGTCAGGTTCATATGTTAGGTTGAGTATGCATTGAAGTGTTAGATCCTTTTAATATCTAAAAAGTTCTTCTAAGTGATGTCCAAGTGTCATTCCAAAATCTGCATTTAACTGTAGGCTAAATCAGAGGATCAGGTGTAAGACAGATGCCAAGATGAAAGAGTTGTTAAACAACTCAGTACTACAAGATTACAAGAAGTATCACTATTAAATTTCCATAACGAATCATGTTGTTTATGCTACTGGAGTTGCTTCTCCACAGTTCATACTAGCTCATTCTTTTGTAACTAAATAAAATAAAATAAAATAAAATAAAGGCATGGGCGATGCATTAGCAGAGAGGATAGAGTGATTGCAATGAAAGCTGCCAAATCCATTATGACCACTTAGTTAATATAGCAAGAAATAGTATTAACATAAACAAGTTATCTTGGATGATCATAGATGTTACCCTTAAAAGGACATAAATTGAGAGGGATTCAAATCATGATGCAGACAACAGTGAAATAATGATTCTTATCATGATAATATGATAAAGAGTATTTATACTTAAGTTTACATCAGTTCATTAACTTTGATGGAACAACTAGAATATGCAGTCATCAATCTAACCTTAAGATTAGCACTTTGTAGGTGTAGATATTGGTGTTGATGTGTGCAACTGATATTAGACATTTACTAGGATAGCTAGTGTCAGTAGTTGATAATTTTAAGTTGATGCATTACATTGATTTCTTTTTCTATAAATAAATCTTGATTGGTGTTTTTGTCATAGTAAAGATACCACAATACAAGAATTAATTGTCTAATAATTGGTCAACCATATGCAACACATTTTACCAATTAGCAATAAATTCTACAATTGCCATTATAGTTCATCAAAATACAACTGCTTCAACCCCCTTCATTTCCTTCTCCCTCGACATCATTTTGGAGCTTTCGTTGCACATCATGGAACCACGAAAACTGGTATCCAAGCAACACTTTATCTTCCACTAGTGAAACCGGTAAGTTTCTTAAATTTTGACTATCACTATCTCCAACTTCCTAGTTTTACCATACGTCTGCGTCAACATCCTTGTGTTTATTATCCTGAGTTTATCTTTTAATTTTTCCCTCAAGCACCTTAGGAAAATTGGGTGATGATTTCAATATAACAGGCAAGGTTCCACAGTGGCACGAGTCATTGACCACTAAAGTCCAAAACTTTTATACAAAAACAATCTAGTAACAACAAGTGGAATTAGGCATTTCTTCAAACGGTGAGAATGCATGCAATCCTTCTGAAAGAAAGGTTGATGAGACGTTGTGATCAGAGTTAGAAAGCTGGTATTCCATTTTCGACCGACCGATGGGTGAAAAGACCAAAACATCCGAGAATTTGGAGGGAAAAAGGTGACAACCATATACCCCGGGGGGGCGGCGGCGCTGAGATCTTACCGGGATCAGGAGGACAGCGAGGTTTCTGTGACGATGGTTGGAGAGGAGTCTGGAGTCGGCTCTGCTCTGCTACAGGAAAGGAGATGAGATTCGTCGGCCGGGGATGACCAAGGAATAATATTGATAGAAATAGGATGGGTATTTATTTCAACGATAAAAAGGTGATTAGAGGAAGGGAGGGAGTGGGGCTGGACGGAGAAATCATTAGTCGCACGAGTACTGATGGATGGCTGGTGATTGAGCGGGCCGTACGAAGTACATGTTCCTCGCTGTAAAAATAAATACGCGGAGGCTGATGATGATGGGCGGCAATCAGTGGGGATGGATGGAGGCCAGGTTAAAAATTGCCGGATCCAGAGTCCAAACTCTGCCATTTATTAAATAGGTAAACCATCTAGATCTAAAGCTGACATATTTATTAAACTGGTAGCCAGCAAATCAATATAACCTGTTAACTAAATGATCGAATCAGGTTAAACGAATTGGGCATGTTAGATAAATTTTTAACAGGTTAAATATATTTAAACAGTTTAAAAAGATTAAGCATGATAGAAATGAATTAAATAGATTTTAAATAGATTAAATGAGTTATGAATGGATTAAATAAGTCGGATCATGACATTGATTCAATTATTAAGTCAAATAAAATAGATTAAACAGGTTAAAGATCTAGACACAGAGGAATAGGCGGATGCAAATGCAAGATGAACATGACGTGGTGGAATTTGTGCAGACTGGATTTAAGAGAGATGTAGAGGTTGGCAGAGAGTCAAGATTTAGAGATAGCATAATTGATTAAACTTAACCCTAATAATAATGAAACTAATACAATGACCTCATCCTTCAGATAGAGGAATCTATGTTTCAGCTATGGAGATGGTAATGGATTTGGGTTCAATGGATCATAGCATAGTGAATCCTACCAAGCCTTCTTGACTCAGTGACAGAAAATAAGCCTTGTTTTTCTCACATTCTCCTTATATTAGAATAATTATAATATAATAAAATTGCAAGTGAGAAGGGAAAAAGGTCCATTGCTAAACTTTTTCTAGAGAATCCAAGCTCTCTCTATTCTCTTTTCGTAGTAAATAAAGCTCTTTGTTGCCGAGTCAAGAAAACTCCAAAGAGCTGGAACATTATGTTACCTTATGGTCGGCAGGATTTGGTGGATTGATCTCGTTTCTTAGCTCTAATATATGTTGAATTTATGGACCAATTTAATGACTTCATTGGGGCGTTTTTCCTTTGCATTCTTAAAACATAATCGGATAGTTCATACGAAAGTCATTTTCTTAAGAAATATAAAATTATTATTTTTTTGATTATGTGTTTGAGATCAGTGAGCAATAAAGAGGGTTATTTTTTGTTCTTGGACTGACCCAAACCCAAATGCACCCCTAGATTGTATTTGGTCACAAGTTGGAGGAGGGTTATAATGGAAGAAGTTCCTTTAAACTTTTTGTTCCTATTAAACCTATAAAATACTAGAAAATTAACCAATTTATTCTGAAATATGTTTTTGAAAACTTATAAAGCTTTATGTTCCATTGAACCAAGAGCAAAGTATTCCACCCAATAGATTGGAGTAGTTTATTATGACGTACAGCGGATTGGAAGTAACTCGACCTATCTACTCTGGAGTACTGACTTACTTTTGCAACTAAATATGGCACTGATGACTCTTTACTGACACGTCTGTCCATTGAGCGCCTCCTCCTCATTGCAGCCAAAATCTTCTGCCCTTTACTATTTCTTTTGGCTCTTTACTATTTTTTTGAAACTTTACTGCATTGACTAAATTAGTTGATCCTGACTACCTTGTTCTTGCCAAAAAAACTTTTGCTCTTCCAATTTCTAGACATTTATTGACTTACATCTTTTGATGCTTACAGCAAGAAAAATCTCGCAATATTTTGCTTAAAGTAATCCTATAAAGTAGACAAAAACATGAGCTTCTATCCATTGGTTTCATGCAACGATACATAGATGCTCTGGAACTTTACTATAGGTATGCCCTAAGTAGAAAGGTTTATATAGCTAGCAGATGGCATCATTATTAAGTGGAAAGGCATTCCTTAGAACTCAACGAAAGCAACAATTTTTAGAAATATGATGATAATTTTGGTTGATCAATGGTTGTGTCACTGGTTGTCAAAGTAGACGGAACAAATTATATTTTAATATAGATAGATTAAATTTCTAGACAATAAAAAACAAATCAATGCTTGCCTTCATATTTGACTGGCCAATTCGCAAGAGGATTCAAAAGCACTTACAATATGGGCATACTTTCAATTTTTTTTTAAAATACCAAATATGATGCATGATAAAATACACTTGTTTCATCAATCTTGTAGAATAAAATTTGTAATAGGTTGACAAATTATTTATATCGCTCAAGACATTGCACTTATTCATAAGTATATTGGCATGCTAGGTTTTATATACTCAGTTCCAATTTTTCTTAACAAGAATTTTGAAATTTTTTGAAATAATTTTCGCTTGCAACTCTAATGTAGGAAGAGAGATTAGAGTAATCCAGAACCCACTTTCCATTCATTCACTTTTCAACGTTTTGTTATTGAAAAAAATAAATAAATAGGGATGTGAATGAAAAGGCAACAAAAGGCTGCAATAAACTTAAATAACTTAAAGAAATATCAGTCAAAACTTATGGGATTAGTTGCCTGCTTTCAGGCAATTTCTGTGGTTTCACATTTTCTTCTGCATATTTTCCAAAGATATTGTTTCCTGTTTTTCCTACTAGAATTTCATACTTTTTGCTTCCTTTTCTTTTCTTGTGTCACGAGACAATTGATGGTAAAAAGCCGTGTTAGCGGTCTACAGAAATAATTAATCTAGTAATTGTCTTGGTGAATTAGCATGACATCTATAATTTTGTTAGAGGTGGATTAGCCATATTTTTGGTGGGTGCGCATTGGACAACTTAACCAACTTATTTAGATGGACAATGTTCTGAAGGATAATATGCTGGATCAGTTTCTTGATGAGGTCTGACGGCATCCAAGAAACCATTACCAAAGAAGCCGGATATATATCTATTTTAAGAATTAGCTTGGTCACCTGGGTCTGTTAGCTTATTCATTTTAACCACGATCAGCTAGCTGGATGCTAACAAACTATTGCAATGTGACTATCTTACATGAGACTCTGGAGGCACACTAAATTCAAAGATTTACGCTGAATTCAAATATTAATGCTTAAACCAAGATTGATGAAAAGTCTGACACTGAATTATATCAAAATATCTGTCACATTCATCTTCACCTTCCAAGTGCCAATAGGGTTAGCTCGGGTCAAATACGGATCCGGCTGGATATAGATCAAATCAAAAAGTTTATCAAACTAAATCCAACTTATTTGTTAAATAGATAATCCCATCTGACTTGCATATCCTGTTTACCAAACAGAATAAATCAAGTTAAATGAGTTTTAAAAGTATTAAATAGGTTAAATGAGACAGAAATAAGTTAAATGAATCTTAAACATATGAAAGGACAGGATCATGACGTCATCCAATTATTAAATAGGTTAACATGAAATAGATCCAATTATTAAATAGATTAACATGGATTAAATGGATCAAAGAACTAAATCCAAATCCCACCTATTTATTTAATAAGCAGGTTCAGATAGATTGATCTGTTTATAATCCGGTTCAAAACTGCTTAAAGCAGATCAATTGCAGGTTGGATTGATGGACCGTCAGCTCTACTTAAAATTAACATCAAATTGGCAATTCTCTGGAATCTGACTGCCAAATAAATCAAAATTTAATTCCCACAAAATAAAACATCATCTTCCCCGTAGATTTCATGATCAAACACCCCAAAGCACAAGAGAATCATAACTCTATCCTAATGCCTCATATAAATGAACAATAATGAAAATTAGCTTGCACATCCATACAATAGGTCAGATGATTCGATTATAATTCAATGCCAATGATACCTCCCAATACTAGTGGCCCTAAGGTTTCAGCATACCAGATGAGGTAAGAAGGGTAACTAAATTGAGAATTGATCCCTGAGATTAACAATCTGGAATTAAAACCCAATACAGACCTTCAATGTTTGAACACGAGGATTCAGGTTTAAATTTTTAACAAAAAAGCAAGGATGATGTAATTATTTATTGCGCTTAACAGCACGCCTTCCTTGGCCCTTCTTCGGTGGACCCTTTCCACGACGCTTCAACATTTCTAGTTTGGCCAACCGCCTGTAATGAAAAAATACCCATTCATACCCAAGCAAATGATGTTAACTAAATTTATTCTGAATGCAATTTCCACCATGTTAAGCATTTTCAGGACTATAATACTTCTAGGGAAATGTATCTGTGGACAAGTCTCAAATATTTTAATTATGCACAACATCTCCATATTTTCTGAGAAACAAACATTTTAGATTAAAAAAGGAAAAATGAATATTTAAAAAGTCTGCCACATTAGTTATTATATAAATCAAAGTAGCCCAAAGTTTCATTCATATTGTGCATTATATGGTTATCTTTCTACTACATTTTAGTTGTTATCCTATCAACATGCTTAGTTACCCTACTTGCCAAATAAGCTAGTAAACTCCCCACCCAACATAACAAAGTTTCTTTTCTTTTTCTTTTCATTTCTTTCTCTTTTTCTTTTTTCAGACTATGTTGGGGATACACTGATCATTTCTTTAGAAATGATGCAAAAACTACCAATGAACACTTGTGTCAGCCTTCACTAGATTCTAATCCATAGCCTCCATATGGTGGTGGGGTACCACCACAGGGCTATAGCCCAGCTTGAAGGCAGCATAACAAAGTTATTAAATAGTTGCATAACGTATAGAGATGCTAAGATTTTCCTCGGTAGCGTGCCTTAATTAACCACCCAGGAGTGGCCAAGGTATCCTTATTGACAGTCTGATATGAACTTCAACAATCGCTAAAATAACAAGTGCCTAAGGTAAGAATAACTACATACCATGTTCCTTAATTTATTCAGGAATTTGCACGTTCAACCTGATGGAATTTCCATTGCAAATACTATGTAATATGGTGCGATATTTTGGCAGAAAAAAGAGAATATTTCTGAAATTTTCAGTGCATGATCAAAATGTCTCCAAGATAACATTAAAATATAAAGTACCAGTTGATTTCAACATCTGATTATTTCAAGAAAACTAATATTTTTTAAGCTTTATGATTTTGAACTATGAAATAAAGCTACCCAGACATATGGATTTTGAACTAATTGAAATGCACTTGTTTCAGTTCATTTGAGGTCAAGAGATATTGAATAAATTTCTGTCCGGAAGTAGATATGACCTTCTGACCTTCTCAAGCAAATGTCAGCCCTTAACTACATCAAGCAGTGATGGTGTTTGGTCTTATCAAGTAAATCTCAGCCCTTAAAATGGTAACAAGCAGTTATGGTCGTTTGATCTCATCAAGTACATCTCAGCCCTTAAGACTATATCACCCACCACATGGATACTCTCCCAACTAAATATGTTTTTCATAATCAATTTTATTTTCTTAACAATCCTCGCATCTGAACTAAATCCTTGGCCACTAAGAGTCCAAAAACTGCTCTTCTGCTCCCATTTAAGAGCTATGCACACCCACATTAAGACGCAATTGCAACTATAGAGTACCAGATATTATGGATGTTGGGAATATGGATCCTTGTAATTTATTTCCATACTTATCCTACATTTAAGATGCAATTACAACTGATGTCCTCCTTTGTTTTCTCCTGATCAAATTCTTCATACATAATCATGTGAGTAATCAACCAAAAGAAGTCAGATACTCCAGGCACCCATCTTACCCAAGTCAATCACTATCACCCACTGACACATGGGCGGACAGCAGCAATACAATGTAAGCATAGGGAAGTGTTTGTGACTGCCTAGAATTTCCAAATTATTTACCAATGTTTACATTGAAAAATGAAAGCAAAATAGCATACAATATATCAATATATAACATTATTGATTATTTCACATAAAACAGATCTAGGTTGGCCTATTTGGATGGGTTTGCTGGATCGGACAGCTATTTTTAATTTTTTAATATCATCTTCCTAATCCTAACTTGCTGTTGCAAGTTAGACAACTTAAAAGATCATTAAAAGAAGTTATTGATGAAGGCACATATTAATTTAAAAGATCTTTTCAAATATTTTTTTAAACTAATACAAAATATGAATGTATTTTTAAATATTAAATAATGATCAGTTGTATTTGTCATTATATTTTTCTTTCAATATGTGCATTTGCAAATACACTTTTATTAGTAATTGTAAAAATATGAAAATTATGCTTCTTGATCTTAGTTCCATAAACACAAAATCTTCTTAATTTAGGGGGAAAAAAAGAAAATGCTAAAAAGTTTGCTAATTTTACATGATAGGGCATACTAGAAGTAACTAAGTAATTCTAAAAAACCTTACAATACAGTAAATTATGGTCGACGAAAAAAACATGATTAAGTTGGATCTTATGAACCAAAGGATTATATGATGCACCATATAAATCTAAAGGTTATGATTCTATTCAAGCCTACCCAGATTGTTTAGAGTGGTTTTGATCTGGACTGCAAGCATAAAATAGATGAGGATCATTCCAGACGAGGATATAGAGAAGGTTGCTTGTGGATCTTAAGAAGATAACAAGGGCTGCTTGTGCTATGAGCCTAATTGATATGGAAAGCCTGAAATATGCAAATCATTGTGGATCACACTTAACACCCAAATATGGCTGCAGGAATATTGTTCTTAACAAATGAATACTTGGATCAGATGAAAACTTCAGTTTCAGTCCTTACTTCATAAAACTTGGTTAATCGGAACATTACATTCTCATCAAAGATCTCTTCTCACCTTATATTAGTTAAATAAAGCCCTCATTGCCTGGATACATGAAGAAAAGTCATCATGCATTGGTGCCAGATTCATCATTAGGAACACATGTAAAAGGATCCTGGTGGTTCCTATTATCCAATTAGCACTTCCAACTGTTCCCATGGTAACGAATACAGGCATTGAAGGTCTTAAACAATTTATAAGGGAAGAAATTGAAAATATGCCAAGTACAAGCCTGAACATGATGCAACAGTCGACTGCAAATTGACCATGAAAACTATGGAGCTGAGGGACAACTTTTCGAAAGTCAATTGCAATAAAAGAAGGTCATGAGTTTGGTGCATAAAATGAAGATCAGAACATAATTCTTCCATGCAATTATATTTGTTAGGAGATTTAACAATAAATTAGGCTTCCGAACAAGAAGATGGCACTCACACAATTAATTTAATTGCTATTATTATGAAGGTGTGAACAACCTCAACCCTGTGCTGGTCGATGGAGAGAAATGAAGAACCAAAATTGGAGAAAACCAAATCCTCTAGTTTATGAAGGAGGCAACTCTTTGTGAGTAGAAGAATAATCATGCTATTCAACATAGAAAAATTACCTTGCCCTGGTGGCTTCAACACCTATATTTTTCAAAAGGGTCGATCTATTTAAAGTAGCAGACTTTAAGTATTCTTCATCTTCCCAAAAAATATGTACTAATTTTTCTGTTGTATCATCTCCAAGCTACATGCTTCCAAATAAAAATCCATGATTCTTTATTTAAGTCAGAATTATCCAAGGAAGGGCAAATAAGGACTAAAATCTTTTGTTCATTAACTAATTAAAAGAATTCAATCTTGTGAAGCTTGATCTTTTCCAATCTTTCAACATGATTAACATGTTTGTTCTCTTGTGATTTATCCTGTGAAAAATTCCATCATAAGCCCAATTCTTCATCCAATTGACGATGATTTCTCTGGACACTGAACACAGCTCCAGTGCATCACACCAAGGTGACATGCAATGCCAAGCCCCACAAAACATATGGATCACCTTTCTGTTGCAACCAAGTGGCAAAATTTCAACATCTACTGAAAACTTCTCCATCATTCTTGAAGTTTCTGTCAATAACTTCTTGCCTGCCTTTATCCTGATTTGTCACATTTATGATTTTTGCCATTTTTTAACAATAATGCAAGAATTATCCTATAATTTTTGGAATTTAATTAAACTTTGATTGAAGATCAAGAGTGAAGAACTGAAGATATCTTCAAGAAAACTTACATTTCTCCTTTTAGTTTCTAAAATCTGAAACTTTCATGGACATCTCCCAAATTTTTACAAAGTTGTCAACATTTGCTCTTCATGAGTTAATCTAAACTGCTGATTTAGAACAAGAGTACAGATCACGAGTGAAGAACCGAAGATATCTTCAAGAAACATAGCAGTCACATTTTTAGTTTCTAAAATCTGAAACTTTCATGGGCTTCTTTCAAATTTTTACAGACTTGTGAACATTTGATCTTCATGAGTTAATCTAAACTGCTGATTTATCATCTAGAAAAGAAGGCATAAAGTTGAGACTTTAGAAGCTCCAAGAATGATAATTCATGGATAAAGTAATCACATTCTGTCAAGCATTTTTCATTGTGGCTCTAGATGAGTTTTTCAAAGAGATCAATCTAGGGCCTATTTGGATGTCCAGGTCCAAATCCAATGGGATTTATGGGTTTGGACTAGTGCACCTAGAAAAAGAAAGCCTGGGCTAGACTTATATTCTCAATAGCCAAGGATCTTTAGAGTGGGCTATGGGATTCAGGCCAGCCCACTCCAAAGGCCCCTAGGTATTGGAAATATGAGTCTAGCCCAAGCTTCCCTTTTTTCTAGTTGCACTAGTCCCAACCCATGAATCCTATGGGATTTTGGCCCTAGACATCCAAATAGACCCTTAATGGTAAACATAGCAAAGCAACTTCTTTTTTCTCAACTTTGGAATCACAGACATCCTGGAAATACCAATCACCCAGCTAACCTTAACCTACTAAGGCTTTCACCATCCAAGAATCAACAGAAGCGACTCCAAGAATCTACTAAATTCTGCTCATCTCAAGATTACAGGTCGGAAGGCTAAATATCTTTCATCTCCAGGCATGCTGGAACTACTTTCAATCAACTTTTGTCACACAGTCCCTCTCGAGATGAGCATGTTTTAACTTCATATTTGATAATCCACATCAAAGTTTCTCTTCTTAAATCATGTTGGAGGACATCTAGATGCCATGGTCCCTTTGGTCAACAGGATGAGAGAAAAGTACTTGAATAAGTAAAGCTTACAGACTGTTAATCATGGAATAATTTTTCTCCCACTTGGATGAACAATTTTACGTTTTGAAATTTATTTACTCAAGGGAGGTGTATTTCTACTTATGTTCTTCATGGACACAGCACAGCAAAATGATGCTGCTAGTTGGAATTCAACATCACGCAAAATAGTCGGAATATCCCAAATGATCATCCACCCTTTTTCTCTTTTCTTAAACTCGATTAACAGAACTTATTCTTTAAAAAGGGTGTCTATTTCAGAGCATCCCCGCACTAACATAAAACCAAACAAATGGCAAGCATAAAGAGAAAAGAAAGAAAAGCACCCCTGTTGGGAATTTAGGATACCTTGACACAAGAAAATCATAACCAATTCCTAAATAATCATCCAACTACTTTTCAGATTAATGGATTTCTTAAAAATGCATCTACATACAGTCCAAGGCCAATCCTGAGTGGGTTTTCATTTACATTCCTCGCAGAGACACAAAATCGAACATATGGCAGGCGTAAAAGTATACCAATATTAGCAGATACCAACTAACGAGAGAGAAAGAGAGATAGAGAGAGGCGTAGAAGAAGCGTACTCCTTCTCTTCACGGGCCAAGACGAGGGGATCGTCGTTCTTGATGTCGTAGGGGTACCACTGGGCGACCTTGTCACCGATGAGCTTCTTTCTCAAGATCTTGTGGGGCGACCGCTCGCCCGTCGGATTGAGTATGTGCCCGAATATCCGCGCCCGCGCCTCCGTCACCCCCTGCACCGCCACCGCCTTCAACAGGCTCTTCAAGCTCATGATGCTCACCCGCTGTCTCCCTCCCGCTGTCTCCCGCCTCTCTCCCCGCACCCGAAAAATGCCGACGCGCTGGCAGTCAGCCGGTCAGGGGATGAAATGGACCGGACCTGGCCTGAAACAATAGCCAAAAGACTTAAATTTGGCTAGGGTTAGCTCCCTCCTGATCAATTCTCTCACCCTAATAATAGTACCCTAATAATAGTGCTGTAGCCGTTGGAAAGGTTGGGCATGTGCACAATTAGATTACTTACATATTAGAGATTAAAGATGACTAGCAGTAGGGCACGAGTAATGCATGTTTGAGAGAAGAGAGAAGAGAGGAGAGAGCAAGCAACAGAGTTCAAAGCTTTTTTAGGTCGAATCAGATAGTACAATATGTTTGGGCTCTTTTTTAGGTCAAATAAGAGAGTCCAATGTATTTAGCAGTCAAATTTCTGGGTGTTTTGTGAAATGAGTCCAATCTGATTGAAAAAGAGGGAGAGAGAGGATGTGATGGTTAATGTTAGTAAGAAAGTCATTGAGATAATTAACTTACGACAGGTGTAATAAAAAAATTATTTTTTTTAATTTTGAAACTATCATTTGTCTATGGAGTGATAGAGTTCAATTAAATATTTAGAGTACTATCTATTTTGGTAGGGATGAAAATGGAATGGATAGTGTTGGTGCAAAATCTGGTTGTCGGAATCGAGGCAAGAATCGAAGAAGATAAGGTCGTTATCGGTGACCTGCAAAATAAATTTCGTTCAGAGTCGGGGATGGTGGCTCCGGCAAGATCCTCCGATGATCAAGTCAGCTCTTTCGGCCAATAAAAATGGAGTGCTCATAAAGATTTTAGCAGAATTTTTAGAAAGAAATCAAGTGCTTGGGCCCGAAGGTGTATTTGGAGGGTCCCTTATATAGACAGAGCCCATAACAAACTAATAGTGACGACCATAACTACCTAGTAGTAGACCGTTCAGGGCCACGTGAAATTTGTTACGGAGGATCGTGTTTGTTGTCGTGACGTGCCAGTCCGTCGGGGTCGACAACTCAATTTCGGATGGGATAGCCGTAGGTAACGAAGAATTCTTAGCTAACACCGTTTCAAAGGAGTTCGGAGGTTCTTGAGATCAGCCACACTTGGACCGTCATTTGCCATATCATGAGTTGGTGCCAAGGCCTTTTCGGACAACTGGTAAGAGAAGTCTGAGAGGAGTTCGATAGACAGAGAAGCTCGATAAGAGTTCGACTGGTGACAAAGTCTGTCCGGAGTTCGACCCTCGAAGAAGTCTGACTGAAGGAGAAGTCTGGTAGGAGTCCGATTGCTGAAGAAGTTCGAAAGGTCTTATGGATTCGGTGGAAGCCCGTCCTTGGCCGCTGATACCGGACGGGCCAATTTAAAGGTCAGACATTTTGACCGAACTTCGTCAGAAGCGAATTTATCCCCAACACTAATTTTCCTACTTCCGAGTTCGAAATTCAAAAGAAGGGAGTATGGATGCAACAGCTAAAGTTCTTTTTCCGCGTTTGTTCGGAAGAGATATTTTGGCGTCTACCACGTCGACTCTTGGACTCATTAAATTTAAAATGACTTCGAGGAGATGGCCCTTTAAATTTTTCGCCGTAACACTACCCTAGATATGGCATAATTAAAGACCTGCCCATTGCCACTCCCCTATCTATTAGATATATGTGCCCTAGAAGTCAGAATTGGCTGACACTTGTAATACACTTCTAGGGGCAAAATTATAATTCTGATTATAAATAATAAAATGAGTTATTTTCTATCACATATTTGTATTTAGTGTCTGTGATACATCCTTTGAGTTAATGGTAATGATAATTTATATTTTCAAGAGTTGAAAATTTAAGACATGAATAATCATTATTAACTCATAAAATGCTCCCGATCATAGGATCATCACGAGGATGGTGATTGATCCAAAAGGTTGGTGTATAATCGCTTCTCTTTAGTAGATGAGTCTTGAGTCTATGGTGTGGAGACACCAGAGCGAGAGTACAGGTACTCATTAGAAAATGAGGGCATTGAGCATGACCATCTTGAGTAGTCATTAGGAAGTCTACCTTCTCGTCAATGACTGACTCGATGTTGCAGTGGTGTGTCTGGTTCTTTGATCTGAGGTGCATCGATAGTTCACTTTGAGGGTGTTATAGTTTGACTACACCATTACTCGGTCTTCTAGTCATACGGAATCCTGAGGTGTATGTTGGCTATAGCATGTTCATTGTAGGAACTGGATTGCATCAAGATGGAATCTATCTACCTCGGTGGTAGAGGAGCAGCCCTATGATGATCATGAGAATCAAGTCCAGAAGTCCATGGCCATGGCAGAGTGAAATAATAGAAAGAGTTTCTATTTAGCTTTTTACACCGGACCTGAATCGATTGATTACATCATATGATAGAAACTAGGGTTTAACGAGTTCACCTTAATCTTAAGCTGATTAGGGCTCAAGATAGAAGAACTTAATCACACAGATAGCTATACCAAGAGGTTCGTATTCAGCTCTGATGGGTTGCCACCATATACTGCTAGGTGTCACTTGTAGATTTTGAAAGTAATTAGAATGATTTAAATGATCGATCATTCTAACTATTTGAATTAGAAGAGTTCTGATCCATCGAAAGAAGTTTCGATGATGTCGATGATAGAGATCATGACATATCCCATTACCATATAGAACTGAACCTAACTGGATCACACAAATAAGAATTTGAATCTGGTGATCATCAATTGAACTGATCCAGTTCAATTGATCTGAATGAGATTCAATTAGGTTCAAGAAAATCGTGCTAGCACTCGATTGAACCTAACGTTCTTCTTTTACTATCATAAATAGTTGTTCTGACTGAGCCAAAGAAGTTTGTACTCGATTAGAGGCCTTCACTTTATCTGACTGAAGCTTGTTTAGATCAGAAAAGGGTTGTCTTATTTTGTAAGATAATACCTGTTATTTTTGGTCACCTGCCATTTTTCGTCCTTTGATTTTGGTCAAAAGTTGACCTTTGACTGGTCAAATGTTGATCATTGATACTTTGACTTTTGTCCACGTGTCATGCACCTATTGGAGAGCTGGTGGAGGTTTGTCCCTCTGCTAGAACCTGGCAAGAAGGAGGGTGCATGCTACCCTTGGCGTGTGCCCAAGCTGGAGGCGCCCAGGAGTCCCTATTGGATAGGGACTCTATCTTCTTTTTGGATTCCAATTAGACTCCTCCTAAGAATCAACTTTGATTGATCTTAGGCGCCATCTAAGGAGGAATCTAAGGGACTCTATTCCCACTAATCAGATTTAGATCTAATTTCATAAAGAGTTATGATTGGTTGGAAAGAAGAGGAGTTGGATCACGCATAGTCTATAAATAAGACCCTACGCCCAACCCAAAGAATAAAGCAATTGATCAAAAAATTCCTCACGCCTAAGGCTGCCTCTCTCCTCCTCCTCCATGCCAAGCCCACCTTCTCCCTCTCCTCTCCATGTCCAAAGTAGTTTGGGACCTTAGTTGGTACAATCCAGACGAGAGAAAGGCGACAGAAAGCTAGAAGACTGTGCTGCTGCAAAGGACAACTGCTGATCTTCAAAAGGTGTTTTGAAGATCCTCCAAATCAGATGCAGATCTGATTTTTGGAGACATGATAGAGAAGAAGAGAATCTCCAAATTCAATCTGAGTGGATACCGATAGAGGCCAGGCACTTACATGGCTAGATCTAGAACCTTCCACTACTTACAGGATCATCAATGGATAATAGGATTATCCACATCAAGATAAATTAAATTTGATTTAATTTATCTATATTTTATTTTTATTATTAGAATAATAAAAATTAGATCTAAAATATCTCAGATCTAATCTGGATCAAAAAATTTTTTTTTTGAAATATATCTCTTGATCCGATCAGATCTGAACGAACCTAATCTGAAAAATCAAAATTTTCCTTCAACTGGTATCAGAGCCAAGGTTCTAAAGTATTTAGATCTGATTTTAAATTTATTTTAATTAAAAAATAAATGATTTTAGATGTCACATAAGATGTGATCAGATCTAAAATCAGAAAAATTAAAATTAAATGATTTGGATCTAAGATTAGAAAATATGCATGACTAGTTCTAAAATAGAATAGTTCTATAGAATAGTCTTGCATATTTTTAATTTAATTTGATTAAATCATATTTTAGATCTATTTATTTACTATTTTTTAATATTATAATTATTATAATAATATTTAAAAAATAGTAAATAAAAATTATTTAATTTTAACATCATATGAGATATGATTGATGCATGTCTAGACTAGTTGTAGAATAGTTCTACATAGTTGTCTAGATTAGAGTTTATTTTGATAAGATCAATTTAAATCTAATTTTTTAAATTATTATGAGATAATTTAGATCTAAAAATATGCATGATTCAATACATGAGATGTATGCAAAATATGCCATGATTAGATTTAATTTGTATATGAGATATATGATATAGATCTAAATCTATTTTGTAGTATTGCATTCCTGATTAAGGCATTCCTCTTGGCCGTCCGATCATAAGAATGAAGAAGGATTTAAAGGCCCTCTCCTCCCATCCGATGGGGTATTTTTATGACATGTAGGGGTGCTGCGCATTCGTCCTTAATCAGAAATCCAAAACTTACTTTCTGCAAAATCCTAGATCCTGAAATCCTAGGATTTATTGTACATATTTTATTTATGAAATCCTACTTAATTAAAAATTAAGATTATAAAATATTAATTAGGTCTAAAATTAAAAATTTTAGATCTAAGACATATTCATAATACTGGGTTCGGGCTTGGGTAGCTCAATTAGGTCTAAGCGGTTGATCAAATCGAATCAAGAGTTGGTTAGATGGGATCAACAATGCTTAAATTGACCAGCCTAATAGGATTAAGTCTGGGTCAAGATCGAGTCACGATCAAGCAAGACCTAATTAGGCTCAGAGGTTAGAGTCTGGATTGTAGGCTAATCCAATTGGTTCTGGCTCAATAATTTGGTGTCTAAGGTAAGTTTGGCACATACGACCGACTGGTTTTTAATTGGGAGCTACTCGACCTGAATGCGTTCTTATATGAGTTAATGGCATATCCCTTCCATCGATCTCACTTACCTGGCCATATCTATTGACACAGTTCTGATCTGAGGTGGTCAATAATCCGAGCTAACCCATGCCACTAGGTTAGTCATAATTGTTATGACTATGATCAAGTCTAGTTTAATGAGACCTGAATCAATTCTTCCTAAGAAAAGATTAAGTCTGAGGTCTTCCACCATTGTAGATGTGCGGGCCCTTCCCGGGGTTGATTGTTCTCGATTGGATACAGTGGCTCAGTTGCATTGGGAAGATGCAACCATGTCTATTAGGCATTGGATGCTATGGGCTGGAGGATGAGTTGGGCTCAATATTCTGGATACGGTGAGAGACTCAATTAGGAATCCAGTCTGTGCAAATGGTGGGTCTGACTTAACTAAGGAGTGGATCAATATTTCGGATATGGTGAGATTCATGAATTAGAGATCAAGTTTGGGTGCACCATGATTAGAGAATCATTGAACAAGAGTTGTTCACTCATTGGCTAACCCATCATCCAATAACTGTTAGGTGAGGTGATGAGTCAGTTGGTGAGACCGCACCATCCACTAGAAATCATTAATCATGGAGATTTTCGCATCTCTACAGAAAGGAGTGTAGGGATCCGAAGAAAATAGTGGAAGCTAATTTATTTAAAAATAAAATCTCTAAATAAATTGGTCAAGTCATAATTACAGTATCTAACTAGAATCTTTGACTCTCTACAGAAAAATGTCTGCCTTCCAATTTATTGGCACGTATCCTTGGACACACATAGACTGATCGGACTCCAATTATAAAGATTGGCTCAAGAACTATAAAATAATTTTGGATTTTGAGAAGTTAACCCATGTATTGGACCAGGACCCTCCCACCTTACCAGCCCGTCCATCCACTGAATAGAGAGCATCTCTAGAAAAATGGATAGACGAAGATAATAAGGCCAGATATTACATATTGGGCTCGATGTCTGATGAGCTCCAGTGCCAACATGAAGATATCGGGACTGCTCGCCAAATGTTGGCTCACCTGTAGGAGATGTTTGGTGAACAGAGTCGCGCAGCCAAGTATCAAGTCACAAAATAACTTTTTAAGGCTAAGATGCGTGATGGGCAGTCAGTCCAAGATCACTGTCTGATGATGATCAAGGACTTGGAAGAGCTTGAGAAGCTCGATGTGAAGTTAGACTTGGATCTGCAGAATGATGTTATTCTGCAATCCTTGACTGATGCATATGGGCAATTCATCATGAATTACCATATGCATAAACTTCAAAATTTTTTGGCCGAATTAATGAACATGCTGGTCACTGCTGAGCTTTCTATGAAAGGTTCTAAAGGCTCAGTTCTTGCTATGGAACGGACTTCTTCCAAAAGAAAGTCTTATGGAAAGAAAAAGAAGTTTGCGAAAAAGCAAAAGATGGAAGAAGCAAACAAGAAGAAGGTAGAGTCGAAGAAGAAGGCCGATGTCGAAGAAAAGTATTTTCATTGCAACAGCGACGGCCATTGGAAGCGAAACTGTCCTACTTACCTGGCCACCCTAAAGAACAAGAAGGAAGGTCCTTCTGGAGGTATGCTCGTTATTGAGTCTAACCTTATGGTTTCTTCTGCATCCAGTTGGATGCTTGACTCTGGTTCTAGTGCTCATCTGTGCACTTTCATGCAGGATCTTGAGGATAGCAGGAGGCTGAGGGATGAAGACATGATCCTACGCGTCCGTAATGGAGCAAGAGTTGCTGCAGTAGCCATGAAAACATACCCTCTTCGATTACCATCTGGTTTAGACTTAGTTTTGAAAGACTGTTATTATGTGCCTGCAGCTAGCAGGAATTTGATTTCTGTTTCATGCTTAGCACTAGAAGGCTATGTGATTACCTTCTTTAAGGACCATTGTAACATTCTTTATGAAAGAAATAAAATTGCAAATGGTTTTCTTATTAACGATCTTTATCAGCTACATATTGATGTACCTGTTCTAACTATCGAGCAAAACGTGAATGCCAAACGACCTAGGGATAGTCCAAATGACAGGTATCTATGGCACCTAAGATTAGGTCATATAGCAGAAGATAGGATCAACAAATTGGAGAAAAATGGGCTATTGAGTCCATTGACTTTTGAGTCATATCCAACTTGTGAATCTTGTCTTCAAGGCAAAATGACTAAACTTTCCTTTTGTAGGACATGGGGAAAGGGCCACAGATCTCCTTGCCCTAGTACATACTGATGTGTGCGGCCCATTTGATGTGCCGGCTAGAGGCAATTTTATCTACTTCATTATCTTTACCGATGATTTATCTAGGTATGGGTATGTGTATCTTATGAGACATAAGTCTGAAGCTTTTGAAAAGTTCAAAGAATTCAGACATGAAGTAGAAAAATAAACTGGAAAACCCATTAAGATTCTTCGATCAGATCGAGGAGGTGAATACCTTAGCCGAAAATTCCTAGACTATCTCAAGAAAAATGGCATAGTCTCTCAATGGACTCCACCAGGAACACCTCAACTCAATGAAGTTTCAGAATGGAAGAAATCGGACTCTATTGGATATGGTCCGATCCATGATGAGCTTCACAGACCTTCCTAATTTTCTTTGGGACATTCATTATTAACTTCAATTTATCTACTGAATAGGGTTCCCTCTAAAACCGTTCCTACCACACCGTATGAGATATGGCACGGTAAGAAACCAAGTCTGAGTCATCTCAGAATTTGGGGTTGTCCGGCTCATGTCAAAAGACAACAAGCGGACAAGTTAGAGTTTAGGTCCTTCAGAGCTCGATTCATAGGATATCCTAAAGAGTCATTAGGATACTATTTCTACATTCCAGAAGACCATAATGTGATTGTGAGTCGACATGCCATCTTTCTTGAAAAATAGTTTATTCAAGATAGCGGCATTGGAAAGCAGATTAAGCTTGATGAGAAAGTCTCACAAGTACAACGAGCTAAGGACCAATTGGAACCAAATCAGGTTGAGCCAATAAGAACACTACCTCCTCCACCTCGTAGATCGGAAAGAGTTTTTCATCCTCCCTGAAAGATACTTAGGTATTATTTCAGAGGAAGTAGAGAAAATGTTCCTCGTAGGTAATGGTGCTCATGGTGATGATGATCCCAAAACCTACAATGAGGCGATATCAGATATCGACTCTGAGAAATGGCTAGAGGCAATGCAGTCAGAAATTGACTCGATGCACTCAAACCAAGTCTGGACCTTGGTAGATCCACCAGAAGGTATAGTACCTATTGGGTGTAAATGGATCTTCAAGAGAAAGATTGGTGCAGATGGGAAATGTGGAGACATTCAAGGCTAGACTACAAAAGTATAGTCAGGATACCTTTTTCCAGTGGCTATGCTAAAATCCATCCGCACATTGCTTGCCGTTGCAGCCTATTTCGATTATGAAATATGGCAAATGGACGTGAAAATGGCATTCTTAAATGGATATCTTGAGGAAGATATCTATATGGAACAGCCGCTAGGTTTCACATCCAGTGATACTGATCACAAGGTTTGCAAGCTGCAAAGGTCCATATATGGACTTAAGCAAGCATCTCGGAGCTGGAACACTCGTTTCAATGATGTGATCAAAATGTTTGGTTTCATCAAAAATGAAGAGAAACCGTGTGTCTTCAAAAAGATCAGTGGAAGCGCTGTTGTCTTCCTCGTATTGTACGTGGATGACATCCTCCTTATTGGGAATGATATTCCCATGTTGACGACAGTCAAAATATGGTTGTCCAAGGAAATTCTCCATGAAAGACCTAGGTGAAGCATCCTTTATTCTAGGAATTAAGGTCTATAGGGATAGACCGAATAGGATGCTAGGACTTTCACAGAAGATGTACATAGAGGAAAGTACTAAAGAGGTTTAGTATGGAAAACTCTAAGAGGGGATTAATACCCTTCAGACATGGTATTCATCTTTCCAAGAAGATGTGCCCTAGCACACCTGAGGAAATAGAATGCATGAGCAAGATCCCTTATGCTTCTGCAATAGGGAGCCTCATGTATGCCATGCTATGTACACGACCTGATATAGCCCATGCTGTGAGTGTCACAAGCAGATATCAGTCAAATCCAGGTGAAGAACACTGGACTTCTGTGAAATGTATCCTTAAGTACTTGAAGAAGAACTAAGGATATGATGTTGGTCTTTGGTAACGGAGAACTCCAAGTCCAGGGATACACAGACTCGGATTTCATGTCCGATATAGATGATCGAAAGTCGACATCTGGAAGTCTGTTTGTGTGCAATGGTGGTGCTGTCAGCTGGAAGAGTTCCAAGCAAACGTGATAGCAGATTCCACCATGGAAGCAGAATATATCGCTGCATCAGAGGCTGCGAAGGAAGCATTCTGGTATAAAAGAAGTTTGCTGCAGAAATCGGAGTAATGCCATCAGATGCCATTCCTCTATACTGCGACAACAATGGCCATAGCCCTTGCTAAGGAGCCGAGGTCTCACCAGAAATCCAAGCACATTGAGCGGCGATACCACCTCATCCGCGATTACCTCGAGAAGGGTTACGTCGAGGTCAAGAGAGTCGACTCCGCAGATAATGTGGCAGACCCACTTACAAAGCCGTTGGGCCAGCAGAAGATCGAAGCCCACCTTGAGAAGATGGGACTTAGACTTGTAGCCAATTGGCTTTAGGATAAGTGGAAGATTGTTAGATATATGTGTGCCCTAGAAGCCAGAATTGGCTGACACTTGTAATACACTTCTAGGGGCAAAAATTATAATTTTGACTATAAATCAATAAAATGGGTTATTTTCTATCACATATGTGTATTTAGTGTCTGTGATACATCCTTTGAGTTAATGGTAATGATAATTCATATTTTCAAGAGTTGAAAATTTAAGACATGAATAATCATTATTAACTCATAAAATGCTCCCGACCATAGGATCATCACGAGGATGGTGATTGATCCGAAAGGTTGGTGTACAATCGCTTCTCTTTAGTAGATGAGTCTTGAGTCTACGGTGTGGAGACATCGGAGCGAGAGTATAGGTACTCGTTAGAGAACGAGGGCACTGAGCGTGACCACCTCGAGTAGTCATTAGGAAGTCTACCTTCTCGTCAATGACTGACTCGATGCTGCAGTGGTGTGTCTGATTCTTTGACCTGAGGTGCATCGACAGTTCACCTTGAGGGTGTTATAGTTTGACTACACCATAACTCGATCTCCTAGCCATATCGGAACCCTGAGGTGTATGTTGGCTATAGCATGTTCATTGTAGGAACTGGATTGCATCAAGATGGAATCTATCTACCTCGGTGGTAGAGGAGCAGCCCTATGATGATCATGAGAATCAAGTCCAGAAGCCCATGGCCATGGCAGAGTGAAATAATAGAAAGAGTTTCTATTTAGGTTTTCACATTGGACTTGAATCGAATGATTACATCATATGACAGAAACTAGGGTTTGACGAGTTCACCTTAACCCTAATCTGATCGGGGCTCAAGATAGAAGAACTTAATCACACAGGTAGCTGCACCAAGAGGTTCGCATTCAGCTCTGATGGGTTGCCACCATATACTGCTAGGTGTCACTGGTGGATTTTGGGAGCAATTAGAATGATTTAGATGATCGATCATTCTAGCTGTTCGAATCAGAAGAGTTCTGATCCATCGAAAGGAAGTTTCGATGATGTCGATGATAGAGATCATGACATATCCCATTACCATACAGAACTGAACCTAACTGGGTCACACAAACAAGGGTTTGAATCTGGTGATCATCAATTGAACTGATCTAGTTCAATTGATCTGAATGAGATTCAATTAGGTTCAAGGAAATCGTGCTAGCACTCGATTGAACCTAACGTTCTTCTTTTACTATCATAAATAAGTTGTCCTGACTGAGCCAAAGAAGTTTGTGCTCGATCAGAGGCCTTTACTTTGTCTGACTGGAGCTTGTCCAGATCAAAAAAGGATTGTCTTATTTTGTAAGATAATACCTACCATTTTTGGTCACCTACCATTTTTCGTCCTTTGACTTTGATCAAAAGTTGACCTTTGATTGATCAAATGTTGACCATTGATACTTTGACTTCTGTCCATGTGTCATGCACCTATTGGAGAGCTGGTGGAAGCTTGTCCCCCTGCCAGAACCTAGCAAGGAGGAGGGCGCATGCCACCCTTGGCGTGTGCCCAAGCTAGAGGCGCCCAGGAGTCCTTGTTGGATAGAAACTTCATCTCCTTTTTGGATTCCAATTAGACTCCTCCTAAGAACCAACTTTGACTGATCTTAGGCGCCATCTAAGGAGAAATCCAAGGGACTCTATTTTCACCAATCAGATTTAGATCTGATTTCACAAAGAGTTGTGATTGGTTGGGAAGAAGAGGAGTTGGATCACGCATAGTCTATAAATAAGACCCTATGCCCAACCCAAAGAATAAAGCAATTGATCAAAAAATTTCCCACGCTCAAGGCTGCCTCTCTCCTCCTCCTCCATGCCAAGCCCACCTTCTCCCTCTCCTCTCCACGTCCAAAGTAGTTTGGGACCTTAGTTGGTGCAATCCAGACGAGAGAAAGGCGACAGAAAGTTAGAAGGCTGCACTGCTGCAAAGGACAACTGCTGATCTTCAAAAGGTGATTTGAAGATCCTCTAAATCAGATCCAGATCTGATTTTTGGAGATATGATAGAGAAGAAGAGGATCTCTAGATCCAACCCAAGTGGATACCGATAGAGGCCAAGCACTTGCGTGGCTAGATCCAGAACCTTTCGCTGCTTACAGGATCATCAACGGATAATAGAATTACCTACATCAAGATAAATTTAATTTAATTTAATTTATTTATATTTTATTTTTATTATTAGAATAATAAGAATCAGATTTGAAATATTCTAGATCTAATCTGAATTAAAGAGAAAAATTTTTGAAATATATCTCTTGATCCGATCAGATCTGAACGAACCTGGTCCGAAAAATCAGGATTTTTCTTCACTATCATGATGAGTGGGACGCGGCGCGCATGGAGCTGCTGAGTAAGATCTGCAATCATAACCACCTCAGGTTGCCCTTGGCTATTTAAGGCCTTCTCCCCCCTCCAAAAGTCATTCTTACCTGAGTCTTCTTCCCTCCTGAGCCCTTGCCTTCTTTCTGCTCGAGAGCATCGGTTCTTTCTCGTATCCTCTCCAATTTTCGACGCTCCTCCGCTCGATTTTCATCACGCCCATCACTTCTTTGCCCCTCTCAGTCAACTTAGGTTAGCCTCCTATCATCTATTTTTAATTTCTCTAGCATCTTTTTTCTTCTTGCTCTTTCGGTTTCTCTGATAGAAGCTTCTACAGTGCATTTTTTCTTAATTTTTGGAGGTTTTCTTGGGATTTTATTTTGATTTGAATGTCTTCTAAAATCTTCCATTCCGCTGGTTTTTGGAGCTCATCTGGACCGGCCTTCCTAGATTCCACACCCCTGACTGAGGTTGAGCCTATGAACATGTCTCACCAATCTTTTATTTCGGATACCATCCCTTCGATTTTGACTTCGAACGATCTTTCATTGATCTGCATCCAATATGGGGTTCCCCCGATTCGCCTCCAATTGGTCGATTTTGTCATATCTAGAAGAACCTTGCATGCCAGGCTTCGACTTTTTCTTCCATCCTTTGTTGTCGCGCTTTTTCGCTTTTTGAGCATTTCTTTTGCTTCCATCGTATCGAACTTCTTTCGATTTGTAATTGATTTTCCTTTTCTTTGTCGTCTGACCAAAGTCCCACCAACTATTTTACTTTTTCAAAATTTTTACATTTTCAAGCGTCATCCTTTCGAAAAGGATTAGTGATATTTTTTCTCCCAGTTCGGTAAGAAGGGGTTACTAAAAGATGCTCCTTCTTCCATTCATAACTGAAAGAAGAAGTATTTCTACGTCTGATGTCCGACCTTGCTGCTTGATCTTCCTCCTTGGGGTTCCTCCAGGAATCATTCATCGAGCCCCTAGTTTAGACGGAGTCGATCTTGAGTCTTCTAACATGCTCAAGGCGTACCGAGCTCCTCTTCTTCCCGACCTTCTAAAGGAGCAGACCTTGTTTAACCTTGGCTTAAGTCCTCTCAACCCTGCCGATTCTATTATTGTTATCACTATTTTTTGCCTCATGTATGCACATATATATATGAGTATGAATGTTCAGTTCTTGCGAAGTTTTGCATGTACCTTAGCTGACTATAGTTTTTTCTTTATCACAAAAATGGATACTGATGCTATGGAGAGGCTCACCAAGGGCCTTTATGCCTAGAAGAAAAGGAAGGGGAAGACCCTGAGCGAGGGTTCAAAATGGGTGAAGGTTGGCACCTCCGACCCTGTGGCTCCTGTTGCCGTAGATGTCGCACCCAAGGTCCACCCAAGAGTCGAGGTCATCCTGGTCGCCAGCATTGACGTCGTCGAAGGAAGGTCACTTCCCCTCGAGCCCGCAGGTCTTCTTCCAGCAGGGGACCATGCATCAGACCCTTTCGTTGACAAGAAAAAGGAGAAGGGGAAAGGAAGGTCGGTCATTGCGAAGGTAGCTCGCAAGGCTCGTTTGGGCAAGCCAAGTGACAGCTGCACCGATGATCTGGGAGCGGACCCCTTCAGCAATCCGAACATCATCCAAAATCTAATTGACAAATTCACCATGCCTAAGGTAGTGGACCGCATGGCTGACTTTGACCGAACACAGTTCGTCTGAAACTTTCTTGGAACTTTTCTCAAGGTAATAGTCTTATCATACTCCCTTTTTCATTTTTCTTTTTTTCACTCTCCTATCTTTCTGCTATTTTGCTATGGTAGTCGGGTCACCAAATAATTGCCCACCTCAAGAGGGCAAATTGCTAGGAGGTGGAGGTGCTTAAGATCTAGGAGGATCTTCAAGTCGAGATTGGTCACCTCTAGAAAAAGGTCGCCAAAGCCGAGCACTCCGTGAAGGAGAAGGCAGTGAAAGTTGTGAGTCTCCAAGGCATGCTCTGAAAAGAGGAGCTCACCTCGATCAGGCTGAAGGCTGCTCCGGCATTGAAGGAGGAGAAAAGAAAAAAGGCCAAAGGGAGGGTCGCCAAGCTGGAGGCTTGCGAGGCAAAGTCAGCTTCGGAGGTGGCAGCCTAGGCCATGGAGGAGTTCAAGGCCTCCTCCAAAATGAAAGACCTGAACATCGCTTTTGACCAGAAGGCATTCATCAAGGGCTTCAAACTCTATGAAGGTAGGATGGCCTGAAAATTTTTCAAGCTCGACCTGAGTTTTTTGGATGAGGAGGATCTTGGCGAAGAAGCAGGACCGTTCAGCACTACAGCCGATCATTCCCCTACCGAGCTTGCCCTCGGTCTGTCCGAACCTATCATGGAGGTGCCCGAGCCTGCTCAGGAACTCAAGGCAGTCGAGATCGCTCCAATCTCTTCTACCGTCGCACCCCGCAAGGTTGAGGACCTCGAATAATTATACTTTTTTCTTTTTCTCCTTTATTTTATTTTGTACTTGAAAGTTTTTAGTTTAATGAAAGTGAATTTACTTTTGTCTATGCCTTTCTTTATATTGATGTTGTGCCATGTATTATTTAGAATTCCTCCAATAATCAGAGTCATAATCCGCCTTCTTCAGTCGACGTCGACCCCTTATTTCAGAGAGTTTCATTAAAATCTTTAATAAAAAGCTTAAAGAAGAAAGTCCACCATCTAAAAAAGTTGAAGAAGATGGAGAACGACCTTCAAACTTTTTGGAAGAATGCTTCAGAGGTGACCAAAGAGGTCACTCGCCTTCGAAATTTACATATGAAGGACTCCACAAGCTTAAGCATCCGGAAGGACAGCTTTGAGAGGAAGATTGCCGAGCTCAAGAAAAATGTCAGTGACAAATCTTGGGCACTAACGACAAAGATCAGCTCTCTCGAAGCCAATCTCAAGGCGGCAAAAAAAAAATCCATTTGCTAGAGGGGAGTTCCTTGTGGTCTACCGACAAGGCTCGGTATGATTGGGACTAGTCCAAAAAGATCTTCGAGCTTCAGAAGCAATTATGAGACATCGAGGACTGGCACAATAGCTATAGAATAACCTGGGCAAAAAAAATATCTAGGCTAGAATGCGAGCTCAAGACCACTAGAGATGAAGCGACTTATTTTCGGAGGCAATTGTATAGTAGTCGGCAAGCCGATGCAAGTGGCGAGTCGGAGAAGATCGCCTCCTTGAAGAGGACCATCGACGAGCTCTCAAAAATAGTTGGGATGGAGAAGACCGAGGTTTAATGGCTAAAGCTCCAGTTAACCTGCGAACATCAAACTATTGAGGATACGGAGGTCGAGTCTGAGGTCTTGAAGAAGCAGCGACGAGAGCTTGAAAGCAAATTCCAACATGCCAACAAGATGTACATGGTTGGTCTATATAAGAAGAAGGAGCTTGAGGGTGAGATCTTTAGGCTAAAGCAGGCTTTGGTGATGGTTGGGGTCGACAATCCGAAGTCTAAGGAGTCCGATCTGTCTTAGGACTTCAGTCTTTTTTCTTCTTCTTTCTTTTCATATAATCGATTTTGTCGATATTTATTTTGCTTGTAGTGAACTTATATTTGCAATAAAATGGTATCTTTTTCATCATTTTCTTATACGAATTCAATGCTTATTAATGGCTTCACTTTCTTCACCTTGTTTTTCTTTATTCTATCTTCTAATGAGATGCTTGTTGTAGATGCCAAGCTGGGGGTCCCTTCCATGAACTAGGATGGGATTCTCCTTTTCATATTTAACATAGCCGTATGGGGATACATATAAGGATCACTGGTAGGGCTTTTACTTTCTTCTCATTTTAGATTAACGAGGCCTTAGCCTACCTCTTGTTAGGACGAGGTTCTCTTTTATTTCTTGTATGATCGTAGGGGCACGTTAAGGCCATTGACAGGGCCTCTCCCCTCGCCTCATCTTAGTCTAAGGAGGTCTTTGGCCTTGCTCATATTATCACGAGGTTCTCATTCTTTTCCTAACGTGATTGTAGGAGTACATTAGGACCGTTGATAGAATATTTTCTCTCATCTCGTCTTAGATTAATGAGGCTTTCGACCTTGCTCATGTTAGGATGAGGTTCTCCTCCTATTCCTAACATGATTGTAGGAGCATATTAGGGCCATTGACAGGATCTCTTCCCTTATTTCATCTTAGATTAACAAGATCTTTGATTTTGCTCACGTTAGGATGAGATTTTTCTTCTATTCCTAACGTGGCTGTAGAGATACATTAAAATTATTGATAGGGCCTCTCTCCTCATTTCGTCTTAGATTAACAAGATCTTCGGCTTTGCTTATGTTAGGATGAGGTTCTCCTTCTATTCTTAATATGGCTGTAGGAGCACATTAGGACCGTTGATAGGATCTCTTTCCTTATCTCATCTTAGATTAATGAGGCTTTCGATTTTGCTCATGTTAGGATGAGATTCTCTTTCTGTTCCTAACGTGGTTGTTTTTGTTGCGTAGCTAAGTTTGGAAAGTTGTTTCTTGCTATTACAAATTTGTGACAGAGATCGGAGTGTTAAAGTAGAGGGATCTTATTACAACCAAATCATTGATAATACATTCATAGATTTTTTGAGTTCTATGGTCGGGATAGATCGGCTCCTCCGAGCTCCTTCAAGTAATATATCCTAGACCGGACAACTTCTTGACTTCGTAGGATCATTTTCAATTTGGGACGAGCTTTTCTTGATTTTGGGACTGAGAAATAGTTGCTTATCGAAGTATCAAGTCTCCCACTCTGAATACTTTATCCTTGACTCTGAAGTTGTAGTATTGGGCCATCCTTCATCTGTAAGCAGCCATCCAAACTTGGGCTTCTTCTCATTTTTCTCTAACAGGTTGAGGTTAGCTCTGAGGTCCTACAAATTATGCCACCCATTGAAGGCCATGACCCATGCTGCAGGAGCTTGAGCTCAATCAGGATGATCGCCTCCATTCCAACGGCTAAGGCAAATGATGTTTCTTCAGTTGGCAATCTTTGGATAGTTTGGTATGCCCAAAATATATGGTAGAGTTCATCCATCTAAGTCCCCCCACTCTTTTGAGCCTTGTCTTGATATCCTGCAATAGGGTCCCGTTGGTCATCTCTGCTTCACCATTTGCTTATGGATAGGCCACTGACGTAAAGTTATGGGAGATGTTTAAGTCTTCACAAAATTCCACAAACTTTGCCCCAACGAACTACTATCTATTGTCTATTATAAGGGTTCGAGGCAGACTAAATCTATAAATAATTGACTTCTAGACAAAGTCCTACACTTTGACTTTAATGATTTTTGCTATGGATTTGGCCTCGATCCATTTGGTGAAGTAGTCAATTGCAACTAAGAGAAACTTCCATTGTTCGGATGCCATCGGAAAGGGTCTGAGTATATCCATCCTCCATTATGTAAATGGCCAAGGTGTGCTTAGTGGGATAAGCTCGGAGGTCGGCTGCCTTTGTATACTCACATTTTTTTAGCAGCGATCGTATCTTTTAACATACTCGATACAATTATGATGCATAGTTAGCCAATAATATCCTTATCGAAGCAACTTGTGAGATAGAAATCTGGCACCTAAATGGCTTCCATAAATTCCTTCATGTACTTTTCATAGTGCAAAGTTGGTTTCAGAAGGTCGAAGATATTTCAAAAATGATAAGGAGTACGATCTCTTGTATAGCTTATCTTCATATAGAATATACCAAGAGGCCTAGTTTCTTAGCTTTCGAGCTTGCTTCAGATCATAGGGGAGCGTCCCATCTTTGAGATAAGCGATCAATTGATCGATCCAATAGGACTCATGGTCGATCTGCATTGTAGACTGTGGTTCCTCCGTACTTAGGCATTTCAACACTTCAAAGTATACCTCTTTGGAAAGTTCGTTGGGGGCAAGTGTGGCTAGCTTGGATAGGAGGTTGGCCCTGGCATTCTCTGCCCTTAGAATCTGCCAGATGTCAAAGTCATTAAAGGTTGGGATCAAGCTCTTCACTCTTTCAAGATACTTCATCATATTTTTCTCCCAAGCTTCATAGCTACCACCGACCTGTTCCACAATCAGCTGTGAATCGTTATAGACTTGAAGTCGATCGACTTTTAGTTCCTTGGCAATCTTGAGCCCCACTATTAGAGCTTCATATTCTATCCCATTATTTTTGCAGAGAACTCAAAGCATAGTGCATATTCAGTAATGACTCCCTCGGGGTTGATCAGGATCGGCCAGGACATGCGCTCGAGGCATTGGAGGAGCCATCCACATACAGGGCCCAGAGTCCTTCGGAAAGATCTGCCCTCTCTTTGGTGGAGCTCGACTGCAACCACGGAATGTTGGCATCATTTCATTCGGGTTTGGCATCATCCGAGATTGTACATTGCTTTGATTGATGGCCTTGGCTGATAGTTTATGTCAAATTCCATCAATTCAATAGCCCACTTCGTAATTCTTTCAAAAGCATTTATTCGATAAAGAACTGTTTTGATGGATTGATCGTTGAGGAGCATTATGGTGTGCCCCTGAAAATAGGATCGAAGTCTTCTAGCTGTAATCAGAATAGTGTAAGTAATTTTTTTTAATTTAGTGTACTTGATCTCCACATCTTTCAAGACTCGGCTTATGTAGTAGATCGATTGTTATACTTTTGCCTCTTTCTTAATCAGGACTGCTGCCAAGGCAGCAGGAGAGACCATCAGGTATAGGAATAATTCTTCTTCAGACTCGGGCTTTGCTAATAGTAGGGGCGAATTGAGATAGTTTTTGAGTTCTTCGAATGTCTATTGGCACTTTGCCATCCAGTAGAAGTTCTTTGATTGCTTGAGGATTTAGAAGAAGGGCATACACCGCTTGGCCGATTTTGAGATAAAGCGATTTAAGGATGTCACCTTTTCGATCAGATGTTGGACTTTTTTTATCGATTTTGGGATGGTCATCTCCTGGATGGTTTGGATCTTCTCCGAATTAGCTTTGATCTTCCATCTTGAGACCATGAACCCCAAGAATTTTTCTGAGATTACTGCGAAGGTGCATTTAGTCGGATTCAGCTTCATCTTGTATCTTCGAAGGATGCTGAAGGTTTCTTCAAGATCGGCAACGTGATTGAACGAGATTCAACTTTTGACAAGCATATCATCCACATAGACTTCCATATTACGGTCGATCTACTTCTTGAAGATCTTATTGATCAGGTGTTGATAGGTTGCACCAGCATTTTTAAGCCTAAAGGGCATGGTCCTATAACAACAAAGACCACAATCAGTAATAAAAGTAATTTTTTCCTCGTCCTCTGATGCCATCCATATTTAATTATAGCTGGAGAAGGCATCCATGAAGGTGAGAAGCTCATGACCCAAGGTTGCATCCACCAACTGAACAATTTTGGATAGAAGATAGCTATCCTTTGGGCAGACATTGTTCAGCTTCTTGAAGTTGATATACATTCTCCACTTGTCGTTGGTCTTTCTGACTAGGACCATATTGGAGACCAACTTGGGTAGTGGACTTCTCGAATAAACCTGACTTTAAGAAGCTTATCCACTTCCTCCGCTATTGCCTTCTGTCTTTCTGGTGCATGGCTCCAAATTTTTTTTTTCATGGGTCTGTACTTAGGATCGACAGCCAACCGATGTTCCATGACTTTGGCATCAATTTCTGGCATGTCTATTGGGATCCAGGTGAAGATGTGAGCATTCTTTCGCAAGAAGATAATGAGCTACTCTCAGACTTCATCTTCTAAGTTAGAGCCGATCTGCACCGTATGCTCCATACTTTCATCATTTAGGGGGATGGTTACAAGATCTTCCATGGGCTTGCCCCGCTCCTCAGTAAGATCATTGTGGACATCCAGCCCATCAACCAGATAAGGGTTAGATTGGCTGCCTTTTTGTAAGGTGATGAAGTAGTCGTGCCTGGCTAAAGCTTGATCTCCCTTAATCTTCCCTATTTTGTTGCCCATTGAAAACTTTATTTTCAAGTAGTAGGTCGATACCATAGCTCGGAGTGCATTCAAATCAGGTCTATCAAGAATGACATTGTAGGCAGACGGAGCCTTTACTATCAAAAAGTTGATCTATGCTCTGGCCTATTTTGGGTATTGCCCTATAGCCATAAATAGCATTATTATTTCTTTAACTGGCATAGCATCGCCAGTGAAGCCCATCAGTGGAGAGTTCATAGGTTCTAGGTGGTTATTGAGTAAAGACATTTTAGAGAAAGCATTGTAAAATAAAACATCGATGGAGCTTGCATTATCTATCAGAATACGGTGTACATCATAGTCAGCAATGTTTAAAGAGATTATAATCGCATCGTTATGCGGGAACTGAACCCCTTAGGCATCCTCATTGGTGAAAGTGATGGGCTCCCCAATCCTCCATCTCTTCATGGGCTCCATCGATCTGCTAGCCTTCTCTCATTGAAGTCCTCCAAAGATGGTGTTGATGATGCCAAGCGGAGGTCGATCTCCTTGTTGCTCCTCCCTCCTTGATGGTTCTAGGGATGGGGGGTCCCTTGGTCGATCCTCCCATCCCCCAGATTGACATTACAGAAATCGACCGAGCCTATCCCATCTGACGAGCTCCTCAATATAGCATTATTATTTCTTCAACTGGCACAGCATCGCCAGTGAAGTCCATCAGTGGAGAGTTCATAGGTTCCAGGTGGTAATTGAGTATAGACATTTTAGAGAAAGCATCGTAAAATAAAACATCGATGGAGCTTGCATTATCTATCAGAATACGGTGTACATCATAGTCGACAATATTTAAGAAGATTACAATCGCATCGTTATGCGAGAACTGAATCCCTTAGGCATCCTCATTGGTGAAAGTGATGGGCTCCTCAGTCCTCCATCTCTTTGTGGGCTCCATCGGTCCGCTAGCCTTCTCTCGTTGAAGTCCCCCAAAGATGGTGTTGATGATGCCAAGCGGAGGTCGATCTTCTTGTTGCTCCTCCCTCCTTGGTGGTTCTAGGGATGGGGGATCCCTCGGTAGATCTTTCCATCCCCTAGGCTGACGTTGCAGAAATCGACCGAGCCTGTCCCATCTGATGAGCTCCTTAATCTCGTCTTGGAGCTGAATACATTCTTCAGTATCATGTCCATGGTCATGATGATAGAGATAAAACTTGTTAGAATTATGCTTGTTGGGATGAGTGCGCATTCTTTCTGGCCTCAATAATTGATCCCTGATTTCCATCAGTACCTAAATTTTTGGAGCATTGAGGAGAGCATAGTTGTGAAATCTTTTGAGGGGGGAGCCTCATTGTGCCCTTCTATCAGGGCTTCTTTGTCTCTGAGCCTGGGGAGGAGTTCGAACTCGCTTATGCTCAAAAAGAGTTTTGGAGTATGGCCGAGCTTCGTTTGGCTTTTCTTCAGTTGCGGACATACTTGATTCGCCTGCTTGCTGCTCTTCGACGGCTTCACTATCCTTAATCTTAAAGGCCTCTTCTGCTTAAGCATAATCTTCAGCTCGAGCTAGCATATTAGCAAAATTCTTAGGATACTTCTTCTTCAGGAAGAACAATAAATCATTCTTCTGAAGGCCACCCTTCAGTGCGGCTATAGTGATAGATTGGTCTAAATTACGAACCTCCATCACAGCAACATTGAACCAAATGACATAGGTCCGGATGGACTTCTCTTCCTTCTGCTTGATGTTAATGAGAGAGTTCGAACCTTAGCTGGGGCGCCGGTTGTTGATAAAATGAGCCATGAACTGATGGCTCATTTAGTCGAAGGAGAAGATCATATCCGACTTCAGCATCGAGTATCAGTTTCTTGCTATTTCCTTCAAAATAGAAGAAAAAACTTGGTATAGAATGGCGTCTGGTGCACCATAGAGCAACATTATAGTTTGAAAGGCCTCCAAGTAGTCAACCAGATCAGTGGTCCTATCATAGCTCTCGAACTAGGAGAGCTTGTAGTTCGATGGAATCAATTTCTGCATAATTTTTTGGGAGAAAGAAGGATTAGTGCAGATGTTGTTGTCATGGTAGGAGAAAATATGACGAAGTTTTTCGATCCACCGATTTTTTTTTATAGTTTTTGGTCTAGAAGATCCTCACGATCGTGGATCTTCAAAGTCTTCTGACTGAATGGGGGCAGAGTTCCTCTGAAGGTTGAGTCATGATCAGAGTAAGAGCTCTCCGTCCTCTGCTTTCTCTTTTTGAAGGTCACTAACTGACTTGCCCAAGTCGATCATCCCTAGACTGGGTCCTAGAATTCTAGAGAAGCCTGCTCTGACTGAATTGGTGTCAGAGACTGCTGCTGCTGTATGGCCTACACTGCTTCAGTGAGGCTATGAATCCATTGGACCAGTAGGTTGAACTGCTCTGCATCCACCATTGCAGCTGGTGGAGCTCGAGATGTAGGAGATGAAACACGAGTGGGCAGATCTAGATGAGATCTAGCCGTGGAGGCGGTTGATCGTCGAATTAAAGCTTTTTTGGGAGGCATCTTTGCTAGAAAGAAAACTCTGAATTAGAGAAAAAAAAATCTCTACTAGAAACCCCTTTAAGACTAAGGAAACCTTAAGAATGAAAGGAGATCCTTCCTCTAGCATCAATCCTATTGATGCAAAATCTGATTATCATCGAAATCGAGGCTAGAGTCGAAGAAGATGAGGTTGCCGTCGGTGATCTATAAAATAAGTCTCGTTCGGAGTCGGGATTGGTGGCTTCGGTAAGACCCTCCGACGATTAAGTCAGCTCTTTCGGCCAACAGAAATGGAGTGCTCAAAGAGATTTTAGCAGAATTTTTAGAAAAAAATCAAGAACTTGGGCCCGAAGGCATATCAGAAGGATTTCTTATATAGATGGAGTCCATAATAAACTGATAGTGATAGCCATAATCATCTGATAGTGGGCCGTTCAGGGCCACGTGGGGTTTGTTATAGAGGATCATGTGTGTTGTCGTGACGTGCCAGTTCGTAGGAGTCTGACAACTCAAGTTCGGACGGGATAGGCATAGATAACGAATAATTCTTAGCTAACACTAATCCAGAGGAGTTTGGAGGTTCTTGAGATCAGCCACGCTTGGGCTGCCGGTTGCCATATCATGAGTTGGTGCTGAGGCCTTTTTGGGCCACTGGTAAGAGAAGTCCGAGAGGAGCTCGATAGGTAGAGAAGCTTGGTAAGAGTTCGACTGGTGATGAAGCCTATCCAAAGTTCGACCGTTGAAAGAGTCTGACTGAAGGAGAAGTCTGGTAAGAGTCCCACTGTCGAAGGAGTTTGGAAGGTCTTACAGATTCGGTGGAAGCCCATCCCTGGCCGTTGATATCGGACGGGCCAATTTAAAGATCAGACGTTTCGATCGAATTTCGATAAGAGCGGATTTATCCCCAACAGATAGTATACATCTAGTTCTATTTTTATATCCGAATCTATATAGATATAGACAAAAATTTGAGTATCCAACTAATATCCATATCTATCAAAAAAAAATAGATCTATTTTCAAATATTCGATTCTATCTATAATTTTATATAATTTTGTATAGCACTTATTAACCTTGCAGAAAAATATACAATAATATATTAACACGTTATTAACTTGATTTATTATTTATTTAATAATATTTTTAATTTTATAATTATAAAATTTAATTATCTGACTTATATCCATATTTATATCCATACTTTCAGTATTCGATTGTATCAATTTAAAATAAATATAGATATAATTTTTTGCATTCAACTAATATCCATATTTTGATGAGGAGATCACCCTTGATGGCATAATGATGATGGTACAACTTTTGAAGCGGCATGGTTTTTGATCTTAGAAGGTTCCATAGGTTGTTGGATTTGTTAGGAGATTGAAATATGTTAGTTTGTTAGGAATTAATTAGAAAGTTGAAGTTTATTAGAAATTTATTAGTAGTTTGAAAATTTGTTAGGAGATTAGAGAGTTGTTAGAGGCCTATAAATAAGGCCATAAACTTAAATAAAAAAAGAGAAGAGTTAAATTTTTGGAGTGAAAAGCTTAGGTCTCTTCTAGCCTTTCTTGAGTTTCTCCCTTTCTTCCATCTCGGCAAGTCTAAGTCATTTTTCACCCTCGGCAAGTCCTATGCCATTTTTCTCAACTCCAGCAAGTTTTGTGCTGCTTATCTCTAGGATGAATTTTTTCAACTTCTTTTTTCTCACCTTTTCTAAGATGGACTTTCCTAACTTCTCACTTTTTCCTCTTTACCCTAACCCTCATTTACTTTATGAAAAAATTTTATAGTTATCCCTCCTTTTTTTATCCTAATCCAGAGTGACTTCTTTGCTCACTCATGATTCTTCTCACCATCTTATCCCACATCAGATTTTTTAATATCAAAGCATAGGTAGATTAAGATATTTTAAAATAAAATTTAGCTCAAAGCTATTGAGGCCCTAGTCCTCAAATTCTTTTTCTACTTCAAACTTTTCTCCCTACCTCTGCCGCCATCCTCCACAAGCTTTCCATTCACTATCCTGACTTTCTCTGCACCGTCTCGTCTGTACATCCACCCACTTTACCATCCTTGTTCGTGGTGTCTGCTATCGCTCTCATTTCGCCCACACCCTTTATTCCACTACTACGACGCCCTGCATCGTTTGTCACTACTCCGAGTTACCTTTTCTACTAACCACCATCATCGCTGCTCCCAAACTAAATCCTCTCCACTATCCAAGAAACCTTCCACGCCACGACCTTTTTCCTTCGATCCATCCAATCTCTAGCATTGCAACATCCATTCCAATAAAATACTATCGTCATTTGCCTTTCCAACACTTTCTTTGCCATAACTTTTCCTACGACTCCTTCGGCGAACCCTTTCTGATGATGTCTTCTCATAACTGTCTCCACCTCCATCCTCTGATCCACTAACAACTCACCCCTGATGGTCCGATCTTCCCAAGACCACCGCTAAGCTGTCTACCCTCTTCTAGCAACCTCATCCTTAGTGGTCTGACCCACCTGGAACCCCATAGCCGACTAATCTCTTGGCCCCAAGAGCTACTGCCTCTGTTCTACCTGAGCTCTCCTCCCTGATGTTGCATGAACGTGAAAGTATCCTTGGAGAGTTTTGCATCCTTTTCAAAATAGATTTTCATTCTCTTGTTGACTTTTATTTGAGCTGCAACAATTTTGGAATCAACCCAGACTCGATGGAGTCAAGTTCTCTCTACCATAGAAGAAATTGATGAGGATATCACATGACACAACTTTTGATGATGGCATAACTTTGGAAGCGGCATGGTTTTTGATCCTAGATGGTTTCATAGGTTGTTGGGTTTGTTAGGAGGTTAGAATCTGTTAGTTTGTTAGGAAGTTGAAGTTTGTTAGGAATTTGTTAGTAGCTTGAGAATTTGTTAGAAAGTTAGAAGGTTGTTAGAGGCCTATAAATAAAGCCATAAACCTAAATGAAAAAAAGACAAGAGTTAAATTTTTGGAGTGAAAAACTTAGATTCTCTTCTATCCTTTCTTGGATTTTTTTTCTTCTTACACCTCAGCAGGTCCTGTGTCATTCTTCTTCCTCGGTAGGTTCTGTGTCATTCTTTTCAATTCCAGCAAGTTTTGTGCTATTCACATCTAGAATGAATTTTTCTAACTTTTTTTCCCTCATCTTCTCCGGGAAGAAATTTCATAGTTATTTCTCTTTTTTTATTCTAATCTGGAGTGACTTCTTAGCTCATTCATAATTCTTCTCACCATCTTGTCCTATATCAATTTTTATTTATATTTATATTCATTAAAACAAAAAATACAGACATAGATATGTTGGTACCTAATTCGTATCCATTCCAATTTTAGCACTATATTCTAGTATTATCTATTTAGGTCAAATCAAAATGAAAGAGATAGAACTGAATCCATCTTACTATTTCATAAAATGAATCCAATCTTACTATAGAAGGGAGAGAGAGAGAGAGAGAGCATGTAGTAGCTATGGGAGCAAGAAAGCTTAAGGGATAACTAACTTATGATGGAATAAATAAATATTTTGTAATTTTGAAACTATCATTTTTATACATAGTATCGATCTAGTGCCTCCTACTTTTGATATTTTACTTTTTTTTGGCTAGAAAAAATAAACAAGAACTAAATTGATGATGACCATACTCTTGATGAGATCTTGTATTTTATTGTAATGTGATAATTTGATCAAAGAGAATATAAAATAATTTCTTCAATCCACTCAACTCTAATCTTTTATAGGAAATAATAAAAAAAAGTATTTATGAAAATAGCATTCCAAGTCTCCTTTCTCATTCATCAATTTATATATATTAAAAAGAAGCTTGAGGATCCTTTTACCAATAAATAATATATTATTTGATGTAAATAAAAACTTCATCATAAAATACGACATGAGTTGATTTGGAATATATATATATATATATATATATGTCTCACTAATCTAATCTTCTTGTTCTTCCTTTTTCTGTATTTAACTCTCACATCCAATAGGATCTTTCTAATGCATAAAATTCTTCTTGTCGCAATCCAAATTAATATCTCTTTATCTAATAAACTTATTTATTCTCTATCTTTATCTCTTTTTTCAATGGTCTTATCCACCTCTATTCTCTATCTTATAATTCATTTTTTTAATTTTTATTATTTTTATTTATTTAATATTATGATTTTTTTTATTATTTCATCTTGTACTTAAAATCATTATATTTATTTATCATGCTTTATCCATTTTTTTTTAAATTTTTTGTTACTAAATTTGTATTGCCATACTTACGTGCTAATGAATTGAAAAATTGATTACAATCACTTTGTTCATATACGTGAACTTTGGACTCCAATTTGATTTCTTTTCTAATTAGAAGATATTATTAAGGCTGCAAATAAATCAAGTTGATCCATAATCTGGGATAATCTGATTTGCTTAGACCCAATCTAATATATTTTAAAGGATCCATGAAATTAGGTGGGGTTCTAAAATTGGATCTATTTTATTTTTTATGTTGAGTCTAGACTTATAGAATTTGGACATAAATCATTCCAAACAAGTAAACTATTAGGACCGGAACTTCTTTAGCTATTTGAACCTCTAAGTTATGATTTAAAATTTGTACAAGCAATTTTTCTAACATAAAGATAGTTTAACATTATTTTTATATCCAAATTTATTTTAAAAGTAATATTATTTATTATCTATTTTATGTAATTAATAGTAGTTAGGTATGTAGTAATTAAAATATAGTTGGCTATATGATCTAAATCCGAATATTTTGGATTGAGGCTAGATTATATTTGGACTTGAGCCAACTGGAATAATCCACGGAACCAAAAATTTTTGCCATGGACTTGACCTAACCTGAGCTGATTTTCTATTAGATTGATTTTGAGTGTAACATTAAGACCCTATCAAGAAACTTGATTGGGTCAGGGTCACTCAAGATCCGATCTAACCCTATCGATTTACATTCCAATATTATTTTTTAAATAATAATGATTAGTTAAAATAATTTTAAAAATTTAATTTTTTTCTAGAATTAGATATTGATTTCTACATCAACTTTATTCTTTATCACATTTTCTAATTCGTTTTAAATTGGAAGATATATATATAGTTAAACTCTTATTTGAAAAGAAAATTTTTATTTTAAATGATCTGTTTTCAGAACTTAATATCTTGATAAGTCCTTGTATTAATGTGCAACGAGTCCTTGGGGTTATTACATCCTTGTAATACTCATCAAGAACATTGTTTAATACCTAGCATGCCAAAATAGGATGCTATAAGAGAAAGTGAGAGTTTACAAGAATTATAATTTGAGATGAAGAATCAGATATAATGGGTCTTGCTCTGAAATTTTATTCAAATGAACCAAAATAGCTAGAGTAAGTGATAGTGGATATGGTGATCCTCGATCATGTGAGGCATATATTAAAAATGGGAAACGTTAATTTCACTAGCAAGTTATAAAACAATGACTATATATTTACAACGTGTAAGGAAAAAAAAAACTATTTTTTTTTTAAAGTTTTAAAAAAAATCTAAGGATATAGGAAATTCCATACACTTTAAATATTATTCAAAGTATAGGCAACCTAGGTTATTTATTTCCAAGATAACTTAATGATGGTATTGTTATGATTCTTTAGTTTTCGAATTCAATTACACATGTCCACTTTGCTCCCTTTAAAAGTAGTTTTATTCAATTACACATGTCCACTTTGCTCCCTTTAAAAGTAGTTTTACTTATGGGTCAAATTATAGTTATGAAATAATGATATTACAACCGTTAAAATAGCCATTGGTCGGTTTTGGCCACCCCGGTATTTTTAGATAAATAACATACAAAAATATAATGATCAGTACTTTTTACTTGCTCTTTGTTTTAGATGATAAATCACATGTTTCCCCACAAAATTCTGTCCACAAGTCATTGTATGGTTCAAAAATATGTCACTTTATCCAACAAAATATAAAGGGAAAGATATTTTTCTGTCATCACCTGTACGTTATTTAAAATATGTCCACAAGTCATTGTACGTATGAAAGATATTTTTTCATACGTGGTAGCCGGTATACCAACACTGGTTTCGGTGCAGGACCAGTACGTTATTTAAAATCTTGGGCCAAACTGGGGCAAAACGCGTTATGTAAAACCACCTGAGCTTTCTGATGCGAGCTCAAAGTTATCTCCGAGTTTGCTAGGCTAAGGCCCAATAAATACTAGACGACTCCCGCACTCATATGGCCCATTGATTTCGTCCATACCAAGTCCAATTACCTAATGCAAATCTTGAACCAATGTGATCACAGTGTTCTTAAGGAGATTATAGGGTAGGCTGGCCTAAACTGGTGAATCTAACATGAGGTCCATCCATGCTTGAAAGACCAAATAAATTGATTTGGATCGTCGTAATACCAGGTTTCTGATTCAGATACTCTTTCTGCGATGCATTTCAAGTGTTTAGCATCAGGATGCAACCTTTATTGGCCTTATCATATATTTTGTATTCCGGGTATAATTTACTTAAATTCTATAATTGCGCTCATGTATTTACTTAATAACAGTAGGATTCAGAAGTATAAACAACTCGGTTACGTTCCAAGTTAATAGTTCACACTATTATATGAATGGTTAATACTTAAGCAGAAGATTAATTAGTGTTTCAATTTATTGTTGGAATTATCCAAACCACATAGCTTTTGAGCTATTTATTTCATATGTTTACTGAAATATATACATATCATATGAATCATCGACTTAAATAGCCTACCATGCATAATTTAGCAAAGGATTCGACCGAGTTACACCCTCAAAAAAAAATTGAAGTCATCCCTAACATAAATCTGTCCATTATTATCTTATAGATATATCATGTTATCATTTCGATTTGGGCATTCATCATATCTAGATGGCCTTAGTGCTTTAAGAAATTAGATATTCTTTCTTTTGCGATCAACCTCAACCCAATAGGTTCATTGATGTGGCTTTTTTCTTTTAAATTAAATATCACTTAACGGTATCTTGGATGCTAGAGATTTGCGTTCGGGCCACCAGTAACCGGAAACAGACATCCTTTGCTTAAAGGAAGTCAATCAACACGGAGGACTATTTTGCATGATTTAGACGTGTCATTCATGCTTTTAGCTAGTGTTTTCACAACTTTAAATGAATCCTTCTCATCTTTCATGCAATTAGAATGCCAAAGAGTCCTGCAAACCGTAGTTTGTCAATAAACCCATTTCAAAGGGAAAAAGTAAAGAGGAAAAAAGGGGAACACTACCATGAAGTCTTTTAAAATCCTGGTGCTTTAGAAAAGCTTGGTGATGGAACAATTCTATACTAAAAAGCTCATCACAATGAAGACATCATTGACCAGATACTATGATTGTTCACACCTCGATCTCCATCTAACTGAATGCTCATAACCAATTTATAAGTTCTTTTTAGACAAATTTATATAGTTTTGTCTAGAATCTTTAATAGTTCAAGAAAGATGGCATGGCGGAGTAGGGACGGCATGCAAGAGGTTTAGATGCAGACCAATCTTCATGGATTTGAATTCAGTATATTATGCTATAGCTTTTATAATCGATTTAATATACCTTATCTTGAAACCCATTGATCCAAGTCGCTAGGTTAACTTGACCCGTGCTTTTGTCCTAACCTTGTTTTCAAGTTATTAGCCCCAACCTATTCCTATTTAAGTTCATTCCATACCGGACCATAGTGGAATAGGGTTATTACATTAATCTCATTATGATAATTAAGAGTCATTCAAGTGTATGCAAATAGATGCTATGTTTACATATGGTTCCCTACGTTATTATATTCTATTTAGGATTAAAATAGATGTGATCAAACCTGTTTTCTAAAATATTGCAAAATTATCAAAACAAAGGATGCAAGAAAATGATACTTGGGAAAGAAATGTGAAAATGAAAAAGGAGGAGAGATGATTGCTAGTGGAGTACGAAGAAAAAACCTGCTACGTTAGTGAAATTGCACTTCGGCATCTTAGTGCCCCTTCTTTAGGCCGTGGATGGACAAGCTGAAAGATCTTGTTAAGTTGCAGACAACCATGCGAAGAAAGCAATCATAAGGAAGCAAAACAACAAATATTCACCATATATGGAAAAGACCTTCACATCTTTAAAATTATTTTCAAAATTTTGATCATTAGCATAATTATTCAATTTGTAGAATCGCTTGGAGTATTAAAAATATGTAATAAATCGGACAACATTTCGACTAAGATACCGTCGAAATTTTACGGTCGCTTAGCTAAAGCCGAGCACATCATCATGGCCATCTCATCTTGGAAGGAACCATCATGCGTACAGGATTTGCTTCTGATATTATTTTTCATGCAATGCTTGTGATGTATTGGTTGTGCAGAAGTGCACTTTGCCTCTAGGTTGTTCATAAAGCTAGGGCCTCCATGAAGCTTGCAAGAAAAAGAACGAATACATTATGCAGGGAATCATTCTAAAGAGCATCTCTAAATGTGTGCTTGAAATCTAAGCTAACATGGCAAGTGGATACGATTTGCAGCTTAGTGAACTAAAAGCTAAATTCCAACTTTGCAAAGTATATTAAAATGGGATAGCTCCTTTGCACGTGGATTTTATAAGGAATCTTTTACTACTAATGAAGCCGAAATTTTCTTGTGGAATGTGCTAACAGGAACCACTTTAGACCAAGCGCATAACATGAGTGTTGCATGGGAGATGGAGAGAGAAGCTTGCTATTGACATCCACTTGCTTTTGTCCTTCGTGAGGGTGCAATTGCGCTAAATTAGTAGCTAAAGACTCAAGCTCGATCCGATTCAAAATATTTGAGCTTGAAACTCAACTAAAGATCAATCGAATCTTAATATCTAAGCTCAAACTTGACTCGATTAAAATAATAATAATAATAGTAACATTCGAGATCGACTTCAATATCAATCGAGCCATATTTAAGCTCGATTTTGAACCTAAATTATAAATTAAAAAAAATATGATTAAAATAAAATTTAGCATAGTGTTATATTTTTAATATATATATATATATACACCAGGCTCGCGAGCTCTCGAATCGAGTATTTTGCTATTCGAGCTTGACTCAAAAAAACTATTCGAGCTACTTAAGCTCAGTAATAGTTGAGTTGAGTCAAGCACGAGCAACTCGACTCATTTACACCCCTAGATGCAACTTATGCTAGGTTGTAGCTTTTAGGTAAATGGAGCAAAACTTGCATCTATTTGGATAAAATATGTACTAGTTCTATTAGATTCACGAGAGGAGATGAGGCTTGAGCAGCTTGTCTAAATTGATTCTTTTTATGATGGGTTTTTCCTAGCTCAAATCATATTTCTAATTTTCTATAGTGTGTCACCTAGTCTAATTCTGCCCCCTGAAGCCTAGCTAAACAAATATGCAAACTTACAAAGGATACGTCCGGAAAAATTTTGATGGCGGCCCAACAAAACCAAATTGTGTTTTAGTTGATAATTTTGTTTTCAGGTGATTGTTTGACTCGGTTGGCTTTATTAATTAATACGTCAAGTCAACTTAAGTTTGTGTATATTGTTGGTAGGGCCCATTATAGACTGTCACTTGACATAACCAACCTGTCCGAATCGAACCAATATGGAGAATACATCTGTTGTGGGTGATAGGTGGTGGAAATGGTAGGTTCCAAAGCGAGTACTGTAAAAACGAATGCAGATGATATTATTCATTCAGAATCCAGGCTTTATTAATTGGGGCACTTTGTTAGAATTCTCAAGAAAAGCATGCAATGATTAAATATAAGGATAATCACGGGGACAATATTCAAACGAACAGTGGAAGTTACCAAATTATCTCAAGACAAATTTAAAGGTTCACAGTTCAGAAAATGATCTGGAAATATATAAAAAAAAGAACTAATTGTTACACTTCATGCTAATGCATGATAATTTAGAAGCAAGAAGGGGTTCCAACCACAAATAATGTCGATAATTCGTTATTAAAGGAGTATTCCATGAACAGGCCATGACTACACTGCTTCATTTGTGAATTATACTGAATGATCATTAGTGTAGCATCCAATCTTTGAGTACTAGACATATATATATATATATATATTAACAAATAATTTCAAATTATTGTTGAAAAGTACTTGATGATTGTCAAAACTGTAGTGCCTAGGAACGAGAGGAGAATTACCATCATATATATATATATATATATATATATATATGTATGTATGTATGTATGTATATGTATATATATTATATGGTTATAGAATCAGCAAAATGATCTACTTTAATATTATAATTTGCTGAATTTTTCAAAAACAAAATATGAAGCTGCTGGTAATTCATTGTATTATTCTTAAAATGTATTAATTGAATTATTGTCGACATTCAACGTAATGCAATCTATCAGAAAATTCGGAAATAGTTATAATGGAACTGATCTATATGGATGAGCTTACAGGGAAAAAATTATAAAAAAACATGAACTTGAAAACAAAACCTGTTTCAATATCTGTTCAGAAGATTTGGGGCGAATCTTCATTTAATTGTCAAAGAAGAAAGCATCTATTCCCCTCCGGAATAAGTAATGGTACGCATCTGTCACAGAGAGAGAGGGTGACAAGGAAAGAGGTGTGAGAGGAGAGACGGGAGAGCTTTATAATGTTCTTACTCATCCTCTTCTTTTTGTTCCGATGGGGCCCTTGGTGTCAACTGACTTGGTCTGACTTACCTGCTTTTGTTCGGATTTGGGTGATGGAAATGCTTTATGAGGAATGCATGGGTAAGACATTCTTCTATTCTACCAAAAGAGATTAGGTTCAGAATAAGAAAAGATATATAGGCCTCCCCACACAACACCATCAATGGCTCCACCCAAGGGCCTTTATTGAAGGATGTTTCCATGCCCAACCACCAACATTAGGGGCTCAATGCAAATATATATATATATATATTTCAGTACCCACCAAGTTCTTTAAAAACCTTGGTGAGACCAATCCGTTTCTCATGTCGTTGATTTGGAGGATCACAATCAAATCTATACTCTGACTGCCCTTTGGTACAATATATAAAATTTTAGGACCTAAAGTGTTTTTCTGTATGGGCTCGGGCTTTATCTTTTGTATGAAAGAATTATTGATCTTTTTTTTTTTTCCGGCATCAACCATTGGATGACTTTTTATATGGATTATATCTATTTGCACAGATCTCAAAGTGGACATGGTGAACCGGAACCTTTCTGTATATAGAATATTCATCATAGAATAGAAAAATACCATAAAGAGTAATTCATGGGGAGTATCCAATCTTATTTTCTGGATTCAAGAAATGGAACAGACTCCTATAATTGTCTTTTTCTTTTTTCTATGTGCATGGTTAGGCTTATTTCCACATGTCGCGATGATTCGTATATTTTTTGTGAAGGAGCATAATAATTGCTTTTTTTTTTTTGTGAGATTAACATAATAATTAGAAGTTGATGTTGTACAAAATTTGTTTAAAGTGCATGTTTGACAAAAGTAATTTAAAGTGCACAACTTAAGTTGTTAAGCATTTCTTTTTGGGAAAAAAATTGTGAGATGAGGTAAGCATAAAGAGGAACTTCGAGATCGATGCCTCAAAATAGCAAGCACAAAACTTGACTTCATGGCAAAATGGATAGATATTTGTCAGTTTGTCCAACTTACCATCACCACGAAACCTCTCTTTTGGGGCTACATAAAGAACTCACTAGTGGCCTTATTCATACAAAAAAAAAAGAAAAAAGAAAAAAGAAAAAAGAAAAAAGAAAACATGGTCTTGTTTCTAACCAATGAATCAAAAGTTATGAATATGAAGTCATTGTTTATGATGGCACTGGAGCACAAAGTGCTTGCTCCACAAAAAAAAAAAAAAATGGTGGGGGCCGGGATAGGTGCACTTGAAATTAGTTCAAAATTCAGGAAGGTAGGCTGCATGCTAGGCCAATATGATTGCATGAGGGTCTCTCCTGTTCCCTTACTGTGAAAAGCTTCAAGTGACTACAAGAATAACAGCCCTATAGAGGCATTCTCTCTCTCTCTCTCTCTCTCTCTCTCTCTCTCTCCTCTTTTGGCAAAGGAAGACTTCAAGTCGGTAGCTTTTATCGCAGGGTTAGAATAGCATCCCAACCAAGAGAGAGAAGAGAAGAGAAGAGAATAGGAGAGAGCTAGTAAGCGCCATCTCTCCAGAAAACGCACCCAATTCCTCCATATATGCGACCCTTTTGTTTTTGAATCTCTTCCAATTCTATACCAGGAGAGAAAGAGAATTAGAGAGAGAAGAAAGAATGTTCCCATCCAAGAAGCCAACTATGAATTCACATGAAAGGCCGATGTGCGTCCAAGGGGACTCCGGCCTTGTCCTCACCACCGATCCCAAGCCCCGGCTTCGGTGGACGGTCGAGCTCCACGATCGCTTTGTTGATGCTGTAACTCAGCTCGGAGGACCCGACAGTATGACCCTCCCCTTCTTCTCTCCTAATTCCTTTGTCTACCAGATCAGTCTTCTTCTTCTAATTCTGTCTCTTTTCCTCCTTGCTCGATCTGATCTCTTATTTTCTTCCTCCCTCCTCGTTCAACTCTTCTTTTACCACTTCTTCTTCTCCTCCTCTCTCTCTCTCTCTCTCTCTCTCTCATCAGAAATTTTAGTGATGACCTATAGATGACAAGTGCTGCCTTTGGTTTTGTAGAGGCCACGCCGAAAACTATCATGAGAGTTATGGGTGTTAAGGGTCTTACTCTCTACCACCTTAAAAGCCACCTTCAGGTATGTCTATATGAAAGGCTCATGTTTTCTTTTCCTTCTTATACTGTTTAACTATATATCCATCATGCATCTAGGGTTGATCAAGCTTCATAACCCTTTACCCAATCTTGGTTTCCTCATGCATGCTTTATTTTGTAGAAATTCAGACTTGGGAAACAACCACACAAAGAAATCAGCGATCACTCCATTAAGGATGGTGAGAGAGATAGGACCGCATGAATGTTTTTTCTTTACTAGTACAAACTAGTGATCGCTTTATAACAAGTTGGCCCTATATCAATATATATAATGTTTAACAACGTCTTCCTTTCTTTCTATCATGTTTTCTTATTTAACATATGTTTGCCGTTTTTAACCGTGAGGGCAGCTTCAGCATTAGACATGCAAAGAAATGCAGCCTCTTCATCAGGGATTATGGGTCGAACCATGAATGAGTAAGCCATAGCTACTAGCTAGCATGCCATGTTTTATAAAGCTATCTACAAGAACTTTGTCTAAAGAGAACGGTTACTTTTTGTCTCCAAGGAAGGATTTAGATATATATATTGAGCCTGTTCTTGGGTTGCAATTTTTTGTAGCAGGAACGTGCATATCACTGAAGCACTTAGGATGCAGATGGAGGTCCAGAGGAGATTACATGAGCAATTAGAGGTGACGTTAAATTTTAAAAGCACCTCTTATATATATTTTTTCAATTTACATTTCTTTAATAGTACTAGTGCTTTCTATTAAATTGATCTTCACATATATATATACATATATTTTGGATCACTAGGTGCAGAAACACCTCCAAATGAGGATAGAGGCTCAAGGCAAGTATATGCAAACCATATTGGAGAAAGCATGCCAAACACTTGCTGGCGAGGGCATGGCCTCAGTGAGTTACAAAGGTCTTGGAAATCATGGAGGAGTCGTAGATATGGGTGCCATGAAAGATATGGGCACGCCAATGAGCTTTCCTTCACTCCAAGATCTACATTTATATGGTGGAGATCAACTAGACATGCAGCAACAAATGGATAGGCCTCTTGATGGGTTCTTTCCAACTAATGAAGGCGTTTGTCTTGGCAAGAAAAGGCCCAACCCATACAATTCTAATGGGAAGAGCCCTTTGATTTGCGCTGATGACCTCCGCCTGCAAGAACTGGGATCAGCTGCAGCATGCATGGGTGCACATGAAGAACCTTCTAAGAGCGATCAGCTCCAAATTGCATCATCCGTGCTCGATAGCGGAATCCATGACATGGACTCAATGACGGATGTGTATGAGACCAAACCGATACTGTCGACCGACGGCACCGGCGAGAAGTCGAAGTATGAGGGATCATCAAAGCTCGAGAGGCCGTCTCCACGTAGAGCTCCTCTTCCTATGGAAAGGATTAATCCAATGATCAGAGGTGGTGCATTACCACAAACTAGAAATATGTCCTATGGGTGAGGATTAATTGTCCATTCCGTGAGGAAATTGACTCTTACATGCTTAAAATATAAGTGACTTGAGTGGGAATGACTTAATTAGTAAATCTTTTGACGTCAGGATTTCATGGTGAGTATAAGTTATGATGCTATGAGAGGTACGTCATGTCAAAAACTCCAACACATTTACCGTCGTCGGTCTTTTGTTTTGTCTTTTGGGTGACTAAAATTATGATGCTATTAAATTATATTTATCTAATGGTTTTAGATCAATGCAATGAGAAGCATCTGTTCCTTCTTTTCTTTCTTTTTTTGGTTTCCTTGACGTAAATGCTCGTCCTCTCATGCAGCAAATGAGCTATATATTGAACTTTCACAAGTTAATTAACATGCATGTAGGATACTTGTAGCGTGAAGCCTATGTATGTTTATCATTAACCTAGATGCTATGTGAAACATTAATGTTCTTGACTGTTATACTATTTATGCTTTTAATCTTGTATTTATTCCATGATTTGTCTTCTTGTATGCTATTGGAATGGCATGGACCTGAGGGTTGAAAACAATAAAGGATAAATATGCCCATGCATATAACTCGCTAATAAATTATTGCATAAGATATAAATATTTTTTTATTATCACCAAAAAGAAAAAAAAGGAAAAGGACCCTTATTAGTTGGAAATCCAGAATTTTATTATTTGGAAGAAAGAATAATTTGAGTTATGATAGAGAGAGAAAACGTATGAAAGGAACCGACCTTGGCTCGCTTCATCTTATTTTGCCGTTTCTTTCAGAGAAGTCTGGGCCTCTCCATGCCTCTAACTGCTTATTACAATCGGAAATCTTTCCCAAAGATAGTAAACAATGAAAAGAAAAATCAATTGTCACAGCTTCACGATTTCCAATGATCTCTATGCTGAGAGTGCTCTCATTTAGAATTCTCATCTTAGCTCATGTGGGTCTCCTTATGTTTATCTCCTCCTCGTTCTTTACCGAGTCAGTAGCCCACTTTGGACTTTGCTTTTAGGTTAGTAACTCCAGGTTTGTTACTGCCATCATTGCAGGCAGTAACCTTTGCAGATTGATATCAATCATGGATTCGTGGTACAAAATACCACGCAGACCTACAAGTCCTATGCAAAACACCCTACACGCAAGTATATTAAAAAATTTAAAACAAAACGAAAAATAAAGCAAGGGGCATAGCCCTTATAGGAAGCTCTTCCTTTAATTTAGAGCAAGGCAGACAAAGAGTATCTCCTCTTCCTTTATCTCTTTTTCCATGGATCACCGCTCTCCATGTTCCATGAGCATTAGAAGAGTACGGTAGCTCTATGACATCTTGGACTGGTTCATGTATATGGTCCTCTAAGATCTCTCTAGTTAAAGCCTTTTTCTTTCTTTCTTTTGGTCCTGGAGTAAAGAGGAGGAGGTGGTTCAGTTGCCTTTATTGGTCTCAGGGAAATGTAGGGAGGGTGCAAGTTGGCAAGAGAAAGCTCCAACCCAGAGAGAGAGAGAGAGAGAGAGAGAGAGGATAAAGGCTAAAGGGAGAAATATAACCCGGGAGTGCAGTACTCAAGGAAGCTTCTCTGAGAGCTTTGGAGGAGAGAAGCTAGCTAGGCAAGGTGGGGGAGCATTAAATTGAAGATTTGGAGCTGTCAGGGGGCCAGATGAGGACGGGTTTAAGGCTCTTTTCCAGTGGAAACCATCTGTGGGGAGAACAAAGCACCTCGGAATCTGTCGAGGCTGTCTCTGGAGACGGACAACTTTAGGCTTTGGGAAGAGAGAGAGAGAGAGAAGGGAGGATAAAGGAAAAACAAGGATTCGTCATGAGAAAGTACCATCGGAAGAGGGGAAGCTTCGCTTCCTTTGCATGGTAGTTTGCACTAGCGGCAGACAATGGTAGTTTGTGCTGGATTCTCTCTCTAAGATTTCGTGGCGGTCAAAAATGTAGTTAAGCAAGAAGGCACGTTGGGAACATTAATGTTGGTCCATGTCTTATCGACCTATATTATTTGAATATTTCTAGCCTTGAACGTTGATAGTATCTATAATTTAAGGCCAATTTTGAGAAGATGCGTTCCATGACAGATGGATTTAAATGCGCAAATTAGATGCTACCACGATAAAGGACTTGAGCAAATTATGGTTCCAACCAAGTGAGGCACTGAGGTTGCCACGCCAAGAAGTTTATCTAAGAAGTTCCAAGATGTTAGAATAATTGGACAATTACAACATCAGAAGACCAAAGAAAAGAGGGTACCACCAACACGTTCCGAAGGATATAACCTATGAGTACCATCGGACTATATTGCATATGAGTAACGAACAAAGTACATGCCCGACAATAGACTTCCAATGAAAGTTCTCTTTCTCTTGATGGAAGTTGGAGGACTTAGGTGGAACCCTAGGGCTCTTCTATAAAAGATGCCTCCTTCTCATCTAAGTACCCCACCATCAAGCCACGACCAGTCGCTGACGATTATCATGATGAATTCTTTTGATTTTTCATTGACTTTTTCGCTAAGCTCTCCTCAATATCTTATTGGAGTTGACATAATGAACTCAAATTTCTCATCTCTTCACTTTTCTAGTCCTAAGATTGTCATTGCCGACCTAATTACAATTAGCCAATAACTCAATCCCATCATACAAGGCCTCCCCTATTTCATCCTTTTCTTCCTTCCTCTACCCCGTTCATCACAATGTAAATCCAGGATTAATGCTAAAGCTCTAGACAATCTTTCAACGGCTTTCCATAACCCCCACAAAGGGGCCTTGGTCATTGGTGAGCATATCAAGCCACTCTATCCCTATTTTAGACCGGCCTAGTTTTCTTTTTATTTTCTTTCACTTTGTCGCCTGCGACTATGGTCATGGCTATTGTTGCAGCCTTCGCTAGATGCTGGATATTTGGTGGATACCACCATTGCTGCTAGTGCTAGCCTTCAATCTATTCAAGTATATGTTGTCTTTTGCAGGTGCTCTGTTTCTTTCTCTTTCTCTTTCTATCTCTTTCTTTAACTTTCTCTATCATCTCTTCCTCTCTCTTTCTCTCTCTATATGTTTTAATGGACCAATAAAGGGTCCAAACACCTATATGGACCACTCTAGTAGGTGTCCTAGACTAGCATTATTATAACCATCCACTATGCTGATTTCCAACCCAGAATTCTCTTGAAAACTCTGGACCTTATCATTGACAATATCATTCTATACTAATCTTGCTATAATCGGACTCATTTCATGATCTACTAGTTAGGTAACCTAGATTTGAACCATCCAAGATATTGAACACCGCTATGCAACTACCCTATTGTTTCTTCCCCTCTCTCTCTTATAATTTTCCATGATAGACTATGACCATTATGATTTTTTGACTATTGGTTGTTATTCTATATAGGAGAAATTGTTCAACTAAGAGGATAGTAAGTAGGTATTTTACCCTCTAGTTCATAAATTAAGATATGGTTGGTAGATATTATATTGAGTTTGTTACTGGTAGAGGTAAGAATATCTGAATACAACCACCTATATGATTATGGATATCTTGCATGTACATGTGTCACATACTAATGATTAAGATAAATAATTTGTAAAGATGCCTAAGCACTATTGCATGAACAATTGTGGATATTTTATATATATTTTTATATGTATCATATGTTGATGATTTAATGTTTCTTGGATTATGATGTTACTTATTTCATGTCAATTTGTGCTTAATTATATATAGTAGTCATGTTGGAGTAAATAATTTAAAGAGAATCATGACTATAACAAAATTGTAAGATGGGAACGGGTAGCATCTAGAAACATGAAGTATATATATGGTGTGTCAACCTTGGGCTGAGATGTAGTATTATATTTGGCTTGTCACAAGCTAGAGCACGGTTGTGATTAGTTCAATGCCGGAAAGTGAATTCAAGATAATAAATTATATTCGATCATAATAGTGATTTATAAGTAAATTGGAGTTTGCACAACTATAAGACCGACAAATGGGGCATATTAAGACTAACCAGCCATATGTAAAATGTGGTATATGTGGTATGTTAGCCTTGAGTTGGGTATAGCATTGTGTTTGGCCTATCATAGATTAGAGTATGATTGTAATTAGTCCAATACCAAAAATCAATTTAAGATGATAAATTATATATGCTTAATTATAATAGCGAGTTAAGTAAATTGAATTTTGTATGACTATAAGATTAAGGTAAAAAGGGAGGCATCTAGACTAGCTGATTATATGTGACATGTGGTATATATGATATGTCTGTAAAGAAACCAAATCATGCTAACCATGCAGATTGTGCCAACCATATAGAGGATTCTAAAGATCAGCAATAGAATAAACCAAAATAGAAATGCTTGGTCAATATTTTATTTTGTTATTTTCTCCTTGACTTTCTATCAATAGCTGCTAGTCATACGCTTTTCTTGTAATATTTTTCTCTATAAAAAGAGACAAACTACTCAATGAACGATATGATGAAAGTTACAACAAAATTTTCTCTTCATACTTTATTTCTTTATGATATTAGAACGTTAATCTTTAAACACTTCATCCACCGAACCTATTCTTACTTTGCAAATCTTTCATCAATGCTCTACACTTATCTCAATTAAACTCACCAACAGCAACTTTATTCTTTGGCAATCATAGATCATTCCATTAGTGTGCAGTCTTGGCCTATATCATCACTTATGATCTGACATTCGACATTCTATAGAAGCAAGCTCTTCCTCATCTTCGATGGATGCTCAGCTTGACCTATAGATCACCAGTGACCGACTTCTCATCGCACGGCTATTCTCACACATGCAAGAAGAATACTAAGCATGGCTTTTGGTACAAGCACTGCTTATCAACTATGCAAAAACCTCCATGAATACTTTCTTCCAATAATAGCAAAGAAAAAGGCAAATTTGAAGAATTTGCTTATGACTATCACAAAGGGCTCTCAAATAATTGAAGAATAATATTCTCGATTCAAAGAAATCTGTGATAATCTTGCTACCATTAACAAGCTTTTATTAGATCTTGACATGATATTCTAGTTTTCAAGAGGACTCAGCCTGAAATATCGAAACTTTCATATTGCTATGCTCACAAAACCTCCATATCCAATCTTTTCACAATTTTATCTTCCCTTGTAGAGTCATGATCAAACTATTCATGCTCAACAAGATGAAGAATGCAATTTTATTGATAGAGCATAGGTTTTCTTCAGCCAAAGAGGTTGCAGACAATGAGAGAATCATGGCTCCTTCACATCTTGTGGTCATGGGTTTCAGCAGCAAGTAGCAGGTCGTCTCTCACCTTTAAATAATTTTTAGCAAGCAGCAGATCCTTTCCATAATCAGTCACAGTCCAACATCTCTTCATCATCTTCGCAAGCAATACCTTCATTAGTGAAACTTTTCTCTAATGGCATTACCTATCAAATTTGCGAATGTGCCGATCATGCTATTCTCAACTACTGCTGGTATCGCTATTCTTACTCCTACTAGTCTGATGATGTTCTTGCTGCCTTGGCATCTCAAGTAACTACAATCAATGATGATTCCATATTTTATGTTGATTTTAGTGCTATTACACACATGATAAATGATTCAAGTAATCTTATTACCTCTCAACCTTATAAGGACAATGATCTCATTTATGTTGGTAATGGAGAAAGTTTGCCTATCACTTACATTGGTAATGCTTGTATCAATACTGGTGATAGTAAACTACTGCTTAATGATGTGCTTGTTGTTCCTGATCTGATAAAAAATTTTATCTCTGTTGGTAAATTAACAACTAATCATCCTTGCTCTATGGAGTTTTCTTCGCTGGCTTTCTTATCAAGGATATAAATAACAAGATATTGGCAAAGAAAACTAAGCAAGGCAAGCTGTATACTTTAGAAGGTGATGTTCATCAGGTTTTTAGTTTCATTCAGCAACAAGCTACTACCTCGACTATATAGCATGATCGGTTGGGATAGGTCAATTTTAAAACTTTGTCTCTCATGAAGAATAACAAGCTCTTGGACATCAGCCACTGGGTTACAACTCCATCTATTTGTAGTAGCTATCAGATGGATAAAAGTTATAAACTTTTGTTTTCTTTATCTAATACCATTTTCAACTTTTCACTTGATAAAATTCATAGTGATTTATGTGGTCCAGCTCCTGTAACTTTAGTTCAAGGATTTCGTTATTATGCTCTCTTTGTTGATGATTTTTTGTGCTTTATCTGGATCTATCCATTAAAAAAGAAATCTAAATTTTTTGATTGCTTTCTCAAGTTCTAAAAGCTTGTCCAAAATCAATTTGAGAGTCATATTAAGATTTTTCAATGTGATGATGGAGGAGAATATAATTCTATTATTTTCTTATCTCACTTATCCCATAGTAGTATTCAGTTATAAGTATCGTATCTTGGCACACCAGAGCATAATGGTATCTCTAAATATAAGCATAGGCACTTGGTCAAAACAACACTCATAATGATATTTTATGCAAATTTATCATTCTCTCTATGGGTTGAAATTTTTATCTCGACAGCTTATCTGATCAATCGGCTGCCCACTCCTCATCTCAATAATCAAAGTCCATATCATTGTCTCTATGGCCGTGCTCCTGCTTATGAAGGCTTGCGTGTTATTGGATGTCAATGTTATCCATCTTTGTGCTACTTTCTTCCTCACAAGTTTGCTAAGAAAATATATCCTTGCATTTTATTTTTGGATACAGTCCTCGATATAAAGGATATCGATGTCTTCACCCATAAATAAAGCAAATATTCATCTTCCAACATATAGTATTTGATAAGCAATATCTTTCTTTAAAACATTGCCACTCTTCCAATTGCTTTGCAACATATCTTGATATGGTTGAGTTTTCTGATCTAGATGAGTGGCTTCCTTCTACTGCAGGATCATCCTCTATCATGCCCGAGTCCATGTTACCACCTATGTCCTCCTCTTGTATTGATTCTTCAGTTTCTGAGGATAATTTAGTTCTTATTCCTACCCTTATAGCTAATGAACTTTCTAAAAAAAAATCATGTTGTTTCCATCAGTCCCTTGGTGTCTTCTGATGATCCTTCTCTTGCATCTCTAATCACAGAACCCTTGGTTTTGTTGTTAGGAACTCTCACTAGCTCCACCGGCTCAGCCTCCATTTTTTACTCTTTTTTAGATACATCTGCTTCATCTTCCGATGGTCATTATAATTATGATGGGCTTCCTAGTTTTCTGATTGTGGAATTGCCACTAGTTCCACTGTCTCTCAACTCTCACCCCATGGTCACTCATCATAAGGCTCAACTAAATCCAATCTTGAAGCCATCGAACTCTTTTCATACTTTTGCTGTGGAATAGAAGCCCCGAACTTGGAAGATTGCGATAAAGAATGATCAATGGATTGCTGCTATGAAAGAAGAATTAGTAGCTCTTGAAGCAAATCAGACATAGACTCTAGTACCTCGACCTTCATCTACTAATGTTATAGGTTCTAAATGGGTTTTTCGACTGAAATATAAAGAAGATGGATCTATTGATCGCTATAAAGCATGGCTAGTTGCTCAAGATTTCTTTCAAGTATCTGGTATTGATTATGATGAAACATTTAATCCACTAACTAAACACACTACCATAAGGCTAGTGGTGGCTCTCTCCCTCTATCAAGGTTGGAACATTTGTCAATTAGATGTTAAGAATGCCTTCCTCCATGATCACCTAAATGAAACTATGTACATGGAACAACCTCCAAGTTTTGTGGACTCTCATTTTTCTTCCCTTGTTTGTAAGCTACAGTGGTCTCTTTATGGACTCAAATAGGCACCTTGGGCCAAGTTTGATCGTATCTCTCATCTTAGATATTGGATTCTACTGCAGTCAAATTGACCCATCTCTCTTTGTCTATCACTCTTATAGTACTATGGTTCTCCTTCTGATTTATGTTGATGACATCCTTATAATAGAAAATAAGAATAGCTTTATTCACGATTTACTACAACGTTTGGGCTATGAATTTTTTCTTAAGGATCTCGAATTTCTCAAATACTTTCTTGGCATTGAGGTCACTCACTTCTCAAGAAGACTTTTTTTATCCCAAAGAAAGTATATTTTAGATTAGGATGAGTACTTATTCTCTATCTTTACTCCCATTGTTGTTAAAGATTCTAATCACTACTCCGATTATGAGGCTATTGATGCCTTTACTTTTCATAGTCTGGTCGGAGCCCTGTAGGACCTTACCTTCACATGGCTAGACATTGTCTATGCGGTTAATAAGATTTGCCAGCATCTTCATACCCCCACCTATGTTTATTTTCATGCTGCTAAGCGCATCCTACACTATCTCAAAGCTACTCTTTATTATGATATTCGCTTTCTCTCTTGTTCACCACTCTCTCTTTATGGGTTCTTCGACTCTGATTGGATGGGTTATCCTGATACTTGCAAAAGTACTACTGATTATATCATATTTTTTGGTGCTAATTGTATCTCTTGGAGTTCGAAGAAATAAGCTACAGTTGCTTGCTCTACTTCAGAGGCTAAATATCATGTAATGACTATCACTACAGCTAAAATTACTTGAGTTTCTTATCTCTTATGTGATATTGGTATTTGTCTGCTTGCCCCGCCTCAGCTCTTTTGTGATAACATCAGTACTCTTCACCTGACTATTAATCCAATTTTTCATGCTTGTACAAAATGTATTGAGTTGGATTATCATTTTGTTAGAAGAAAGATGGCTGCTGGTCATCTCATAACATGCCATGTTCCATTCTCTTCTTAGTTGGCTGATCTCTTTACGAAGCCCTTATCCATGCAAGAAAGTCTTTCAACATCTACTTGGTTTGCCATCAACTTGAGAAGGGGTGTAAATGAACCAAATCATGCCAACCATGCAGATCATGCTAACAAAGGAACCATCATGCCAACCATGTAGAGGATTCCGAAGATCAATAATGGAATAAACCAAAATAGGAAGGCTTGCTCAATATTTTATTTTATTTTATTTTCTTCTTGACTTTTTATCATTAGTTGATAGTCATACGCTTCCCTTGTAATATTTTTTCTCTATAAAAAGAGATAAACTACTTAATGAGTGATATGATAAAAGTTACAACAAAACTTTCTCTTTATACTTTATTTCTTTAATGTCAAGCATACGTTAAGATGTCGTATTGCAGTTGCTAGCCATGGATAGAAGCATGGTCTATATTTTGGCCTACTATGAGCTGAAACATGGTTATAACTAATCCAATATTGAAATGATTATATTGTTAGATCCAACATGTGATCAAATAATGATAAATAATCTCAATGAATTACTATTGAATGAAACTGGGATAGAAAAATTAGAATGCTCTAGCAACCTGCTCTCTATGCGGAAGCTCAGAAGAAATGATGAATCACATCTTTGTATCATGCCATTTTTCTCTACAAATCTGGCATAATAGATATAAATAAAAGCTAATATAACAGCCATTCTCAGGTCGGTAACATATCTGCACATCACCTGGATGACACAAGCAATAAACAGGGGATGAAGAATAGCGATAAGATGCATTTTTATAGTGATGGGATGCTAGTATACATGGCTAAAAAGAAATAATATAATCTTCTGCTTTGAATTAACTTCCACAACTCTTGTAATGAATTAAGTGGGCTTTCACCTACGAAGTTGGACACCACACTACAACGGAAGACATCACATTGAATTTTAAAATTCCCAAGAGCATTGAGCACAAGACTGCATGTTTATAGTGAAGAAGAGAAAGGAAGAACAAAAAAAGATGGATGTGGTTAAGAGGCCAAAGTGAAGTGATGCGCTGCATCTTAAAAGGAATTTAAAGAAATAGAACGTATGGTAGCTAATTGCTATAAGGCAGGGCAAAAGTAAATATGAAATGAAAAACAACTAGGCCTTATAGTAGGAGTTGAACTCCTGGATGAAAGTGTTTCTTAAAAAATTTATTTTACAATTATTATGAACATAATATGAATGCCTCGAATCAAGCTGTCCGATACCTAAATTGCCTCAAATTGGCACTAGGATATCAATATTCTGAAGTCAAAATACCTCATGCACTCTCTCTTGACTCGCAAAGTGATCCGAAGCACTTTGCCAATCCCAATAATTTTGTTCCGAAATAAATGATGATGCAGCTGTGATTCAACCATGATCAAGCTATTCTCCACTAAGCCAGAAATAGCAAAAGTAAATAAGAAATTTTAATCATGCCAGCAACAGTCTTCCTATCTTGAAAAATGGCCATGATCTCGGAATGACATCATTAGTGAAATGGCATAACAACCCCAAAATCTCCTTCTATAAATAGGATAAGCTCTGAGGATACAGGTAAGCAAAAAAAAATATCCTTCTAAAAGAACCTGTTGTTGCTCATTATTTTCTTCTAACTTGAGCATCGAAGGATCCTCATCGGAGCCAAATCCTTCAGCTCGGACTTTATTTTGCAGGTCACTCCAGTACCTTCCACAAGAAGCTGACCGCTCCATTTCTGAAGCAAACTATTTTATGCAGCAATAGATAGAGGAAGGGCCTTATATTCAAATATGACACCTAGAAAGACATCTTCGCACCTCATGGATGCCACCACCTCCCATCAGGTGGAGCTCAGAGATGACGACCTCATCCAGCCCTCGACGATAGAAGTTTCTTTGCCTCCTCAACCGATCCTCGTGATGATGGATCAATTCAATCTGCTCCTTCAGCAGGTTAATACATTGATGATTGCCCTTCAAGCAATCCAAAATACTCTTGCACCCCCTTTTGCGGTACCACAGTTGAGTCAGGCAGTCTCAGTCCCTACACCTCCCTCGATAGTGCAGCCTGTTGCTCCTTCGATGGTTTCGACTGCACCTCCTATCATGGTACCACCTCAACGATCGGCCTCCAACCTACAATCATAGGCCGACCCTCTTTGGACATTCCCTCAAAGTTTGAGGAGCAAGCAGACCCACCAGCGGTCTATTAGCCCGCAATCCAGGCACAGTTCAACCCCCAGTCATCATTCTCTTTAGCAGTCTGAGACGTACACAGTCCGAGACCAAATTCTAGAGAAGAGGATTCAGAAGCTTGATAAGTGAATTGAAGCAATTAATATGACCTCTTCTTTCAAGCCTTGTAATAGTTTTAGCAACGAACCTTCCTTCGACAAGAAGATATTAAGTGAGCCGCTCCCACCAAACTTCAAGCTGTCCGAGTTCAAAACTTACGATGAGACTATTGACCCATCGATTATGTAGAAACTTTCAAAGCAACACTGCTATTTCAAAGAGCATTTGATGCCATTCTCTATTAGACATTCCCTGCGACCCTTAAAGGGACAGCTCGGTAGTGGTATTCGATTTTGAAGTCGACCTCCATCCACTTCTTTGAAGAGCTGAGCCGATCTTTGGCTGCGCATTTTGTCAGCAGTCGAAAATAGTAAAAGCGGTCCAACTACCTCAATACTATCTACCAGAAGAATGAAAGTCGATCTGTAGCTATGTCAGCCGCTTCAATACGGCAACTTTGAAAGTCTGCAACCTTGATCAGTCAATCGCGATGACTATCCTGATGGATAGATTATAGAAGAACGACTTGAAAAAGTCATTAATAAAGTTTTTCCTCCAGGATTATGCAGAAATGCTAAAAAAAAGTAGCAAAATATTTCCATCTAAAGGAATCTTTTGATGATGATGTCCCCGCCTCTCCAAAGCGCAGAAAGCCTATCGTCGGTGCTCTTGATCTCCACCTTAGAAGCAGGAGATCCTCCTAAGAATCACTGATCTTTGAGTCCCTAAAGGAGATCGATAGCACTCTCCATCGAGGCATTATCATAACTACATGCCTCTGAATGCCTTCCGAAAAGAGATATTAATGCAAATCCACTCCGAGCTCTTTCAGCCTCTGAAGATGCGGACGAAGCCTGAATGCCACAATCCTATGAGGTACTACTTCTATCACCATGACTACAGTCATGATACTAAGGATTGCTGCCTCGTCCAAGATGCGATCGAAAGACTTATTCGTAAGAGGAGGCTCAATCACTTCATCCAGGAAGGAACTCTTTCTCGCCGACCTTCTTTAAGAGCTCGGCAACCACCTCATCAGCCTCAGTGCCCCTTGTCGGTGCTAGCTCCAAAGGCGGATGAATTGATGAGAGCAGAAGAGCAATCCCTTCAAGCTGAAATCCACATAATCACTGGGGGGTCGTTAGAGTCAGCAACATAGAAGAAGCCGAGGCTCGAAGATTCAATAACTTTTACTAAGCAAGATGCGGAGGGTGTACAATAGCCACATAATAATGCTATGGTTGTAACTTTAAACATAGCTGATTATAATGTATACCATGTATTCATCGATAATGAAAGCTCAGTGGATATCCTATACTTTTCTGTCTTCTCTCGAATGAGATTTTCTCCTGATCGGCTGATTAAATTTAATGCACCGATCCAAGGATTCTCTAAAAACTTAGTAATTCTAGAAGGAATAATTAAGTTGCCCTTCATAGTAGGCACGCCACCATAATGGGTGATGTTCCACGTCGATTTTCTTATAGTAAAACTTCCATCAGCCTATAATACAATTCTCAGACGATCCAGTTTCTGGACATTGAAAGCCACGATTTTTAGCTACCATTTGATGGTCAAATTTTTGATACCTAATGGAGTGGAAAGAATCCGAGGTGACCAGATGGTAGTGCGATAATGCTTCACCGCTAGACAACAGGTGGAAGATCGACCAAAAAGTCAGCTACAGCTTCCAATAAGGCTCGACGCCCAAGATGACCTGACCGAGGAGCATGCTCAACCATTTGAGGAACTCCTAGAGATCCCACTGAGGGAAGAAAATCCTCATCAAACTATGAAAATTGGCTCATTCCTTGACTAGATAACCAAAACCAAGCTAATCGCTCTTTTGCAAGTAAATATAGACCTATTCATCTGATTAGCCACAGACATGTCCGGCATGGACTCAGAGATCATGGTCCATTACCTGAAGATAGACCCAACCTACCGTTTGAAAAAGTAGAAGAAGCGAAGTTTCACCTCGAAGAGTCAAAAGGCTATCGCTGAAGAGCTCAATAAATTGCTCAAAATCAACTTCATTAGAGAGGCGATGTAGCCTAACTGGATAGCAAATATTGTACTACTAAAAAAGGCAAATGAGAAATGATGCATGTGTATCAACTTCACCAACCTGAATAAAACCTACCCAAAGGATAGCTATCTGCTTTCCTAAATTAATCAATTGATCGATGCCACCTCTGGGTACGAGCTTCTTAGCTTCATAAATGCCTTCTCCAGCTATAACCAGATCTGGATGGTACCTGAAGATAAGGAGAAGATGGCCTTTATAACTAACCAAGGATTGTTTTGTTACAGGATGATGTCTTTTGGTCTGAAAAATATCAGAGCCACTTACTAAAGGCTGATTAATAAGATCTTCAAGGATCAGATTAGCAAAAATATGGAGACATACATGGACGACCTGTTGGTCAAAAGCTACAAAACTCTTGACCATATCGCAGACCTCCAAAAGATCTTTAGCACTCTTCATCAATATCAGATGAAATTTAATCCTATGAAGTATGCTTTTGGAGTCACAGCTGACAAGTTTTTTGGCTTCATGATTTTTCATAAGGGCATCAAGGCTAATCTTGAGAAAATTAAAGTGAACCTAAAAATGACTCCACCAAAAATGGTCAAAGAGGTACAATGCTTAATCGATAAATTAGCCTCTCTTTACCATTTTATTTTTAGGTCAGTCGAGAAGTGCTTTCCTTTCTTTTGGATCCTTAGATAGTCGAAGAATTTTTAATGGATCCTTGAATGTCAAGAAGCCTTCGAAGAGCTAAAAAAGTACCTTAGTTCTCCACTCCTACTTGCCAAGCCACAACTGAAAGAAGAGCTCCTCCTGCACTTGGCTGTTTCTCCGGTGGCTATCAGCACAGTCCTCGCTCGAGAAAAAGGATAGCTATAAAGGTTGATTTATTATACCAACAAGATCCTCTATGATGCAGAGATCAGGTACACTAGATTGGAGAAACTAATCTTCTCACTGATCATCACTGCAAGAAAGCTCTGACTTTACTTTCAAGCCCACACCGTGGTACTACTTACTGACCAACTAGTTGAAATGGTGACTACCGCAAGAAAGCTCCGACCTTACTTTCAAGCCCATATCATGGTACTACTCACTGACCAACCAGTTGAAATAGTGTTTCATCGATCGAACACCTCAGGTTGGATCGTCAAATGGGCTTTGGAGCTTTCAAAATTGGACATACATTATCGATCGAGGCCCTCTATCAAGATTCAAATTTTGATCGATTTCATCCTTGAATGCACTATCCCAGTACAAGAAAATCCAAAAGAGAACATTGGGGAGAGGCTGGAGGACCCTTCAAACTCAGAAGATAATGAAAGTTCGGGACTAGACCCTGAAGAATTATGAAGCTTATAATGTTGACGTCTCATCTAACTCATCCAGATCAGGAGCCGGGCTCATCATATCCATACCTGAAGGAGAGGTAGTGGCATATGCTCTACATTCTAAATTTTTTACTATAAATAATGAGACAGAATATGAGGCCCTAATCACTAGATTGAAGATCACCAAGGAGGTTAGAGCCCAACATCTAAAGTGATGAAAAATACGTCGGATTTCATGCATGAATTTCAAAATTTTTTTGAAAATAACACGGTGGAACATGCAGATTAAACCATTTAATCTATAAATGTATGTAATCAAATTACTAAATCCTACAACTAGGATCTATAACATGTCATAATGCATTCTAAATCTAAAATTAAAAAGATTTGGTATTAATCAAATCAATATTCTAGATCTAGAATGATTCTAGATCTAAAATCTAGATCACATCTAGGTGAAAGAAAAGATCATATCTCTTACCTTATGCGGGTCAACTTCATGATTGATTTTTATTATTATTTTTGAAGCCACAAACATGTCCTACCTCTACAGGAGATCCACACGAGGCTGTAATAAAATTGGAGGTTCGTCGAATGAAGATCCGCTCGAAGTACTAGGTTCTCACAGATCCCTCTGAATGGTTAATCCAAATTTATTTTTTGGATCTCTTGGATATTCCAAGAGACAAAGAATATGAGAAGGATTATGAGAGAAATTCAATTTTTGGATCTTTCATAAATCAGAAATAAAATACATTAGAAAAGGATCCTAAGAGAAAATAAATCTTCTCTTTCAGGACATCAACGACTGATGTTTTGAAAACATCCTTATGCTAGGACAAAGGAAAGACCTTCTTTCTTAAATTTTTCTCATATTTCTAGATCTTACACACTCTGATTTTTTTTATAAAAAAATCATACAAAAATATCAAGAAGAAGGGTTTTCAAAGAAATTCTAAGAGAAGACCATCTTCTCTTTTTCTTCTCTCATCAGGATATGATCAAATCATATTCAAAATTAATTTTCATGCCCTAACATCTTGGAGCATAGATCTCCACACCCTCATCCTCTCTTTCTCTCAGATTTTTATCATATAAAAATAGATCAAGAATAAAGGATAAAGATTTTTAAACAAAAATACAAGAGAAAATAATCTTCTCTTTTATCTTGTCACTTTAAGACATCAACCTTTGATGTCATAGTTGAAGGATTTTCTCTAAGAAAGTAGGTGCCCATAATCCCCATGCCAACCCTTCTTTTCTTCTGCTTTTTCACCATGGAAAATCAAAAATTTTTGATGCCTAAAAACTATTAGAAGGTGGCATCCATGAATATTGGAAGACTAGGTCAAATCAATATAGTCAAACAAGAAAACAAGAAGGAGATTGGGGGGCGTCCAACTTTTGGATGCCTCCCCATAATTTTGTGCGTGGGATACCTTAAAGTTGGATGCCTCCCCACAATTTTGTGCGTGGGATACCTTAAACCATCATCCAAAATCTAGAAAGAAAGGGGTGAACAAAAGCACAAGGGGCGTGGGAGATATGGCATAATGAAGGGAGATGGTAGTTTGAGTTTTAAGGATTCTATCAAATAGAATCCATATCAAAACAACTTTCCAATTTTTTTAAGGATTCTATCAAATAGAATCCATATCAAAACAACTTTTCGATTTTGACTCGGTCAAATTTTATTCCAAACATTCAGAATATGAGGCATGGAAGGTCTCTCTTAGGCATGGAAAAACATAGAAAAAAATCTAGAATTAAATATTAGGGCATGGAGATTTTTGATGCAAGGAAGGAAGAGTCCGAGTCAATTAGGACTCTCCTATTTTGACTAGGTCAAACTAGTTTTCAATCCATTAAAATAAAATTAGTGCAAGCCTAATTATGGATGATCCTAGTCCAACTAGAAATTCAATTAAATTAGGTTTAAACTATATTTAAATCTAATTTAAATTCTAACTCAATTATGAATTAGGTACACTCAAATCCTAGTCCAACTAGAAATTATCTTTTCTTACAATTGACTTATCCAATAAATCAATTAAACTTATTCTAATTAAGTCCAAATCAATTCTAGTTGAATCTAATTCAATTAGACTTGATTTCAATCTGATTGCTCAATCAAATTGAGCCAATTAGCAATTCAATTGCTAATCGATCCTCTTGCAATATTTGCATTAGATCAAACATTAATCATATTGAATGTTTGACTTTAGAATGATTCTCAATCATCAATTAACCATTTGATTAAGTTACAATCTCTTATGTGTGTAATCCTATAGGTTCGAACCTAAGCTAGTAGCATAAAAATCAATTTCTATACCAGTCGAAGTAACCATCTAGCAATGATTTTCGACGTCCGGATAGGTCGAATGTATGCAAAGCAACATTCTTAGAATCCTAGCCTATGGTTACCATATAATTCATCCCTTTGACCATTAATATTCAAGATGACTTCGAGTATGCTGTCAAACACTCATACAAATCATCTCTATTTTATCTCAAAATTTTGCAAATTTCATGATTCCTCACGAGGATTATCCAGGCCTAGATTTTGCTAAATTAAAACATAATGAGACATTCTCTTCCTAAAGCTAATTAGGAGTGGTCAATCCTATTTTGACTCACACACTGACTTCACAAGTACTTGACTATACCCAAAAATCTTCTAAACCTATACTAAAAATATAGGCAGTCCAACACCAAAGTACAGTAAGTTGCTTATAAGTCACCATGGTGATCTCAGATCAGAGGAACACTTATATTCATTGATCTTAGCTAGCTACTCTTGATAGTAGAGTGCTACATTGATCATGTTCAGTGTAGATGTACTCCTACATCTCATCTAGATGTCATACCAGTGTCTCTACACTACTTGATTACGAGGATAATCAATACATATGGCATACAATGATTTACACTCGATAAGTTATCATTCTTATTAATAATTTATCATTTGATCATGAATAATTTAAGAACTATCTGATAAATCTTTCTCTATCGATTGATTATAGTTCTAAGAACTTCATCATAATTTAGAAGTTTATTTAAGAAAGATAGAACTTCCATGATGAACCAGCCAAATAACTATTATTATTAGATAATTCATATACTAATTTCAATCATATACTACTTAGATAATTGGCTTTAAGACATATTTTTCAATAACTTTCACTTAGACTAAAGCCAATAAGAATGATATCAAATATCCTATCTTCTACTTGAGTTCGTAGAACTTCTTAGTTCCAAGATCTTAGCAAATGGATCAGTCAAGTTCTCCTTTTTCATCAATCTTCCAAAAGTCAACATCATCTTGATCTAAAATCAAAGATGACAGCGATGCAAAATATGCTGATCCTTTGGTTTTTTAGCTAGAGCTATGGCTCAAGTGCTACGATAGGACTAGACCATCGATGGAGGGTGCCACTCCTAACCTGTTAATGAACCTCAGCTACTACACAGCTTACATGACAATATCATATGCCACGATGTACTCTACATCACTAATTGAATAGGCTAGTGTATCCTGCTAGGAACCATTCTAGTAGTTTGCTCCTATAATTAGGGTATGATCCGATATTTTCTTATTATCATCTTATTCTGAAATTAAAATATTTACATATTTTAAGTCAGTATTTTCATATTTGAGTCGTTGGACTTTAGTATTTCTCAAATACATGAGGATTGTCTATATAATCTTTTAGTGATCCTCATTTAGGTCAGACTGGTATTTACTCACTACCATTAGTAAGTATATCATATCTAATTTTAAACATGAAAAAATTAGATGACAGCTAAATCTTTAATCCTTGCAATGCTGGAATGCCATTCTCGATTAAGAGAACTTCATCCATAGACAACACAAGAAATAATACTATAGAATATTTTGCCCACTTACATATGCAGAATTTATCTTTATTCATAACAAAGACATATGTTCAAAACGTATGTTCCAAAACTGAGATAATAGCCAAATAGACTTTACAGATCTTTACCTTTCCGTCAATGCTGTTCTGATCCTTTTGAAAATTCATTCACATTCAATAAATTTTATCCCTTCAGGTGAGTCATCTAGTGTCCATACATTATTTAATTTTCATAAAATTCAATTTAGATTATGTGGCTCCAAGCCACTTATCATAGTCAGACCACTACATTGCATCTCTATAGGTGATCGGACCCTTGTTGTTTTCATCGAGCTCAATAGGATCACCATCTGAGATCTAGATATTGAAATATCTATCCGGCTAACGTGATACTTTATCGAATCTTCTTAAGGATGCCACTTGAATGGGCTCTGAATTTGATCTAATCAAATTTGGTTCTATAGATTTACTAAATTATGTCGGTTCATTTCTATCAGTCGAACTTTTTTAAGTTTAACTTGACAGACATCAGTTCCTTCTTTAAGAAACTCCTCTCCATACTGATGTTCTTCAGTATGGTAGAGTTAATAACCCTCAAACACCTATTGGACCAAGATTCAAGTTTATCTGTATGCAAATTTATGACATAGGCCTATCAACTCTAAATCCGAAGGTGAGGAAGTCTAGGTCTACGCCCAATCCATATCCCATATGAAGATTTACAACATATTTACTCGGTATATATTCAGAGTAAAACTAGTAGTCATAAGAGTACAATCCTGAAATAGGCAGACAAGTTAAAACCTATAATGGATTGAACCATATCTAATAAAGTTCAACCTTTTCTTTTAGATACACTATGTTCCAAAAAGAAATTCATTGAGAGAGAATCCTGTTCTATCCTAGATATGTCACAAACTCACTGGATAAATATTCACCTCTTTGATTTGATCGAAGAGTTCTAATATCATTTTCAGTTTGTTCTCCTATTTCATTATTGAATTATTTGAACATATCAAATAATTCAAGCCAGATGCTTCCATGCCAGGATAGATCGTTCGTAATGAAATATTAATATCTTTCTTTGGCACTTAAGTTCATAGGTTTATATACATCACTATGTATGAGGCTTAGAACTTTATCAACTCCTTCATCTTTTTCAATAAAAGATGACTTTGTCATCTTTCTGAGAAGATAAGACTCATAGATTATCAATAATTCACAATCATTGATGTCAAGATTTTTCTCTCAAGCTAACCAATTTATCTTATTCTTGTCAAGATGACTAAGCCTATAATGTCAAATATAGATATCTATGACATAATCTAACTTGGATATTTATTAAATATGTACATTATACTTAACAGACTGTATAAATATTAAATATTATTTTTTTATTATCCATGTATTATTATAATATTATTCATAATAATATCATAATAATTTTTTATTGATAAATAATAACCATCTCTGACCAAAAGACCAACAGAAATCATATTTATTATAAACAATGGACAATGACGATAATCACTTAAAATGATATCTTTTAAAAATAAGTTTGACAATTTCTAAAGCTAGGATTGGAACAAGACTTCCATCTCTAACATTCAGGTATCTCTCATCATTTTTAAATATTTTACTTTTCAATAGTCCTTGCAACAAATTGCATAAGACCATCGGTATCTAATACCTAGGTAGTATAATTACATATAGAAAAATTTTAAGGTATTATCATATAACATTCTTAATGAGCAACTCTTACTTCTTTCTCTTATTCAGCTTATTATGGTCAAGAGAAGCAAGATAATTCTTCTTTCTATGATCCAGCTTCTAATAGTAGAAGCAATATGTCTGATTTAAATTAATTTTAGACTAATTATTTTAACTGAACTCAAAAGCCTCAATATAAATTAATTTGTACTGCTGAATCAATTTCAACTTTCGATACTAATTATCAAAGTTGGATTTCATAAGTCATCACTATCTAACAATGATTGGAGTAATTAGAGTTTAGCCTTATTCTATGAGAAAAAAGAACATAGACCTAAGTATATGAATTATATTAAGCCTAGAGATTTGAACTTTAGTCTTAAGATTCTTCCACTATTTTATTCGAATTGATAGTCTCTACCTCTAATTCAAAAAATTACTTTAATTCTTTAGTAAGTACTAGAATCCACATATATTATACACGAGCTCAACTTTGGTTGGCCAATCCATGTGCATCTATGGATAGGTTCATTAATTAATTATTTTTTTTAAATAATTTTTAGTAATTTAATTTTATCCCAAAAATCTAATCAATAGACTTTGGCCTCCACTATAAGGATTCGGTTAGGTCCAATCATTAACGTGACTATACTTGGTGTATCTAACTAATGAATGATTAGATCCAACTTTGGTTGGCCAATCTAACCATCATTAGAGAGATACTTTTAAGTTATCATATTATAAATAATAATTTCATTAGTCAATAAGCACCAGGTCTTTGGGCCTCCAATGATTATTGAGTTAATAGATCAATTATCATCCAACTTAATGAAAAGCTATGACTCAGTTATCTCTATAACTTTATCATTTTAAAGATCTAATAATTTAAGAAAATTTAAATTATTAGTGATTTAAGGATAGAAAGGACATGGATCAATTTGCTTCCACCGACTTTACCAAGTCAAGTCCTCCCACTAACTTCTCAAGTCGTCGATAAGAACTAGGATCAATTTTAATTCATGGACACTTAGATCAATCTCACTGATTTTCTATGTGATATGGGTTAGCATGAATCAATGAGCAACCTAATCAAAATTTGATTAACCATATTGGCCAGGTAAGTGAGATCGATAGAAGGGTCTACCAAGGCTTATCTTAGACACCATCAGAAATGGTCAGGTAAGCGGGCTGTCAATTAAAAATTATCGATTTGGGATGCCAGACTTATCTTAGACACCAATCGATTTATCAGTTTTGATTTGATTTGCCTAAAGACTTAGGCTTGACCACTGAGCCACAATCAGTATCCATTTGTTAGAGGTATGGACTTTGATCAACTACAACTATTGAATTGATCTAAAAAAATGATCTAATTCTAATTAACTATTAATTAGGTTTGATCAATTTCTTAACTAAGTCTATATTTAATCTAACTCTAGGTCTAACCCAATTAAGAACCTGATCAAAGCTAACTTATTATCCATTAACCCATGTTTTATGAAATTATCTTAGGATCTTCAAATCACAAACTTAGATCCTAAATAATTACTTAATTCTCAATTAAGTTCAAGCTTATGAGTTTTGGATTTATGAAATCTCAAAACTAATTTCTGATTTGATCATTTAAAATATTTTTAAATTATAAATAGTTTACATTAAATTATATTCAATATATAGTTTTAGATCTGATTTATTTTAATATTTTGATTATATCCTAGGATTTTGAATATAGAATTTTATAGAAAGTAAGTTTTCAATTTAAATTCTATAAAATAAATATATCATATATGTTCTAGATTCAAAACAAAATCACATATCAACATATGCAATAATAGGATCTAGATTTAAACATAAAACAAATCATATGGATCAGATCATAAATCATTTAAAATTAGATTTAAAATTTAAAAATAAATTATAAATTATTTTATATCTCATCTAATATATTTATGATTTAGGTTATTCAAATCAGCACATACTAGGACAATCTTTCTACTGTAAGAAATAAACCTTACAGTAGGATAACCTTATAGCAATATGTGCAATTCGATATTATTTAGATCTAATCTAAATAATTTAAAATAGATCTAACATCTATTTAATTTTAGATTTTAAATTAAAAAATTGAATAAAAAAATTTTTAGATCTAATTTAAATAGTTCATGATTCACATTCAGATTAGCACATACTAAGACAATTTATCCATTGTAAGGGATTATCTTTACAATAGGACAACATTATGATAATATGTGCAATCTTTAATTAATTTTAATTTTTAGATTTATCCTCAAGCATATATGAATATATTATAAAAGAACCTAGATGCTTTGATACCACTAATGAAAAATATGCAGGTTTTCATGCATGAATTTTAAAATATTTTTGAAAATAATGCAACAAAACATGCAGATTAAACCATTTAATCTACAAATGCATATAATTAAATTACTAAATCCTACAACTAGGATCTATAATATATCATAATACATTCTAAATCTAAAATTAAAAGGATTTGGTATTTATCAAATCAATACCTTAGATCTAGAACGATTTTAGATCTAAAATCTAGATCACATCTAGATGAGAGGAGAGATCATATATCTTACCTTGCATGGGTTGAGAACTCCATGATTGATTTTTGTTATTATCTTTGGAGCCGCATACGCATCCGACCTCTACAGGAGATCCACATGAGACTGCAACAAAATCGAAGGTTCATCGAATGAAGATCCACTTGAAGTGCTAGCTTCTTACGGATCCCTCTGGATGGTTAATCTAAATTTATTCTTCAGATCTTTTGGACATTCGAAGAGACGAAGAATAAAAGAAGGATTAGGAGAAAAATCCAATCTTTGGATCTCTCATAAATCAGAAATAAGATACATTAGAAAAGAATCCTAAGAGAAGATAAATCTTTCCTTTTAGGACATCAACGACTGATGTCCTAAAAACATCCTTATGCTAGGACAAAGAGAAGACCTTCTCTTCTAGGCTTTTCTCATATTTTCAGATCTTACACACTCTGATTTTTTTATAAAAAAATTATACAAAAATATAGAGAAGAAGAATTCTTAAAAAAATCCTAAGAGAAGACCATCTTCTCTTTTTCTTCTCTCATTAGGATACATGATCAAATCATATCTACATGATCAAATCATGTCCAAAATTGATCTTCATGTTCCAACATCTTGGAGCATAGATCCCCACACCCTCATTCTCTCTCTCTCTCTCTCTCTTAGATTTTTATCATATAAAAATAGATCAATAATAAAGGATAAAAATTTTTCAACAAAAATATAAGAGAAAACAATCTTCTCTCTTACCTTGTCTCTTTAAGACATCAACCTTTGATATCATAGTTGAAGGATTTTCTCCAAGGAAGTAGGCACCCATAATTCCCACGCCAACCCTTCTTTTCTTCTACTTTTTCATCATGAAAAATCAAAAATTTTTTATGCCTAAAAACTATTAGAAGGTGGCGTCCATGAACATAAAAAGACTAGATCAAATTGACCTAGTCAAACAAGGAAACAAGAAGCAGATTGGGGAGCGTCCAACTTTTGGACGCCTCCCCATAATTTTGTGCGTGGGATACCTTAAACCATCGCCCAAAATCTGGAAAGAAAGGGGCGAACAAAAACACAAGGGGCATGGGAGATATGGTGCAATGAAGGGAGAAGGTATTTTGTGTTTTAAGGATTCTATCAAATAGAATCCATATCAAAACAACTTTTCAATTTTGATCCGATCAAATTTTATTCCAAACAATCAGAATATGGGGCATGGAAGGTCTCTCTTAGGCATGGAAAAACATAGAAAAAAAAATTTGGAATTAAATATTGGGGCATGGAGATTTTTGGTGCAAGGAAGGAAGAGTCCTAGTCAACTAGGACTCTCCTATTTTGATTAGGTCAAACTAGTTTTCAACCCAATTAAAATAGGATTAGTGCAAGCCTAGTTATGGATGATTCTAGTCCAACTAAAAATCTAATTAAATCAGGTTTAAACTATATTTAAATCTAATTTAAATCCTAACTCAATTATGAATTAGGTGCACTCAAATCCTAGTCCAACTAAGAATTATTTTTTTCTTACAATTAATTTATCCAATAAACTAATTAAACTTAATTTAATTAAGTTCAAACTAATTCTAATTAAATCTAATTCAATTAGACTTGATCTCAGTCTGATTGTTCAATCAAATTGAGCCAATTAGTAATCCAATTGCTAATCGATCCTCCTGCAATATTTGTATTAGATCAAATATCAATCGCATTGAATGTTTGACCTTAGAATGATTCTCAATCATCGATTAACCATTTGATTAAGTTATAACCTCTTATGTGTATGATCCTAGAGGTTTAAACCTAAGCTGGTAGCATAGAAACCAATTTTTATACCAGTCAAAGTAACCATCTAGCAATGATTTTCGATGTTCGGATAGGTCGAATGTATACAAAGCAACATTCTTAAAATCTTGGCTCATGATTATCATATAATTCATTTCTTTGACCATTAATGCTCAAGACGACTTTGAGTACGCTATCAAATACTCATATAAGTCATCTCTATTATGTCTCAAAATTTTGCAAATTTCGTGACTCCTCATAAGGATTACCCATGCCTAGGTTTTGCTAAATTAAAATATAACGAGATATTCTCTTTCTGAAGCTGATCATAAGTGTTCAATCCCATCTTGACTTAGACATCGATTTCTCAAGTACTTGACTATATCCAAAAATCTTTCGAACCTATATTAGAAATACAGGCAGTCCATCACCAAAGTATAATGAGTTGCTTGCAAGTCATCATGGTGATCTTAGGTTGGAGGAACACTTATATCCATTGGTCTTAGTTAGCTACTCTTGATAGTAGAGTGCTATATTAGTCATGTTCAGTGCAGATGTATTCCTACATCTCATCTGGATGCTATACCAGTATCTCCACACCATTTGGTTACGAGAATAATTAACACATATGACATACAGCGATCTACACTCGATAAGTTATTGTCCTTATTAATAACTTATCATTTGATCATGAATAATTTAAAAATCATCCGATAAATCTTTTTTTATCGATTGATTATGGTTTTAAGGACTTCATCATAATTTAGGAGTTCATTTAAGAAAGATAGAACTTCTATGATGAACCAGCCAAATAACTATTATTATTAGATAATTTATATACTAATTTCAATCATCTACTACTTAGATAATTAGCTTTAGGATATATTTTCCAATATAAAGATCTTCAGCGATTCATAATTAATGGTCGGGCAAGTCAAGGATGAGTATGAAGCTAAAGAGGATAATATGAAAAGATACCTCCTCAAGATAAAAAGCTTAACCTCCTCCTTCCCATATTTTGATGTGCAATAGATCCCAAGATCTTAGAATATCAAAGCAAACATTCTCTCAAAATTGGCATCGTCATTACCTGCTGACCTAAAGAAGAAGACCTACTTTGAAGTATTAAGGACTTTGAGTCTGGAAGAACCCATTGCCGTTCGATAGATCAACGAGGAGTTAAGTTGGATGGACCCTCTCCTAAAATATCTGAGATCGGACGAGCTCCCACCAAATCGAAAAAAGGCTCGAAAGATTAGAAACAAGGCCGCAAGATACATACTTCTAGACAATAAATTATATAGACAGTCCTTCTCTCTTCCACTTTTAAGGTGTCTGCGCCTATCAAAAGTTGATTACGCCCTATGAAAAGTTCATGAGAAAATCCATGGAAGCCACTTGAGGGATAGATCCCTATCATATAAAATCCTTCGCTAGAAATATTATTGGCCAACAATGCAATAAGATGCACAAGACTTCATCAGAAAGTGTGACTGGTGCCAACGAAACATCAGGATTCAGCATCAACCAGCATCACTTCTGACCCCAATTGAAGCATCTTAGCCTTTCAGCCAATGGGGACTAGACATCCTAGGTCCATTTCCTCATGCCTCGGGCCAATCAAAATTTATGCTGATGGCCATTAATTACTTCACAAGTGGATGAAAGCTAAGCCTTTAGCTCGTATTTTCGAAGCAAAGGCCAGAGACTTTATATGAAAGTCAATCATCTACTGATATGGACTTCTTAAAGTACTGATTTCAGACAATGATAGATAATTCAGCAGTGCAAAACTCCATAAATTTTATGAGGATCACAGAACAGAGCAGTGCTTCACCTCAGTGGGTCATCCACAGGCGAATGGAGAGGTTAAGGTCATGAACAGAACCCTCTTACAAGGCCTTAAGGCCTGACTTGATCGAACTGGAGGGTCATGGATAGAAGAGCTTTATCATATTCTCTGGTCCCATCGAACTATCTAAAAAATTTCTACTAGTGAGACGTCTTTCAATCTGGCATTCAAAATCAAGGCAGTGATACTGATGGAGTTTGGGCTTCTCTCCCTCAGAGTCGAGGAGTATGATGAAAACACCTATCTTATTTGGCTAAGGGCCAACCTCGACCTGATCGAGAAGAGCAGAGAGCGTGCAGTAATAAAAATGATGGCCTATCGCCAAAAGGTGGTGAAGTACTACAACACACGCGTCAAAGCCAAGAAATTTTGAGCTGCCAATCTTATCCTTTGGTGAATCGAAATCTCGAAGCCTACAGAGCAAGAAAAATTAATGCTGAATTGAAAAGGCCCTTACCAAATCGACGAGGTGATCCACCCAGGAACCTACCATTTGAAACAACTAAACGAGAATCTGCTCCCAAGGTCTTGGAATTTGGCCAATCTTCGTATGTACCATCAATCATATAAATGAAATGAATGAACCATTGATTTTTTTTTCAAAATTATCAATCAATAGTTATATGACAAAATGCGTATGACTTGGACCGCTTCAAAAAAAAAGTTTCTTTGTTTAGGACAATGGCTCAGTGGACTCCTCGGATCGAAGTTGCTTCAAAATAAAGTCTCTTTGTTCAAAATTATAGCTCAACAAACTTCTTGAATCGGAGTTGCTTTGAAATAAATTTTTTTTTGTTCAGGACTACAGCTCAGCAAACTCCTCAAATCGGAGTTGCTTCAAAGTAAAGTCCCTTTGTTTAAGACTATGGCTCAGTGGACTCCTCGGATTGGAGTCGCTTCAAAATAAAGTCCCATTGTTTGGGACTACAACTCAGTGAACTTTCTGAATCAGAATTGCTTCAAAACAAAGTTTCTTTATTCAAGACTATAGCTCAGCAAACTTCTCAAATCGGAGTCGCTTCAAAATAAAATCTTTTTGTTCAGAACTACAGCTCAGTGAACTTCTCGAATCGGAGTCACTTCAAAATAAAGTCCCTTTGTCCGGGTTTATGGCTCAGTGCACTCTTCGGATCAGAGTCGCTTCAAAATAAAGTTTTCTTGTTCGGAACTATAGCTCAGCGAACTCCTTGAATCGGAGTCACTTCAAAATAAGTTCCTTTCTTTGGGACTACAGCTCAGCAAAATCCTTGAATCGGAGTTGCTTCAAAATAAAGTTCCTTTGTTCGGGACTATGGCTCAACAGACTCCTTGGATCGGAGTTACTTTCAAATAAAGTTTCTTTGTTCGGGACTATAGCTCAGCAAACTCCTCAAATCGGAGCTGCTTTGAAAATAAAGTTCCTTTGTTCGGGACTATGGCTCAGTGGACTCCTTAGATCGAAGTCGCTTCAAAATAAAGTTCTTTTATTCAGGACTATAGCTCAGCAAACTCCTCAAATCGGAGTCACTTCAAAAATAAAGTCCCATTGTTCGAGACTATGGCTCAATAAACTTCTTGAATTGGAGTCACTTCAAAACAAAGTCCCTTTATTTAGGACTATGACATAGGGGGCTCCTTAGATCGGAATCGTATTAAGTCAAAAAAAATTCTATAATCAGAGCAACAAAACCCTAAGAGATGGGATATCGATTTAGAATAATTTCAAAAAGTTTAAATTTATTATGAACAAAAGAAAGATGATTCTTCATTAAAAAGAATTCTTACAAGAGCAATATCGCTATTGCTTTTACAAGAAATTAAGAAAAAAAAAAGAACCAGCCACTTTAAAGAGAGATAAACTTTATTTACAGCATTCTTTAATGTCCAAACCAGCTTACAAGAAAATGAAGAGGAGATACAATCTCAAATAATTCCTTCAACAATCAGCCCAAAAATGGCTCTCCCTAGCACTAACCTCTCCTATTTATGAGATGGATTCACCTCTGTTTGTTATCACAGGCATGCCTGATGAATTCACAAATTTATCAAGACAATTGTGTATTATTGCCCTCAAATTATTATCAAGAGAATCTGCCCGCAGGGACTCGATGTGGACTAAATTGCCCGATGGAAGATGAGCCTGAGCCATCTCTTTACATCTCTCAAAATTAGCAAAAAATCCTAGTCTGCAAGCTTTGATCATGACGTTGGCTCCATTTTAGTAAAATCAGTCGAACCACTCATTAGCCTTTTGCAGCTCAATCTCGGTTGAAGGCTCATGGATTACAAGTGTGCTGCGAGCCACAGGACCATCAGGTCTTCGGGATACTTCATCTGTAGGACATCTCTCATCTAAAGTCCTAGACCTTTTCCTTGATCTCCTAGTGGAATCCCTCGGGGAAGAAGTCTCGGATGTTGAACCTTCTCTCCCTTTGAGCATCTTTCTCAGACGATCGATATCGTTATGGGCTCAAAGGCAGTCCCATTCAGCCTCAGACCTCCACCTCTCAAGGACTTCATTCCTTCTGTGGGCCCGCTCTAGCTCAACATCTTGACGATCGATTATTTTCTGAGCCTCGAAAAGTGCCTTCTCGAAGCAGTCAATTTTTTTAACCAAATCAGCATTAGCGATCTTCTCCTGCTCTAAGTGGTACTTTACCTGATCAATCTCCTTCTTTGGTTTAGCCAGCTCTAAAGCCGAAGCCTCAGGGATGGTGCCAACAAAACTGACTAAATAGTGCCCTAGCAAAGTCAAAGATCTCAGGGCACGCTCCATTTGGTGTTGAGCTCCCTTTCCTTCCAGAGCACACCTTTCATCGAAAGATAGACGACCCCGTAAAAACTCTACAACAACCCTTAGAGTTTCAGTGATAGTTGGAGGAGAAGATAGTATTTGAGAAGTCTCTGCCCAGGCTTCAGCTGGAGGATGACTTGTGGCAGGAATAGCCTCTACGACCTCGATGAACCCCTCTGATGCCTTAAGACCAAAAGTTCCTACGATTTTCTCCATCTTTATGGTGGTAACATTCACAGGAACTTTGATGGGAGAAGTCAGAAGAGTTATTTCTACCATAGGCTCCATCCTCGAATCCGCTGGCACGGTCGTGACCTCCACCGATGGATTTACCGGCTCAGTCCTAGATTCTGGCACAGCCACCAATAAATCATTTGTGCAGAGAATATTCTTCTTCCCTTGATCCACCATGCTAGAAGGAGGGGCAACTGGGAGAATGGCATCCGGATCTCCCATGGTAGGGCCTTCAGAGACCTAAGACTGAGTAGAAGGAATCCCAATCTGTCTCCTTCGAACCAATAACCTCCATAGCTTCTTCGCTCGCGCAGGATCCATTTAGTCCCTAAGATCCAAAAAAAGAACCTTAAGCAAAGGAGATGATAAATATTACAATCATCGCCTTTTCGCCCTCTACACGTGCTTAAAAGGAGGAATAAAATGAAAGAATGCCTCCTTTTTGAATCATCTCTCTAAAAGGATCAATGATCAAATAGACCCCTCGATCATAATTATTCGTGCACCGCGATATGACGTCACCGACTATTAATGCTAAAAACGTCATTGAAAATGAAGAGGCATGTTGCTCAATACGAGGTATCTTAGAGGAGTAGTCCTTTCGCTTGATCTTCAGACTCAGCACTAGAAGGATAGTGTTACGGTAGTAATGTGAATACCTCGAATTGAGCTGTCCAACACCTTTGCCTCGGATCGGAATCAAGACACCAGTATTCTAAAGTCGAAATGTCCCATGCACTCTCTTCCGACTCGCAAAGCGATCCGAAATACTTTGCCAATCCTAATAATTTTGTTTCGAGATAAACAATGATACAGTTGTGATCCAACCATGATCAAGCTATTTCCTACTAAGTTAGAAATAGTGAAAGTAAATAAAAAATTTCAACCATGCCAACGACAGTCTTTCTATCTTGAAAAATGGTCATAATCTCGAAACGACGTGATTAGCGAAATGGCATAACAGCCCCAAAATCTTCTTCTACAAATAGGAAAAGCCCCGAGAACCCAAGTAAGCAAAAAAAAAAAAAAAAAAAATCCTCTAAGAGAATCTATTGTTGCTCATTGTTCTCTTCTAACTTGAGCGTCAGAGAATCCTCGCCGAAGTCAAATCCTTCGGCTTGGATTTTATTTTGTAGACCACTTTAGCACCTTCCGTAAAAAGCCAACTGCTCCATTTTCGAAGCAAACCATTTTAAGCAACAACAATAATAATAAAGATTTGAGTTTTAGTAGTTCTTTTACTTGTTTTCACTTTTAAAGCATGTCATTTATTTGTTTGTCTTAAACTGTAAACTAATTATATCTGAAAAAGAAAATGGGATTTCAAAAGCAAATAGGCTCCATGGGTTTTTCTTTTTTTTTGATTAAAATTTGACACTGTTGTGCATATAGCACCATAGTAACCAAATTTTATTCATTATAAAAACTGTACAAAGAAAGAACAAAGATATTTATAAGGATAACAGTAGATGAACAAGCTTTCGTTATCATACAATTGACCCAGATGACAAAGGGGGTAAGGAGACTAAGAGAGAAAATATGCGCCATCCAACACATTCAGATCCCCTCATCATCATTGCCTCCAAGGTAAGATAGAAAGTTAGGCATGAGCAAGAGAGACTCAGAAGATGCAGGATTTATATTGAAAGGTTAGCTCAATCCAAAAATTTCTTCCTAGTCTCACCAGCAACAAAAATATAGACAAAATATGATCACCCAATATATTCAGATCACTGATAGCCAACAAAAAGACTTAGAGGGCATATAGGGCAACGAAAACGAGCAGTCAATGAATGTATCATCCAACATACTCAGATCATCCATCCTTATTTCCTCCAAGAGTGAAGGAAAGCAAGGCAAGGGCAAAAAGAAGAGACTCAGAAGATACAGTATCTATTTTTAATAATGTATCATCCAATGCAAGGTTTATGTCATAGTCTCGCAAGACAGTCGGTAGGAGAAGTAAAGGAATAAAAGAATCAATGTAGGCTTCTAGATGATAGTGGGATAAAATAAGAACGAAGAACTAGTCTCTATGGGAGAATTGAACTATTATGCAAAAATGCTTATCGGAGAGTTCATTTTATAATAATAAATATATGAGTTCTAGTAAAAGATCTTTCACTTTAAAATTAGATAATTCATTCTTTTCTCATAAACCGTAAACTAATTAAATCATTTTAATTGTTAGAATCAATCAATCTAAACATTCCATCCTTATATGGTAATATTTCTCTTTTATGTATCTTTCTTTCATAACAATCTATTTTACACAATGTTATTTATTATTCTAATAATATTCTATTATTTATAGTTATACATAATATTTTTAAAAAAATTATATTCACACATATATATATATATTTTCGAAGCATGTATTCTACATCTTTGATTGACAATAAATATCAAAAATCAAAGACTATAAGCACTTATTAACCTTGGTTTTGCTATATATTGGTTTAATATCTCAAAATCTTGGTTCTAATCCCTTAGGTAGGATCTTGGAATATCTTAGCACATTTCAAGAATTTCTCACATGCCATCTTGGTTGAGATAACTCAAGATGAAAAATGCTCAAGATCACCCATTTCCATCATCTCTCAAATCACCAATAGGCTATTCACTTGGTGGAATTCAATGACAGGCTAAATAATACTTAAGTACCCAGCTACCATGTATGAGCTCCCGCAAAGCTACACTTAGGCCTGACTAATATCTATCATAAGTATTGCATAGGTCTCCGAGTACCGCATAGATTTTGATATAATCTAGGGCCTATCAGCGGTCTAAGTGGTGATAGAAACCATGATGGATAGCATTACTCAATTGAGATATCAATCAGTATGAGTACTCATTGACATGATAATATAATAGAAATCTTAATTAAATTCAATCTAATATAATAGATTCACCCAAGCTTCAAATTCAAGCCACTCAAATCAATCAAAAACCAAATCCTAGATTGAACACATGCATATGAGATTGATTTCTTAGCAATAATTTTATTTTCTCTTTTAGTTGGCCCTAAGCTATGTATTCTATTTCTTTTTCAAAAGCCAATAACCTAAAAGGCTTTGATAGGCTAGCCACAATCCTTGATTGCCCTATCATAATTGCTTCCTTCGCATCTACCACTTCTTCCACATTATTAATTAGGTGATGATATAGTAGAAGAGAAAGGGGTGAGGTTGCAGCCTTTTGCTTAAACACGCATCCTTCACCAAAAAAGAAACCTCCACCCTTCCCTATGTCCTATTTTTTATCCAACATGAAAGGAATTAGTTTATTTTTTTACAATGGTTAGAAATCATTAGAATTCACTAGGAAATTTATAAAATAAGGGTCGAGAAAATTATCATGTTAGCATTGTGTTGAATATAGAGGGATGATTAAAAAATATATATTTCTATCATGCCCTTTTCTTTACTCTTTATTTTTTCTCTCTATTCTAAAATAATATATTTTCATCTCTCTTCCTTTTCTTAGCAAATATACCTCTTGCTTCTCTTGTTTATATACTAATGAAATAAATTAAACTCCAACAAAGGAGTATAGATGGAAAGCATAACTAATCTTTCCATAGATTAAAGGGCAATACAGAGGCCCTCTTTAGGTGATAAAAAATGAGTAATGGGGAGACCAAGTATCGAGTAATGGAGGGGCCATATGTATTGGTTGACCAATAGGCATAGATGAAAAGAAATAGGTGCGGATGGGAGAATGGTGTCACTATTACAAAAAGAGCCTATAACAGCGTATACTATGGCAACGATTTTCAAAATCGCTGCAATAGAATCTACAACAATAGTTAAAAAGAACTACTGCTATATGACCAACTTATAGCAGCGGTTATAAAAAATCGCTGCCATAGGTCCTACCTATGATAGCGGTTCCTTGTAACCGCTGCTATAAGTCGATCTATAGCAGTGGTTATTTGTAACCGCTACCATATTTTTTTTTAAATTTTTTCTCTAAATATTATATAATTTTAAATTTAATGTTCATCTTCATCATTTATTATCTAAATAATTATCATTAGAGTATCGTTACAAAAGATCACCTTGATCCGATGGTCTTAGCTTCAACAATTAGAAAAATTTGATTTCGATGACTATGAACAATGATGTGATGATTTGATAAATGAAGACCTTCAATGGATCCAAAAATCTGCAACGATGATCTTGATTATGTTTGTAGCATACTATCAAAATTTTACTTCAATCGGATATCGTTATCTTGGTCAATTTAGTATAGATTAATTTTGATCGTTAAATAATAAACGAGTGATCAAAGGACCAAATGATATTCGATTATAAGATAATTTTTATTATAAATAATCTTGACTATTACTTTAATCATTTTTTATAGTGGTGATTATAAAATTCAACTCATGAGACTAAAAATGATCTAAAACTATACGTCACCTGATAATCATTCTTAAACTCTATTGGTTGTTATGCTCGTGCTTTTGCAATATTTACTTAACATGAATAGTTCATATGAAAATGATTTAAATTTTACTATCCTCATCATATAAAATGATTAAAATTATAGCAAAGATCATTTAACTAAAAAATTATCTCATAATCGAATGTCGTTTAGCCCTTTGATCGTTTGTTTTTAATTTAATGGCCAAAATTATTCCATACTAAATTGACCATAATAACGATATCCAATTGAAGAGAAACTTTAATAGTATGCTACAAATATCATCGAGATCATCGTTGCAGATTTTTGGACCGATCGAAGGTCTCCATCTATCAGATCATTGCATCATCATTCGTGATTGTCAAAATTAAATTTTTCTGATCGATCAAGCTAAGGCCACCAGATCGAGGCGATCTTTTGTAATGACAATCCAAAGATAATTATTTAGATAATGAATGATGAAGATGAGTATTAAATTTTAAAATTATATAATATTTAAAAAAAAATAAAAAAAAATTATTTTCAACCTATGGTAGCAGTTATAGAAAATCGCTGCTATAGATCTATGGTAGCGGTTAGAAAACCACTGCTGTAGATCTATTGCAGCGATTTTTATTAACCGCTACTATAGATCTATGGCAGCGGTTCGAAAATTACTACTGTAGATTAGGTTAAAAATCTCTAAATTTTTCTTTCCTCCCATGCACTCTCTCTCCCCTTCTCTCCATTGCCGGTGAGACTCCACTTAAGTCCTTCCCCCCAACCGACGTCGCCCCTCCTTCCCTCCCGACCGACCCCGCCTCTCGGTGGTCTTCGCCCACCCCCTACACTGGTCCCCTGTGCCGGCCCTCCCTCGGTGATCTTTGCCCACCCCCCACCCATCCTACCCCCACCAATCCCACCCCCCGTGCTGCCCTTCCCATCCCCGGCCACTGCCGCCTCATGCCATCCCTATCCCCGGCCGCCACCGCCCCGGCCCCCCAATCCCTGGCCGCACCCTGCCATTCCCATCTTCGACTGTCGTCGCCCACCCATCGCCCCTGCCCTCCCCATCCCTGGCCGCCGCCGCCCCTTGCCTCCTCGACCGTCGCCTCCTGCCCTCTCCATCCTCCGACCGCCGCCACCACCCCTGCCCTCCCCATCCCCGGCTGCCCACCCCATGCCCTCCCCCTCCCCTGGCCTCCCCATCATGGCACCCCTCTGGGCCCCTCTCCCTCTCTATCCCCCCTCTCTCTCTTTCCTCTTTCTTTTTCTCTCTCTTCTCTCTCTATCTCACTATCTTGCTCTTGTTTCGTAGGTTACCTCTAGCACTGTCGTCTTCCTCTAGCGCCGTCGCTAACGACCCTCAAAGCTTTCGATACGACCCTCTTTCTGTAGCTATAAATATAATTTTTATTTTAATTTCATAGTATTATTTATTAATCACTAGACTAGACCTGTCAATGGATCGAATTTGGATCAGAACCTGGATATATAGATTCGAACCTAATTTTAATTATTGGTACTGGACCCAAACCCGAATATTCGATGGATCCATACTTGAAGTACTAGACCCAGACCCTAATGGATCCCAGGTATCCGGACCCAATTTCGGGATCCAAAACTAAGAAAAAAAGAGGGAGAGAGGGGTTCGGTCTCGTCACTGTTGCTGGTGAGGGAGACTGAGAGAGAGAGAGGGAGGAAGATGGTCTGACCTCGATGGCATCATTGGGAGGGAGGGGGTCCAGCCTCGCCAGCGAAGGAGATTGAGAGAGTGAGAGACGGAGGGAGGGGTTCGGCCTTGCCACCATCGCTGATAGGGGAGATCGAGAGAGGGAGAGAGGGAGGGAGGGGAGAGAGGGATTAGGGAGGGGGTCCAGCCTCGCTGACTATGGAGATTAAGTGAGAGACGAGCAGTCAGAAAGATGAGGGGAGGGCAGAGACAGCCAAGAATAGGGGATGGCACACAGTCAAGTCAGCTCGAACCGAGATCGAGCCAGTTGGGGGAGGACCCGAGCTGGATGTCTTAGGCATGGAGCCAACTCGGCTTCTGAGCAAGCCAACTTAATGGGTGCCAATAGAATTTGATATATCTCTCTAAGATTCCAACTTTAAGCCCTAAGATGCCATCATCATTTACTTCATTCTTCTTTCAGATTTTTGGATTAACACCCAGGTTTGCGCAAGAGATCAAATCTATGACCGTTACTTATCCTTAATTATTTATGAATGTAATTGATGTTGTAGAATTTATTGGATAATATTTTTTGGATGTTTATATCTTGTTGCTTTTATGTATTGCATTGCATAACGATAGACCTGTCAATTGATTAGTGTATATAATCTCCAGCATTCGTATAATTATATAATTATATGAATGAGAGAATTATTTATAATAATCAATTGATTATCTAATTTGGATAGTTTAAAAATTATAGATAATTCTATAGGTAGTTACAGTAATCAAACAATATGCTAGAAATTTTGAATAAAATTTTGGACAGTATTTTTCTTTTATTCTTCCTACACGGAAGAACTAAGAAAAAATGCTACCAAAATTTCATTCGATTTTTGTTGTTTATCATTTGATTACTGTATTGAACTTATAGAATTAATGCAATTTCTGAATGGGATAGGACTTATCTTTACCTATTAGTTGGTGATAGGATACATTTATTGTATGTCTAAAAATGATATTTAATATAAGTTTCATACATAATATTTATTTTAATTCTTATTTATGATGTATTTTTTATTTATAATACATATTTATTTATAATGTATTAGTATATAATTTAAGTTTCACAAATGATTTAATTATAGAATTATCATTTTTAAAATGGATAAGGGGTGGATAAAGTTTGGTAGGCTCTCGTCAGGATATGAGGCTGAACTTCAAAAATTTTTTGATTTTGTTATAGAAAAATTTGGGAACCATGGACTGATCCAATATTCTTGTAAAAAGTATATGCATGGACTATGGCTATCTTGTCAAGATGTAAATGATCACCTCACTATTTATGACTTTAAAGCCAATTATAAAATTTATTGGGACCAACATGGTGAGGGCAGATCGTAAAGAGACGATCAACATGATGGAAGAGTGGAATAAATGGTTCATGATATTTTTTTATTTGTTAGCCATAATGACGGTGCATCTACATCCATGCCTGATTCTGTGGTTAATGGAATGACAAATAGTGAGGATGTAGAGAAGATCCGTAAGTTGATGGAGGATGCTAATATTTCGTTGTATCATGGATGTAAAAAGATGGCGAAGCTGAAGTTCTTAATCTGGTTGTATCATGCAAAATGCTCTAATGGATTCAATAATAATAGAGTGAACTGTATATTAGAGCTTTTGGGAGACATTCTTCCGGACAATGCATAAATTTCGAAGAATAATTATGAGGCATCGAAGATTATTGAATAGCTGAACTTTACTTACACCAAGATACATGCATGTTCCAATGATTGCATGCTCTATTGGGAGGGGGATGTCAACCAAAATGAGTGCATGAGGTGCGGTGTGTCAAGATGAAAATAGAATAAAGATGGTATATCGACTCGTATACCTCAAAAGTTAGTGTGGCACTTTCTTTTAATTTTGAAACTATAAAAGTTGTTTATGTTAGCAAGAACATCGAAGGATATGAGATTGCATGAAGAGGACCAAACAAAAGATGATGCATTGAGGCATCCAATCGATGGAGAGACATGGTAGAAGTTTAATGAATTATATCTTGACTTCGTACATGAGATATGTAATGTGAGGTTGAGCTTATCGTGCAACGATTTCAATCCGTTCAAGCATATGAATACGGTCGATAGTATATGGCCAGTATTTATTCATGCTTACAACTTTCCACCATGGATGTGTATGAAAAATTCTTTGCTTTCATGATAGTGCTTATCCCTGGACCGATGGAGGTAGGTAATGATATTGATGTTTATTTGCAACCTCTTATTATCGAACTAAAATAGTTATGGAGCATTCAAGCTGTTCCAACTTTTGATGCTTTGCTGAATGAGTCATTCTTCATGCGCGTAGCATTTTTATGGACAATAAATAACTTTTTAGCCTATGCCCTAATATCGGGTTAGAGCACCAAAGGTGAGCTAGCATACTCGATTTGTAGAAAAAATATTGGATCTAGAAGGTTGACACATCGAAAGAGCTTTAGTTATATGGGACATCGATATTTTCTCTATCAAAACCATCCATATAGACAGGATGCATGCTCCTTCGATGGCACTGTTGAAGAAGGTGAGGTGCCTAGCTGGATGTCTGAAAGTAATGTACTTAGAGAGTTGGATGGTCTCAGTGTTGAATTTGAGAAAAATGATCTAATTGATGATAAAAAGAAGTGTCGATCAAAGAAAGATGACACACACTTTAATTGAAAAAAAAAGAGCATCTTCTTTGACTTACTATATTGAAAGACAAACTTATTACGCCATTGCTTAGATGTAATACATATTGAAAAGAATATGTGCGAGCTCCTATTAGCAACAATCTTAAATATCAAAGATAAGACTAAGGATGACTTGAATTCTCGATTTGACTTAAAAGAATGGGGTATTAGGAGATCACTACATCTAGAGCCGACAGGAGAAGAATAGTGGAGGCTTCCTCATGCATGCTATGTTATAAATGCCTCCGAACGGTCCATATTTCTTCGTGTGTTGAAGAACATAAAGGTTCCTAATGGATACTCAAGCAACATATCAAAGCATATGAATAGTAAGGATGTCAAATTTGGAGGATTGAAGACTCATGATTATCATGTGCTAATGTAGAAATTGATCCCAATAGCTATTTGCCGCATATTGCCAAAAAATATCAGAATGGCTATTATTCGTCTTTGCAATTTTTACAGAGATATTTGTGCAAAGAGGTTGCTTAAGAAAGATGTAAAAAAAATGAAGGCAAGGACAGTGACTATATTATGTGATCTGAAGAAGATATTTCCACCATCATTTTTCATGGTTATAATGCATCTCACTGTATACCTTACGAAAAAAGTTGTACTTGGAGGCCCAATTTTCTGTCGATGGATGTATCCTACTGAGAGAAATATTTAAACTCTGAAATCTTATGTAAGAAATATAAATCATCTAGAGGGATCTGTAGCAGAAGGTTATTTGGATCAAGAGTGTATGGATTTTTCTACCATATGCTTAAACAAGCTCGAGACACATCGTAATCGGCTAATGAGGAATCAAGATGATTAGTATGAGCTAATTGAGCCTGCATTTGAGTCCATTTCACAGCTAGATAGACTTTTCACTTTATACTGTCTCACTAATTTAAACATTAAGGAAAAGGATAAGGCACACTGCTCCGTGCTCTTCAACTATGATGTCATTGAGCCGTACATAAGGTGAGTCACTCAATCTTATTTATTTTATAATAATTAAAAAAAAATATCTAATTATACCTAAATTTGTTCTTTATGTATGCAGTAAATACAAGAAGATCATAAGAGTAAAATATGGTGCTCTAAGTATGCTGGAGAAAGAAAAAATGCACAGTAAAAAATTTTCTGAATGGTTCAAAGATCATGCAAGTAATTATATATTTTTATCTTGTACAACTTATTTGAATATGTTTATTAATTAGGTATCATCTTTTTAATTAGGTGTGGAGATTGTCGCTCAGTGATGTGAGCTCTGAAGTATGTGCCCTTTCAATGGATTTTAATCGTACCGTGCGTGAGTATAAATAACTCATCATTAACGACTACAGGTTTAATATTCACAGCAGGTCTGTAAATATGGCAACATAAAATAGTGACATCATATTGAGTGCCACCACTGGATGTTATGCTAGCTTAAGGGATTCACAGTCTCGTACGAAGGATTTGAACTATTATGATATGGTGGAGAAGATAGTCATCTTAGACTATTATTCTAAAGGAAGAATTGCATTGATGAAGTATAATTGGTTTGACACCTTGTCATAGTCTGGGTTGAAGACTGATGAGTGTGGTTTTACTCTCGTTAACATGCAACGCCATCTCCGCATTGAAGAACTGTATATACTTGCCTTTCAAGCTAGTCAAGTTTTCTACATTAGTGATCCCTTGAAGCCTCAATGGGGTGTTATTGTAAAGATGGTGTCTAGGCATATTTTTTATGATACCAAAATTGATGACGATGTTGGACCATGCATGCAAAGTGCTCCTCTAAGATAAAACTTATCTGATACTATCAAGGTCCTAGACACATTTGTCAAGAGTGATGGTAATGTCCATATTGTAGATGCTACTAGGCGATGACTTTAACATTCAGGTATAAATTATTAGTCTATTTATTAATGTATTGCTAATATTATTGTTCAACATGTTATATTTATTGCCTAGAGATTGCAACCTAAGAGGAGGGATGAATTAGATTTCTAAAATAGAGATGATTGGAGAGAGATTTCGTGACCTCTCAGTTCTGAACGAGATGTCTCATCGAAATCGTGAGATCTCTCGAGAATCTTGTAAGACTTCTCGCTCTCAAAGCACAAAAACTGAGTTTCTATTTTGGTCAAAGAGATTTTTGAGGAATTTTTGCTACCAATCAAAGAGATTTGATTTTTATTTGAATTATCCATTATATCTTTCTTGTTTTGGCCAAAGAGCTCTCTTTTTTCTGATCTTTGCAAGCTTAAGAAAAATTTCTTCTTTAAAGATTTTGACTTGATTAATTTTTATAGATCTTTTCTTGAAATGATTCTTCAATTTAAATACTCGAAAAGACCTACATCCACTCATGAAACACATGGTTAAATACTCAAACTCATGTTAATTAACATTGCAGGTCACGATGGCACCGAAATGCCATCTAGCTTTCACCCCCTTCCTTCAAATGACTATGCGAAGCTCTGCATTTGAATTGTGTCGGTAGGCCGTGCCATGCCATGTAGTGGGCCATGTCATGCCGGTAGACCATGTCTTGGGTCGTCCCATGTCAGTAGGCTATGCCATACCATGCCATATTGGTAGATTGTGCCTTGGGCCGTGTTGTGCCGTGTCATGTCGGTAGACTATGCCGTACCATGTCATGTCGGTAGGCCATGCCTTGTGCCGTGCCGTGCTATGCCGGTCGCTAAGAGAACCCTCATCTTATTGCTTTTGTTTATTGCATTGCATAGCAATAGACCCATCAATTGATTAATGTACATAATCTTTGGCATCCGTATATTTATATATAATTATATGGATGGTACCTAGGCATATCTTTAATTATTGTTCAACATGTTATATTGATTAATGTTCATTAACGTTGCAGGTCATGATGGTACCGAAATGCCATCTAGCTTTTACCCCTGCCTCTTGGCGGGTTACGCGGAGTTCAGCATCTGAGGAGTAGTCAGAGCATACTCCATCCACCTTCGCATCGACTTCTCAGGGACTTCCATCATCGGCATCTACTCCACTGACATCTGAGCCTACACTATTACCTACATCTCTGACACATGCTACTCTACCGACATTTGAGTATACATTTTTATTATATTATTTATTTATTTTTTATATAGTATTTGTATACTTATATATTTGCATAACATATTTTCATTATAGGTGCATCATCCAGCTGGATATTTTGCGGTCCCATATGTATGGCGCATGTATGGAACCACCAGCATCAGGTAATGATGCAATATGATGTGGAGGCGAGGCCAATAGGGGAGATCACGCGGGAGATGCATTCTTTTTTTCGAGTGCTTATGAGGTGGTCAGACATTATTTTCATAGAGCCCAGAGACTAACGATTGATGGATGATGCTGTTAGAGATCGGATGTGGAAGGAGATATGGGTAAGTGCATCTTAATTATATTTATGCATTTTACATATTTACATTATGTTTGATTAGAATAATTTTGTAACTGACTTTTGATAATTTTGTGCAGATGAGGTATGACTTTTCTGATCACGAGAAAGCTCAAGATGCCCGACTGAAGAAGATCGGAGAGTTGTACCAGGACTACAAGATCAAGCTCCATAGAGGATGTTTCGAGCACTGACGAGACACTCCAAAGGAGCTTGTTCCTTGGATACAAGACTATTCTTCGAGTCAGTAGGAGAGGATAGTTACACATTGGAGGAGCCAAGAGTTCAAGATAAAATTACTAATTTTTAATTTTTTCAATATACTTAAAGTTATATTTAAATATTTTTATAAAAAATTATTATTTATTTGAATACTTGTTAGGCTACCTCCTGTTAGAATCGGAAGAATCAGACAGTCCAGAAGTATACGCACACTCTCGACCGTGAGTTTATGGCCAGTCGTATGCATAAAGAGGTAATAAATTCTAAATCTTACTAAATAAATTAAATTAATATTTTTTTCATATTTTTGATAAACTGATCTATTATTATATCTGATGAGAGATGAAGTGATGCCCAGCCGTAGTGAGATCTTTTGATCCAGCCATATGGATAAGAAGGGCAGACCGATGAACGCCGCAATCGAAAGTATTTTTGTAAGTATTAAATGTATTAGTATATATGATTAATATTATATCATTTCTTATAAAATTTTATTTAAATTTATAATTACAGGATCAGTTAGATGTGCTCGCAAGTGAGGGCTCGGATTCGGATACCTCTAGCCCCTATGACCATCTGTCTCAAGTCTTGAGGTCTGAGCACTCTAGAAGAATCCGATGCAGGCCCGGACATATACCGATCAGCTATTAGTCTGAGGCGAGCGTCTCTTCATAGACTTTCAGTGTCGTCAATCGAAAGGAGCTTGAGGAGGCATTGGCACGGGCAGATCATACTACGATACAAGCAAATCGGGCTGAGGAGCGTGCATCTCATCTGAAGAGCATCGTGAGAGACATGGTGGCGATGCTCAGCGTGCATTTTGGAGGTGCTTTTATGGGCTTTGAGGATATATTAGCCCGTATTCTAGCTCCAGCTCCTCCAACTCCAGCTCCATCTCGTGCTCCATCTTCCGACGACGACGACGATGTAGATTTAGGAGACTTTTGATATTTTTTTTTTAAAAAATATTATAATAAATTTTATTCGACAATAAAATTTTAGCATTTCAAAAATATTTTTATGTTTGTAATATTTTTTTATATTATATATCTTTGTATTTATCAAGTAAAATATATAAAAATTAAAAATTTTATATTTTTTTAATTATTCAGAAGCTACGGCATTGGTTTTACAACCGCTGCATTAGACCTATAATAGTGGTTATATAACCGCTGTCATAGACTATATAACCGCTGTCATAGACTAGTTTATGACAGTAGTTTTATAACCGCCGTCATAGATAAGTCTATGGCAGCAGTTTAGAAATGCTGCAATAAGCATCCTATGGTAGTGATTTTGAGAATCGCTGTAACAACCGCTGTCATAGATCTATGGTGATGGCTGTAGTGACAGCGGTTAGCTAATCACTGTCATAATCTATAATAATAATTTTTTAATAATATAGATAAATTTTTTTTTTAACCTATTTATTGGCTTGGCTAATAATGTTAAGATAAGACATGCTTTAAAAGAGAGAGAGAGAGAGAGAGAGAGAGAGAGAGAGAGAGATGGTGAGTAAATACTCATGATCTGACTCCGTTTCTATGAAACGCATGGTTGTATGAGATAAAAAGTGGAGTTGCAAATGTCAAAGGCTCAGACGTCTTAAACTTACAATCATTGATCCATGAAGAAAGATGGAAGAGAGCACTTTGCTCATAGAATTGTACATTTAGTTTTTATTTGACCTTAGTAATCATTGGATAACCTGGGTGGTGGTCAAAATCTGCAACTATTTCTTTTTCTTGGGACACTCTTTGCTTTCGGAGCCCAGCACACAGGTCCCACTTCTTTTGCAATTTCTATTTCCTCCACGCTCTAGATGAGAAGATTGCCTTCCAAGGGGTGGCCTACCGCATCTCATAATATAGAGATATAGGGATAAAGAATATTCTGTCCGTCAGTAGACACATGGCAGTGAAGCTGGATATCAACATTCGTTCAGGTTTGATGTGCTTGCCGTGGTAGGAACATGTGGCATCCAATATTGCAATCTCTTTTTTAAAAAAAAAACATGCTATTTTTTTTTAAAAAAATATTAGTGGGGTATAGTGCCGAAAAAATTATGAACAGCTAAAGAAATTAACGATGCAAAAGGAAAAGATAATGAATGAAAAAATCTAAAAAATATATTTCTTTCATTTTAGAAATAATTTTTCATGCATTTTTTCTGGGGAAAAAGGATAAAAAAAAGCATGCTGCAGGAACGAGAGGTGAGATATTTACTTTTTTTTTTCCTTTTAGCGGGAGGCATGCAATGATTTTTTTTAACATGTTTTTTCTATATAAAAAATAAAAAATTACATTTATATTTAGAAAATAAGTTTTTTTCAGAGCCCAACTTGTATATCCTGCCTTTCTTGGTTTTCCTTTTTTTTTTTTTCTACCCTCTAGATGTGTGGGTTGCTTTTCATAGGTGGCCTTCTAAATCTCACAGCATATACAGGGACAAAGAATATGCCATCAATTGGTGGACCCGCACGCATTGAGGCCGTATGTCAATATTCATTCATGAAAGGATTTGATGTACCTTATATAGTAGGGACATGCAGTATCCAAACACTACCATCCTTGTTTTTTTCTCTTGAAGTATGCTGATTTTTTTTTTTTTTTTGGATAAAGACATGCTGAATTATTTTGGAAAAATGAGCGGTGAGTTATAGTGGTGAAAAAAAATGGTACAAAAAAAGATCCATACTAGATAATTTAAAGTTCACAGCCTCTTTTCTTTGTATTCCAGCAATAATCTTATTCCATCATAACACATCAATAGTTTTATAGCATGCTAACAAAATATTTACTTCTCAAATTTTAATATAAGTGAAGAACAAACTCCTGGAAAAAAAAAAGAAAAAAAGAAAAAAAAAACTGATTCCTGTGTCAATTTACTAAGACAAAATTATGTATATATGTTTTAATTAAGAGAAACATCTCTAGAATGATTTCGCCTATTCTTTCTGCATTCTGATTAAACCCGCCATGTAGCACATGTATCACATGACATGAAAAGGCTTCTGAAAAAGGTTGTTGCTTTGAGGCTTTACAAGCCATAGTTGTCTCTTAACACTAGAAAAGGTCTTCCCCTTAATGTTAACCTCTGGATGTTCATTTAAAAAAAAAAAGAAAAAAAATCTATTTGATACTATGAAGAACTACATCATTGTTTGCTGATGTGGGATAAGGCTAGCTAACCTAGACCTACTTAATCACTAAGGAGATCAGTAAGCAAAATTAATTAAAGTATAAAAATAGTAGAAAAATATTAAAATAAGCAAGAAAAATAACTAAAGAAACTAGTCGTGATTAAAGTTTGATTTAGAAAGTAATCTAATCGGTACGACAAAAAATTTAAAAGCAGAATTGTTGGTCGTTAAGGAATGACTGCTTGGCTAAAGCTAATTAACTCAATTAAATTGAATCTAAAAAGAACTAAAGATAGATAATTAGCATGAAAAAAATTTAAACAGTATTAATTTAAAAAAATCCTAAACTAATGGGATGTTTTGATTTCTGGACAAGTGAGATCGAATCGAAGAGGGTAAGATGACCAGCTAGATGGGCTAAAAGTCGTAGTCACCCAAAATAGGACAGTTAAGTACAACTTTACAAGAAACACCCTAAAATATAGAAAATATTCAAAGTAATCCCAAGAAACATAGAAGTCGGCATTGGAGTGACCGGTTTACTTTAAAACCCGTGCTGCATATACGATCGTGCAAGGTTCTCTGGTTGCCTTCATCGTGCGATTAGGGGGGGGTTTTCGGTGAACAGAGGGTTCCAGAATTCTCGTGCTCGGCCAGGACTTGACAGTGGTCGACGTGAATCGGCCCGTCGAAAAGAAGCTCTGGTGACAGCGGTGGATGCCGGAGGCGATGGAGGGCGTCGATGGCGACGGAAGTAGCCGCGGTCATCATCGCAGCGTCGATGGGGAACGAGCATCATGGAAGCGAGTGTCCAGAAGGTTAAGCGGCGTTGGTTGCAGAGGTCGAGAGGGGAAGGGATGGGTTGGTCGGAGGCTCTAGTAGTCGGAGCGAGGCAGAGGGGTTTGGGATTGGACCGGGGCGAGTGGAGGTTGTAGGCGTCATTGGGTGCAAGAAAATAGAGGGAAGGAGGGAGGTGGTTCGGAGGGGTGGAAGCAGTGGAGGAAGGTGGTGTTAGAAAAAATTTTATTTGTACTTTCATTAATTGTATGATTTTTGTTTAACAAATTGGATTGTGATATGGTCCAATGAGATTAAATTATGGATTGATTATGATCATAAAATTAAAAGCCCAATATACCTCTTATTTTAAGCCTGATTGGATGGTAAATGTGGGCTATTAAATTTTATTGAGCCCATGGGAGGGACCAGTAAATCATTATAAATATGTTAGGTTTCTTCTTCAAAATCTAATTTTAGACGCTTATTTCATTGATAACTATAATTAGAGGAAGATTTTTGGAGAAGAAGACCAAGCACTAAATACACAATTGTATATTTCACAATGGTGCAAATAAGTATTTTTTTAATTTTTAATTAATTATTTCGATATTCTAATAATCATGCACTTGATTCTATTAAAAATTATTCAACATGTGGTATCAGAGCCTATTGTATATGATTTAAAATTTAAAAATCTATATTATAATTTTATTATTTGATATATAAATAGATATTTGAAATCATAGAAAATCATGAGATTAATCTCATGAGTTAGAACAAAAACAAAATTGTTGTTTGTGGTTAATTATTTTGATAATTATAATATAAAAATATTTAATTAATTATAAAGAATCATATTATTATTATTTTTTTTTAAGATTCAAATTGCTCCCTAAACTGACGTCTGGTGGGATGCCATTGGATGGAACAAAAAAAAGGGAAGGGGGGATGGGGATGAGAAAGGGACCATGGGACTTGGTTTGACTCTTTCCTCCCTTAGCCTGTAGTATCCCGTGTTGTTCCTTCATCTTTCCTTTTCTTTGGTTTTCTGCGATCACCGTGGATTCCTTTTGCGAGAGCTTGTGAACCGAAAGCGGGCATTGGGTGATTTGCACGTTTGGTATTGCTGGGGATTTGAATGCTGTTGGGGCATAAGGCTGGCTGGTCCATTCCAAATTGGATATGAAATAAAGATTGAAATAAAAATAATAAATTAATTTAATATTGATTCAATATGATTGCATATTATATTTTTATTTATTTATTTTTTGGATGAAAATTGTACTCTTAATCTTGGTAGAGTACATATTCAATGTAAGATTAGATTTTAAATTTTAGTTAAAATTATTATTCATAAAATTGAATGTAATAAATATTGAACTATGATTGCTAGAGATAAATTTTAATCTCATGAAATCATATTTTGACAATAATTTTGATCTTGATTGAAGATTTTGTGAGTTGTTATGAATGTCGTCACCAAAGTGACACATTAATTTAAAACTCGCAAAATTTTTTATTATTTTTTTTTTATGAGACATTCTTCATATTAATGCGTATAATTTTCTACCCAAAGGAAGTTATTGTATGTATTAAAATTGAAGATAACATGAGGTTTGATGGTAGAAATACACTAATCCTGAGAAATCTATTTACCTAAAGATAGTAGATTTTTCAATTGACATGTATTATCCTTAATTTTGTAAAGAGGTATATTGAGCCTAGAAAATTTATCTATCCAAAGGGGATAGATTTTTGGAGGTCTTGTACTCTCATCATTTTGACCTCATATTTTAGAACTCAATAGCATGTCATATTCTCTACACAAAGAAGAGTTTATGATGATGTACCTGATGCTTTTGAAGGGAATAGCTTATCATGTTTAAAGCTATTTTTGCTTATTTATTTATTGCCTATACCTCTAAACTATTGCATTTGTATTCAGTCTCTCTTAATATGAACAGTAATAATGATATCATAGAGGTCCTGACTGGTTCTAACTATAAGAGATGGAAGCAAGATATTGAGTTTGTACTTGGTATTGTGGATATTGATTTGGCTCTTCGAATTGACGAGCCACCTAAATCCACTGATAAGAGCACTACTGAAGAAAAAAAGCTCTATGCTAAGTGGAAGAAGTCCAATCGACTGAGTCTGCTTGCCATGAAGAGATCAATTGCAGAATATCTAATGGATGGTTTGCCTGAGACCACCAGTGCCAAGGAGTTCTTCACTACTATTGGAGAGAGATACCAAGTATCAGACAATGCTGAGGCTGGGCATTTGATGAGTGAATTAATAGGTACAAAGTATGATAGCTTAAAAGGAATAAGGAAATATATTTTGAGGATGGTCCACATTCAATCTAAGCTCAAGAATTTTCAAATCTCTATCAATGATAATTTTATTATTCATCATACTCTAAATTCATTGCCAGCTAATTTCAGTCAGATTAAAATAGCCTACAATACTCAGAATCAGTTTTGGAGCATCAATGATTTGATCACCAAGTGTGTAGCTGAAGAAGAAAAGCTAAAGAAGGAGAAGATTGAGTGCGCTCATCTAGTTGCTCAATCTAAACCTAGCTTCAAAGAAAAATGGAACAATAAGAAATTCAAGTTTTTTGCTCCTAAGAAAAATCAAGATTTCAAGAAGCAAGGTCATGGTGAGACATAAAGTGGAGAAGGACAAAAGAGTGACATAAAGAATAAATGCTATTTCTGTAAGAAAAGAGGTCACAAGAAGGCAGAGTGCACTAAGTTCAGAGCTTGGCTAGAGAAGAAAAATAAGGAGCCAGGTAACTCACTAGCCTATGTCTGTTTTGAATCAAATTTGATCAATGTTCCCCTGGATTCTTGGTGGCTTGACAATTGTACCACTGTTCATATGGCGTCTATCTTGCAGGGGTTTATAACAAGAAGAAAGCCAAGTGAGAAGGAGTCCAAACTGAAGGTGGGAAGTGATGTGGAAGTCAAAGTCAATTGCATAGGAACTGTGAAGTTGAAGTTAGATTCGGGATTTAAATTAGTTTTGGATAACACTTTCTATGTGTCCTCATGTAGGAGGAATTTGGTTTCAATTTCTTTGCTTGACAAGATTAGATACAGTTTTATTATTAATAATGAAAGAATTGATTTAAGTTTTAATTCTCGAGTTATTGGTAGTTGTATTTTATCTGATGGATTATACAGGATGTGCTTAGCTCCCAATAGTTTTGACTCATCTTTTAATATGGAACATGTTGGGCTAAAGAGATCCAAGATCAAAGAAAAGTTTTTCCTACTTTGGCACAAATGGTTAGGTCACATCTTTAGGAAAAGAGTTAATAGATTGATAAAAGAAGAAATTCTTCCTCTCCTTGATTTTCAGGACTGGAGGACATGTGTTGATTATATTAGGGGAAAGCTAGTTAAAACTAAGAAGAAAGGTGCAACCCACAGTCAAGACCTTCTAGAAATCGTACACACAGATATTAGTGGACCCTACTCCACCACCTTATGTAGTAATAAATATTTTATCATATTTATTGATTATTTCTCTCGATATAGCTATATCTTTTTGATAAAAGAGAAATCTAATGCTCTTGAAAATTTCAAAATTTTTAAAACTGAAGTTGAGAAGCAAATGGAAAAAGTCATAAAGATAGTTAGATCTGATCATAGTTGTGAGTATTATGGAAAACATGATGAAGCTGGACAATAAATGAGTCCTTTTGCCAAATTCTTACAGGACTATAGGATTGTTGGCCAATATACCATGCCTAGGATTCTTGAACAAAATGGCATGGCAGAGAAACGCAATCGCACCCTTAAGGATATGATGAGGTGCATGATGAGCAGGTCTAATCTACTAGAGTATTTATGGAGAGGAGCAATTAAGACTGCATTATATATCTTGAATAGAGTTTCAACTAAATCTGTGTCCAAGACTCCTTTTGAATTATGGACAGGAAGAAAATCTAGTCTGAACTATTTTCGAGTTTGGGGGTATTCTGCTGAAGTTAGAATTTATAATCCTTCTGAGAGAAAGTTAGATCCTAGAATCATCCGTTGTTATTTTATTGGATGCCCAGAGTACTCCAAGGGGTATAAATTTTATTGCCCAACTCGAGGCACCAGAGTAGTTGAATCTATGACAGCCAAGTTTTTGGAGCTGGATGTCGCTGATGAAAGCTATTTTTTACCTATGATTGAGAATGAACTTGGCACTTTTGTTTCAATTGCCTTACCTATAAAACTTGATAATATTATGGTGGAACCTACAGAAGGGACAAGTCCACACAATGCAGAGACTCAAGATATGCCTACTGCTAATGAGATTCCTTCTGATTTTGAAGCTGCAATGGAAAATGCTCCTATTACAGATGAGTCTATTATAGAGGTTTCTATAAGAAGATCCATAAGGAAGAGAAGATCGGCAATCCCTAATGATTACTATATTTATCTTTGGAAGGCAGATTATGATATTAGCCAAATTGTGGATCTCATAAATTATAATGAAGCAATCTCAAGTCCTTAATCTGATATGTGGTTGAATGCGATGAAAGAAAAATGAAATCCATGGCAGACAACTCTGTTTGAAAACTGATGGAATTGCCTAAAGGTTGTAAACCTGTAGGTTGCAAATGGATATTCAAGACTAAAAAGAACTCTAAAGGTAAGATTGATAGGTTCAAAGTCAGACTGATTGCAAAAGGCTTCACACAGAGAGAGAGCATTGATTATAATGAGACATTCTCACCAGTTTCTACTAAGGACTCTTTCTGAATAGTGATGGCATTGGTGGCTCATTTTGATCTGGAGCTTCATCAAATGGATGTGAAAACAATCTTTTTAAATGAAGATCTACATAAAGAAGTCTATATGGTGCAACCTGATAGGTTCAAAGAAGAAGGAAAGGAGCATATGGTATGCAAATTAAAGAAGTCTATTTATAGGCTCAAGCAAGCTTCTCGATAATGGTATCTCAAATTTGATGAGGTTGTGACATCATTTGGCTTTGCTGAAAATATGTTTGACCAGTGTGTGTATATGAAGGTTAGTGGGAGCAGAGTTATCTTTCTTATACTCTATGTTGATAACATACTGCTCGCTAGTAATGATTTGAGTCTGCTTCATGAGACCAAAAATTTTTTATTCAAGACTTTTAATATGAAGGATCTTGAAAATGCGTCCTTTGTTCTCGGTATCGAGATTCATCGTGATAGATCTCGTGGCCTACTTGGATTATCTCAGAAGGCTTATATTAAGCGTGTGCTTAAGAGATTCAATATGCAAAACTGCAAGCCTGGGGATGCACCTATTATAAAAGGAGATAAGCTCAACAATAAGCAATGTCCTAAGAATGATATTGAAAGAAAATCTATGAAGAAGGTCCCTTATGCCAGTGCAATTGGAAGCTTGATATATGCGCAAGTATGTACCAGACCAGACATTGCTTTTATTGTGAATGTTCTTGATCGATATCTCTCAAATCTAGATCATGATCACTGGATTGCAGCTAAAAAGGTTATGAGGTATCTACAAAAGATAAAAGACTTTATGCTTGTGTACAGAAAGATGGATAATCTTAAAGTGATTGGATACTCTAATTTAGATTTTGGTCTTAGATGATCTAAAATCTACTTCAGGCTATATACTTATGCTTGCTGGAGAAGCTATATCTTGGAAAAGTGTCAAGTAGATATTGATTGCATCTTCAACTATGTATGTTGAGTGTGGCTTGCTATAGAGCAGCATGTCAAGCTATATGGTTGAAGAATTTCATTTCTGGGTTCCTTATGGTCGACTCTATCTCAATGCCACTAGTGATATACTGTAATAATAGTGCTGCTATCTTTTATTCGAAGAACAACAAGATCAGTAGTAGATCCAAGCATATGAAAATCAAATATCTCACAGTCAAGGATCTAGTAAAGAAGAATGACATATCAAGACATATCTAGTCAAGGATCAGTAGTAGAATACATTGGTACAGAGTCAATGCTTGATGATTCTCTAACCAAAGGGCTTAGATCCATAGTCTTTAAGAAACATATCAAGAACATGGGTATTTTAGGGTCTTTTGATTTGTTGGATTAGTGGGAGTTTAATATTTTTTTTTTGAGTTTATATATTGATTTGATAAATAAATTTTACTTATGATCGATTGCTTTATCAATTGAAAAATTCTATTCTTGTATGATTTATATGTGCATATGAAACAAAATACAACATAGTATCTCAAGAATAAATGTTTGTCTTAAGAATGACAATTGTATGGGTATGTCTCACTTTATTATTATGAGATTTCAATATTTTGTTTGGGGACATATAGACTTCTTTTGAAGTTGTGGGATTTTTTTCGCTTTTACTAAAGCATAAGATTAAAGAGAAATCATGATGAGGACCGATATGGATATAGCATATATTTTGAGATCACTTGTTAGGTGCTATTCCTACCACACTATCAGGCTAATGATCTATTTCAATATGACTGTTCGTAATTATAATCATGGATTGGTCTTGTGTCAGTAAAATGACATAATGATTACCATGATTCATTATTAATGGTTATGTTAGTTGGATTGTTGATGAGGTGTTATCTTAGGACCTTTTGTTTTTAAAATGTGGCCACATCAAAACTTTTTTTTGTCTACCTGAGATTTGATTTTATTACTATTTAAAAAAAAATTATAATTAATCTCACCCAAGTGGAAGAATGTTAGAAAATTTTATTTGGGCTTTCATTAATTGTATGATTTCTATTTAATAAAATCGGATTGTGACATGGTCCAATGAGATCAAATTATGGACTGGTTGTAATCATAAAATTGAAAGCCCAATGTACCTCTTATTTTAATCATGGTTGGACGGTAAGTATGGGCTATTGGGTTTTATTGAATCCGTAATAGAACGGACCAGTAAACCATTATAAATAGGCTAGGTTCCTTCTTCAAAACCTAATTTTAGATGCTTGCCCCATTGATAGTCGTCATTAGAGGAAGGTTTCTGAAGAAGAAGACCGAGCACTAAATACACAATTATGTATTCCACAATGGCACAAACAAGTATTTCTTTAATCTTTGATTAATTATTTCGGTATTCTAATAATCATGCACTTGATCCTATTAAAAATTATTCAATAGGTGGAGCTCATGGTGGTAGACGATGGGTAGCTTGGTTGGAGTGGGGGGTTCTGTGATGGCTTAGGTCTTTGGAAATAGTGGAAATAGAGGAGGGAGATGGAGTACTCGGGGACAAACCCTCACAGGTGTTGTGGTCAAGGGTGGATGGTGGGAGGTTATTTGGCACGAGGGAGGGCTAAGCAATGTTGGGAGACGGCCGATGGTGGTGACTTAGATGGATATGGCAGCTCAGGAGCTTGTAACAGGGGGAGGGAAAGATTTCTGTAGCTTAAGGAAGGGAGCTTTAGCAGAGAAGAAGAGGAAGTAAAGAAGGAAGAAGAAGCTAGGAAGAAGAAGAGGGGAGGAAGAAGAAGAAACACTCGGGGAAGAAGAAAAGATTCTCAATTTAATTCCTTATGTTCTCAATTTGATTACAAAAAAAAAAATCCATTATATAATAAGCATAACAAACTCTAACAAATCCTATAAAAACAACAAATTCCCTAACAAACTAATAATATCTCTAACAAAATAACAGACTCTCTAGTCCAGCTCATGCTTTAAAATACATGCATGAGCTAAAAAGAAAATGCACCCAATTTCCATACACCCACATACAATGGTATAATATAAAAATAAAATAAAATGCATCGATAATCATGCTATTGGGTGATGTCCTCATCACTTGCAGAATAAGATCAGCTGACCTATAATCACAACGGACAAGTAGCAATAATAATATAGAGGAGGATTGCAAGAAGAATAAAATTGAGAGTGATAAATTTAGGGAAATAAAATAAATTAATTTTATTAACAAATGAAACCTAAAAAAATAAATAAAAGTTCTAGACTTTTACTCCAAGAGTGTCTCACAAAATCTCTCTCCATAGTATAGATGCTATGAAATAGATCCATCTTTAATGGGTCATAGAGAACATATAAAAAGCTAAAGATCAGCAAACAAAACTCTATATATTCTAACATAAGTAGCACTCTTAAAGCTAATTTAGAGTAGAGGTGCAATCGAGCCAAATTGAGTCGAATAACTAAAAGCTCGAGCTCGAGCTTGACTGAGCCTTAACATCCCAAGCTCGAACTCGGCTCGATAAAAAATAGGCAAAGCTCGAGATCGACTCGACTCGACTTAAATATGAATCGAGCAATACTCGAGTTCGAGTTCGAGCTCGAAATCGAGTCTTATTTTATTAATAATATATATTTATATATATATATATTATAAATAAAATTAATATTATTAAATATATATATATTCAAGTAGGCTTGCGAGCTTTCGAGTTAAGTATTCTGCTACTCGAGCTCGACTCGAACTCGATAATAACCGAGTCAAATCGAGCTCGAGTAGCTTGCAAGCAGCTCGACTCGTTTGCAGTCTTAATTTAAAGTGCTGAACCAAACTCCAACTCTTAGAATAATAGGGATACCAACAAAACTCAAACTCTTAGATAAACTAAGACCAGCAATGAATGCCAATATTGAATTCCTTGAAACCTCCCCCCCCCCCCCCAAAAAAAAAAAAAACCTCTTAATAAAGTTTTTCTAGTAACTCCTAGAAAAGTTTGGAATTAGTTGAAACTCTAAGCTTGGTTCCCCTTATCTTGAACTCCCTTAGCACTCTTCCAAGAATAATGAAAGAGAAAGAGAAACTAAATAGTTTTCACAATCAAGATTTTTTTTTTATGACCTTTATATTTATGCAATATTGATCATTTCATGAATTAATTAAGGTAAATTTGCACTTGAGTTTATATAAAAAATACTTGGAAAAAAAAATGGAATGGTTTGCAAATGCAACACTTCTATATTTTTATATTGTATGAAAATATTAAAAATCAAAGTTTACAAATGCTTGTTAATTGCAATTTATTGTACCATTGAGATATCAATACATTGGTTGTAATTTTTGAATAAGATTCTAGGAGATCCATTTTCGGATTTCCCATTATCTATCTTAAATAAGATAGATTAAGACCATGGTCTATCTTAGTATCAATCACTCAGATAAATGAAAAATATCTCATTATTTTAAAACCTTAGTTTAAGGAAAGTCTTCAACAATAGGCAAAAACAAGCTCCAACTCTCTTAATCAATTAAGAACTAAATTCTAGACCAAATCATTCCTAAAACTCATTTTCTCAAGATCAAACCCTAAATGGATAAAAAGATTGGAGAGATTGGTCACTATAAGAAATTAGACTATTAACGATGGCTAACTGCCGCCACTAATACTATTAGTAGTATCTTATTGCTAATTGGTGTTGAAAAAAATCTAGTCACTAATTCTGGCTATTAGCGATGGACTACTTAGCCATTGTTAATAGTAGTTAGTAGTAACGATATTAGCGACGACTGTATTTCATCGCTATTTATTTTTAATTTTTAAATAAAATATTAAAAAAATTAAAAATAATTAACAATGGCTTTTTTGTCGCTAAAGCTATTACTAAAAAATATTAGCGATGGCTTAAACCATCGCTAATTCCATCAATAATAGTTAATTTTATTTTTTTAAAAAAAATATAATAATATATTATTATTAGCGATAGTTAAAGCCATCGCTAATGGCATCGGTAATAGTTAAATTTATTTTTTAAAAAAATTATAATAATATTTTTTAATCTATTTTAATTAATCATAATCAATTATGGTTCCTAACATCTATTATAATTAAAATATAAAAATAATATGATAATTAAAAATAAAAAATTAATTATATTATATTAAAAATATAAATTTTATAATTTTATAAGTAGTATCAAAAATATATGTAATACATCAAAATAAAAAAATCAATTCAGATCCTCCTTATCCTTCTGCACATCTTCAGTAGCTGATGGAAGAGAGCCAGATATCCCAGCATCCTAAAATAAAAAAATAAAATATTATTAATAAATTTTGATATAAAAATATATCTTTCGATACGAAGGCGTATCTTTCGATATACTTTAATTCTCGAATAGATTATTTCTACATATTCCACTCGATGATATAGAGCGATAGACACCTTCGGTTCATCAATTGGATGATTAGATTGAATTTTTAGCCTCTACATCTTCTTTTCTAACTCAAGCCTAAATATGTGAAACTTCTAAATATGAAAACTTAAAAAAACTAAAAAAATTTACTAATAGAATTACCTGATGTAATGGTTGAGATAATGAATTCAATTGGTTGCACAGCTATGGATCTTGGAGAATCTCTACAACCATATCGCGGACGGCATCCTAGAAGCTTTGAGATCGTTGACTCGGAAGCTTCTATATGACCTCCTCCACATGCGCATCACTCTTAGTCTGAAACATCGAGGTCGGTGAGGATGCTGAAAAGTATCGAGCTACTAGAGGATCGAAGCTATGGCCAAATTCTATGATCTGACTCCTACTCACCCATCTGGTGACCTTGAGTCATCCCTCAAGATCAACGAGGGGCTAAGTGGATGAGTCATCATCGTACCATGCAGCGATGTACTCTATATAATCCACCTACATAGTTCAAAAATATATTAGTTTTAATATACATATCAGATCTTGTAACAACTTAATAAATATAATTTAAAATTATTATCATGATTTATTGCAACCTAGAATCTAAGTAATCACTAGTCCTCCTAGTCTAGTATGTGGCCTCCCACAACTACAGCTGGCCTGATGGATGATCCAACTGCCATGTCTATAGTAAATAAATAATTAAATTAAATTAATTAAAGCATACAAATAAGAGTTTTTATATACAATTCTAGTGAAGAGTTTTGATATAGATTTCTTACCAGTCTGTCGATCACAACCTATGTGCCGACGGAGCCGCCCGTATACCTGATCAAATTCTGTTGGATAGTCTGATTCTATCGGACCCTCTGCCGCTTATTGGAGTACTTCTTGCTACTCCACTAGATGTAGAGGGGCTTCCATACGTCCGCCTGCATCTAGTGATCCCTATAGGACCTCCAGTCCAATGATGATTGGGAACCGAAATGCTCAATGGGGGACTGCCGAAGGCTATACAGACCATCCCGAACCTCCATGTGGCTACCTCCTCGAAGGTTCGATGGCTAGCCTCCTCATCTTGAGGAGTCTCAAATCGATAGTACTCTTGCAAGTAGAAGCAACCGTATATTAATAAATAGAATACAAATCTATAGTGAATTTAAAAATTAAATATTTTTGACTTATCCAAAATATCTTTCAGACTGCATCACGTACTCCAGACGGCCAGCTGCAAAACTCGTTCACTGGCCCCAACATTAAGCATCGGATGGTGCTGGTAACCACACGAGATACTCCAGATTCTCTAAATATGCTATAAAATTAATTTTAAAAAATAAATATTAACTCTAGAATGACTAAATTCTAAATATATTAATTAAAGTTATAGTACTTATGAATGACTTTGAACATGGATAAGCTCTCTATTCTCGAGCCGAGTCGGAGATGCTGCAAATCGGATGGATCCTCAACCATGACTCTATGTTTAAGAGCCGGTTGCTGCTGTGTATGACTATGGGGTTATTTAGTGACCTCCTATCATCCAAACCTAAGCATAAAATATTTAATATAAATAATATTATATTAGTTAGCAAAGGATAAAATAATATAAACAAAAATATCTAAAGGATTAAGTTTATCACCCGATATTAGAGGTGCAGAACCATTGAAGTTGGTTGCATGATCACTCTCCTTGAGAACTCTGCTCTTTGTCGGAACGGCTCCAACCCCTATAAGACATGATACCATCTCTAAAAATAAAAATAAATAAATTTACTAAATTAATTATACAATTAGCACATAACCTCTTGCCGACTCCAAGTCCATCCTCCTCCCACTCCTCTAAGCTGCCTCCTTGAGCACCCTTAAGATCGCCGACCTCACCGTCGACCACATCTAGAGGTTCATCTCCCTTTGCCACTCCTCCGTCAATGACACTGCCGAGCTCGTGTCCTCAAGATCCTCCTCTCTGCCATCACCTCCATCGCCCTCCACATCCATGGCGACGTCCTCCTCCAGATCGTCTGCACCTGCTATAACCTCCACCTCAGTTTCAAGGATCCCATCATTCAAACCATCACCAAGGCCTCCCCCATCCATGTGCTTGTTATTGTTTTCTACCGTATGGACGCAGACTCCTCCATTATCCCCATCCGACCATCGTCGTTTTCGATCTCATGGAGCCCGCCGACCCCCTCTTCTTCCTCTGTCGCCACCACTTTGACCTCATGGATCCCATTGCTGACCCCTTCTCTTCTACAAAAGAAATGGAAAGTGGAAGACTTGAAGCGAAAAAAAAAAAGTTATTGCTTTGGACACGTGGCTCTCTTCCATTTTTTCCAAAACCCAATGTATCAAATGGAGGCAAAAGCCTCCATTTTAATATTAAATTCTTAAGTTCGCAAGCTTACAAAATGAAAGTCTTAGATTAGGTCTCAGATATCAGATAAAAAGAGAAAAGATTGACCAAGCCAATCATGTCGTTTAACTCCATTTGTGTCGAGTCCTTAGTGGCTGAAAAGATTGTTTTGTGCAATATGGCTTGCACTTGCAGTTGCTATCTTGGCGACCAAGAAGCACCACACAGTCCCAGGCTGCCACCCTCACCAACTGCTCTGTTCTGATAAAAAAACCAATATAGAAATCAAAACTTACCTCCTTGTCTTCTTTGCCGATAAAAGGTCCAAAGAGATGCAGGCTTTCGCCTCTCAAAGCAGTGTATGCTTGTCAGAACCATGGCGAGTCGGAGGAGGAACACTTCTTATCATTCCCACTTCTTTATGTGTGAGTGTTTGTGCACTAGTCTTGCTTTCTTGCAAGATCATGTTCTTTATTAAGGTTCTTACAGTAGTAGCAGTGGCGCATCAATCTCGCCCACCAATGCAAATCCCTCATCAACCACCTCACCAACCCTTCGTCATCCTCCACTGTACCATTTACGACCCTGACTCTTCCTCATCCTCCCTCTCCGGGCCCCTCCTCAACCTATCCCTTGCCGACTCCAAGTCCATCCTCCTCCCACTCCTCTCAACTGCCTCCTCCATGGGTGGTACTGCAACTACGTCGAAGTCACAACACTACCAAAAAAAAAAAAAATAGTTTAGCAATGGACAAAATCCATTGTTAATTCATTGCTAAATGATTTAGCAATAAATTAACTTGCATTGTTAAAAATTTTGTAGCAATTAGCAATGAAATTTATTTTCATTACTATTTCATTGCTAAAATTTTTTAGTAACGAAATAGCAACTGAATAATTTCATTGCTCATTTTTTAGTAATAAATTTGTCAACCAAATAATTACCGTTGTAGTTTAGCCATTATTATTATTTTAATCTTTTATTGCAAATCTATTTCTATTTTATTACCATTACTATTATTTTAGTCTTTTATTGCAAATCTGTTTCTATTCTATTACCAAAGTTTTAGTATTCCATTGCAAGTCCGTATCTATTCTGTTACTAACATCTTTTGAATCCGCTATAAATCCATTTCTATGCTAAAATTTTTGTATTTTGTTGTAATTTTTTTTCTAATCTATTGCACAATTTTCAAATATTCATTGCTAATGCATTGCAAATATGTTACTAATTCATAATTTTAAATTTTTTTTATTTCTAATACATTACTAAATTACTATTTTTTATATTTTTTAGATATATTTTTTAAAATTTAATATTTATATATACTTATTATATATCCAATAACAACCATAATAGTTTCGAACCATCTAACAATAGATCTCAAACCATCCAATAATAATAACAATTCTTCATCCAATAACATTAAAAATTAATAAAATTCATACTTTATAAAATGCACATAGTATGTCAAAGCATGCCTAAAGTTCACATAGTATCAAGATACATAAAGTGCGTATCATACGCACATATGAAGTACATACACCAAATAAGTATCTCATCCATGAAACAAAAAAAAAAGAAGAAATAACAAATATGAAGTGCCTAGGTGCACATCACCACCATCATTATTTTGTTCATCTCTATCGCCCTCCAATGTATGATGCTTCGAAATAGATGCATAAAATCATACATTAATAAATTAAAAAATTATAAAAAAGTTATAAGCAAAGAAAAAATAAAGTGATATTTTTTCTTACCTCCTACGAAGCTAAAAGCGGTGCCATAAGAAGAGCATGTTGTATATTGATTGATGGACGCAATTAAACACAGCAAAAAATATATATATAAAAATAAATCTCTTGAATTAAATAACGAGTGGATGCCACACTATTTCTCCGAAAGAACATGGACGATATTTCAGATTAGGCCAGCACTACAGTTGACAGACCTTACTTCTGCAGAACAATTCAACGCCTACACTGGAGATCATATTAAAGATCAGGCATCCAAAATTTTTAGTGGAGAGTGCTTAATTCTCAACCCACACACTGGAGATCAGGTTAAAGCATCAGGCATCCAAAAACTTTTAGGGGAAATTACTTTACTCTCAAGTCACAAGAATGGCCAAGAATTGCATAGCAGAGGGGGGGAACCAATTTTATAAACTTTGTGCTTTGAGTCTAGTCTTCATTAGCTTACCCTCAATACAACCTTGCAACAAGATTAAGAATGCATTCCTCTGATTCGCTACTGACAATATATTTATCTTTTCATCAGAACGACACTACCCAAACATTTATTGTGAAGAAACCCAACATGCATGCACCAGCAAAAATGCAGACTGGATGCAGTGAAACTAAAGTGACAAAGGCTGTGGGGCTTAGCTGTTTTGCTTTTTGGGTACACCAAGATGCTGACGGAAATCATCTTCCACGAGTGGCAGACCCTAGCGTAATGCTATCTTGGGCTCCCAGCCAAGCAGTTCCTTGGCTTCTGTGATATTAGGCTTCCTCTGACGTGGATCATCAGGTGTATTCTCCACAATCTTCACTTGCACTGTTGGGTCAATCAACTCAAATCAAACGAATGTTTCTACAAGTTATTACACTCTTCCAACATTTTTCATCCAATTATAAAGCAATCGTTTAAAAACTTCTTATTCTGCTTTTTTTTTTTTTTTTTTTTTTTTTTGGAGACCAGTAGGGCTTCTCTGCCCTGCCTGGCCTAGAGCCTAGAGCATAGACCCCTGAGCAGACAGCCACAGCTCATGGAACTGGTGATTTACTTATCAAGGGTTGAAATTGGGGTGCGAGCATCAGGAATCGAAGAGGATGTACTATCTAAACTAAATTTAGTGGTTTACATTCCGCTTTTAGGTTGTGCCCATCCACCAATTGGTTAAAACTAGGAGATATCCTATAACAAGGGTCGGATAAAAAAAACTCAACCCTGCTGAAGCTTTCTTTTATTGTGAAGCTCCAGAGTAGGAGAATCTCGGTTGTTGTCATCTAATCACCACATACTGTGGTACATTGCAGTACCAAGGGCAGATCAATTTTATACAGACAGTTTCTGCAACAGCTGCCCAACACGAAACTGATGATCTCAAATTTTATGCTGGGCTAGTTATATAAAATATCGTGCAAACATCTTCAGCATGAGTAAACAAGAGAAGGATTTTGAGTATAAGCTGGCCTCCTTCACTGATTCCGCAAGCTCCATCATTGTAAATTCACCTATAATATTTGAAGCTAATTATTGGTGCAGAATTTGATTAACGCCGGATCAAACTGGAGTCGAGAAAGACGAGGTCGCCGTCGGGGACCTACAAAATAAAATTCCATCTGGAGTCGGTGGTGGTGACTCCGATAGGACCCTCCAACGATCAAGTTAGTTCTTCTGACCAACAAAAATGAAGTGCTCAAAGAGAAGTTCGGCAGAGTTTCAGAAAGAAGAAGAAAGCTTAGAAAAAACGTATCTGGAGGATCCCTTTTTATAGACGGAGCTTATTATAACTATTCTGATAAATATCCATCATAATCATTCTGATAAATATCAATCGTGATTGTCCTTGTTAAATGTCGATCGTAATTGTCTTGATAAATGACAATCATAATTATCGTGATAATTGTAACCGTTCAGTAGTGGGATCGCCTGTAGGAATCCGTCTGAAGAAATAGTCTGTAAGAAGTTCGGCTTCCATAAAAGTCCGATTGGAGGAGTCCGAAAGGAGTTCGACTCTCGTAGGAACCCAACTACTGGAGAAGTACAGAAGAAGTTCGGCTCCCATGGTAGCCCGACTACTGGAGGAGGCCGGAAGGAGTTCGAAAGGAGTTCGGCTCCCGTAGAAGCTCGATTGCTGAAGGAGTCCGGAAGGATTTTGGCTCCCGTGGGAGCCCGACTACTGGAGGAGTTCGGAAGAAGTTCGGCTCCCGTAGGAGCCCGACTACTAGAAGAGGCCAGGAGGAGTTCGCAAGGAGTTCGGCTTTCTTAGAAGCTTGGTTGCTGGAGGAGTTCGGCTCCCATGAAAGCCCAACTACTGGAGGATGTTGGGAGAAGTTCGAAAGAAGTTCGGCTGCCGTAGAAGCTCGGTTGCTGAAGAAGTCCAGAAGAAGTTCAGCTCCCGCAGAAGCTCGGTTGCTGAAAAGTTCGGCCGATTGAAGAGGTTCGGCTGGGGCTTGACTGCTGAGAAGTTCGGCTAGATTTGTTCACTGGGTAGTTCGGCCACTGAATGAATCCGACTGCTAGGAAGAGATTTTTCAATTGAAGCTCATCCGTGATTACAAGCTGCATTAGGCTAAGCTTCAGACTGAGCTTCGGTGGGAGCGAAATTTATCTCCAAAAATAGTCTTCCTACTTTCGAGTTCGAAACTCGAAAGAAGAGAGTACAAAAAGGGCAACTGCCAAAGTCCTCTTCAAGATTCTGCACCTTGTCTCCAACCGAGGTTGAAAGTGTAGTTGAAGCTCGGGAGAGATCTTATCTCCTGTTGTTGTCGAGCACAATGGAGCCATTTTCGAGGCCTTTTCTTTTATCCCATCTAAAATGACCGAAATGGACGAGATCTTCAACTTTGCTCACGTTAGGACGAGGTTCTCCTCCTGTTCCTAACGGGCTGTGGGGGCACATAAGGACCGTAGTCAGGACCTCTCTCCCCATCTCGTCTAAAATGAATGAGGTCTTCGATTTTGCTCACGTTAGGACGAGATTCTCCTCTTATTTCTAATGGGCTGTGGAGCCTCTCCCCTAATTTCGTCTAAAATGAACGAGGTCTTCGACTTTGCTCACGTTAGGACGAGATTCTCCTCCTGTTCCTAACAGACTGTGGGGGCACATAAGGACTGTTGTCAAGACCTCTCCTCTCATCTCGTTTAAAATGAACGAGGTCTTCGACTTTGCTCACGTTAGGACGAGATTCTCCTCCTATTTCTAACGGACTGTGGGAGCACATAAGGGCTGTTGTTAGGGCCTCTCCCCCATCTCGTCTAAAATGAACGAGGTCTTCGACTTTGCTCACATTAGGATGAGATTCTTCTCCTATTCCTAACGGACTGTGGAGGTACATAAGGGCCGTTGTCAAGGCCTCTCCTTCCATCTCATCTAAAATGAACGAGATCTTCGACTTTGCTCACATTAAGATCAGATTCTCCTCCTGTTCCTAACACGGCCACTTTTGATTGCTTTTTTTCTATCATCATTCAATTTTTGCACCAAGAAATAATAATGTTGAAATGAAGAAGTTTTATTATGAAAAAATTGCTGGTAGTACATCCTCAGATTTTCTGAGTTTCAAGATCGTAGGAGCATTGTTCCTCCGAGCTCCTTCAGATGATAAGTTCGGAACCGAACGACCTCCACCACCTCATATGGATCTTTTCAATTTGGGACGAGCTTCTCCTGGCTCTGAGGCTGAGAGATGGCTACTCGCCGAAGTACTAAGTACTCCACTCTGAATGTTTTACTTCTGACTCTGGAGTTATAGTACCAAGCCATCTTTCGTCTGTAGGCCACCATCTGAATCTGGGCTTTTTTACTTTTCTCTTCCAGCAGGTCGAGGTTGACTCTGAGGTCCTATGGATTATTCTGCTCGTTAAAGGCCACGACCCATGCTGATGGGAGCTTAAGTTCAATCGGGATGACTGCCTCTGTTCCAAAAGCCAAGGTGAATGGTGTTTTCCTAATTGGCAGCCTTTGAGTAGTTCGGTATGCCCAAAGGACGTGATAGAGTTCATCCACCCAGGTCTCCTTTGCTTTGTCAAGTCTTGTCTTAATATCTTGCGGTAGAGTCCGGTTGGTCACTTCAGCTTCTCCATTTTTCTGTGGGTGAGCTACCGATGTGAAATGGTGGAAGATGTTTAGGTCTTCACAGAAGTCGGCAAACCTTGTCCTGATGAATTATCGTTCGTTATCAGTTATAAGGGTTCGGGGCAGACCGAATCGACAAACTATTGACTTTCAGACGAAGTCTTGTACCTTAGCCTCAGTAATTTTGGCTAGAGGTTCGACTTCGACCCATTTGGTGAAGTAGTCGATTGCTACCAGGAGAAACTTTCATTATCCGAATGCCGTCGAAAAAAGGCCAAGTATGTCCATTCCTCACTGCGCAAATGATCAGGATGCACTTAGCGGAGTAAGCTCGAAGGCCGGCTGTCTTTGTATGCTCGCATTCTTCTAACAGCAGTCACATTTTCTAATGTACTCTATAGAATCATGGTATAAGGTCGGCCAATAATATCCTTGTCGAAGTAGTTTTTACGATAAGGACCTGGTTCCTATATGACTTTCACAGATTCTCTCGTGCACTTTCCATAATGCGAAGTCGGCTTCTGAAGGTCGGAGACACTTCAACAACGGTAGTGAATACGACCTCTTATATAACTGACCCTCATACAAAACGTACCGAAAGGCTTGATTCTTGAGTTTTCGAGCTTCTTTCGAATCATGAGGAAGGACTCCCTCCTTGAGGTAGGCAATTAATGGGTCGATCCAGCTCGGCTCGAGTTTTGTCTGCAAAACGATCTACGATTTCTCTAAGCTTGGGCGCTTTAGGGTCTCAAAAAATAGTTCTTTGGGCAGTTCGGCTGGAGCTAATGTGGCCAACTTAGAGAGGATGTCAGCTCTTGTATTTTCTGCCCTCGAAACCCATCGAATGTCAAAACAGCTGAAGGCCGGAGTCAAGTCCTTTATTTTTTTAAGGTATTTCATCATACTTTCCTCCCGCGCTTCGTAGCTGTCACTAACTTGATCGACCACTAATTGAGAATCACTGTACACTTGAAGCCGATTTATTTTTAATTCTTTTGCTATTTTTAATCCGATGATCAGCGCTTCATACTCGGCTCCATTATTAGTCGCAGAAAATTCGAAGCATAGCGCATACTCGGCGACAACTCCTTCGGGACCAACTAAGACCAACTCCGCACCCGCTCCAGCAGAGTTGGACGAACCATCCACGTACAGAGCCCAAAAACCTTCTGAAAGGATAGCTGTCTCTTTAGAAAGGTTCGGTTGCGACAGTAGAGCACCGATCTCATTCCGCTCAAGCCCGGCATCATCAAGAATTGTACATTCCATTACAAAATTTGCTAATATCTGAGCTTTAATCGATGGTCGGAATCGATAATTGATATCAAATTTCGTGAGCTCAATTGTCCATTTTGCAATTCTTTCAAAAGCGTCCATTCGTTGAAGGACTGTCTTTATTGGTTGATCTATAAGGACCATTATAGTGTGCCCCTGAAAGTAAGGTCGGAGCCTCCTGGCAGTAATTAGAAGAGAGTAAGCCAATTTCTCTAGCTTAAAATACCTGATCTCTGCATCCCTTAGGACTCGGTTTACGTAGTAGATCGATCGCTGTATCTTCGCTTCCTTCTTGACCAGGACTGCTACCAAGATCGTTGGAGAGACCGCTAAGTACAAGAACAATTTTTCTCCAAGTTCGAATTTTGCTAGCAGTAGGGGTGAGCCGAGGTAGTTTTTGAGCTTCTCAAACGCCTGTTGGCACTCCGTCGTCCAGCAAAAATTCTTTGGTTGCTTGAAAACTTGGAAGAAGAGCATGCATCACTCGATCGATCTAGAGATGAAGTGATTTAGGGATGCCACTTTTTCAGTCAAGCGCTGAACTTCTTTGATTGTCTTTGGAGCGATCATCTCTTGAATGGCTCGAATTTTCTCTGGATTTGCTTCAATCCCATGCCTCAACATCATAAACCCTAGAAACTTTTCAGAGGTCACACCAAAGGCGCACTTGGTCAGGTTCAGCTTCATCTTGTGCTTCCTGAGTGCACTGAAGGTCTCTTCAAGATTGGCAAGATGGTTTATAGAAGCTCGACTTTTGACGAGCATGTCATCCACATACACCTCCATATTACGGTCGATCTGCTTCTTAAAAATTTTATTGATCAGACGCTGGTACGTTGCCCCAGCATTCTTGAGCCCAAAGGGCATAACCCTATAACAGTAAAGACCACGGTCGGTAATAAAAGCAGTTTTCTCCTCATTCTCTGACGCCATCCGTATCTGATTATAGCCGGAGAAGGCGTCCATGAAGGTGAGAAGCTCATGGCCCAAGGTTGCGTCTACTAATTGATCAATCCTGAAAAGAGGGTAGCTATCTTTTGGACAGGCTTTATTCAACTTTTTGAAGTCTATACACATCCTCTACTTATTGTTTGCCTTTTTGACGAGGACCACATTTGAGATCCAGATCAGATAGTTGATTTTTCGAATGAACCCAGCTTTGAGGAGCTTGCCTACTTTCGCAATTGCTTTCTACCTCTCTGGGGCGTGGCTGCGCAGTTTCTCTTTTATCGACCGAAACTTCGGATCGACGCCCAACCGATGTTTCATAACTTCAATATCAATTCCTGGTATATCCGCTGAGGCCCAGGCGAAGACGTCTGCATTCTTCCTGAGGAAGGTGATGAGTTGCTCCCGAATCTTGTCCCCCAAGTTGGAGCCGATCTGTACAGTGTGCCCCACATTCCCGTCATTCAAGGGCACAGATATGAGGTTCTCCATAGGCTCGCCTCACTCCTCAGTAAGGTCGTCTCGAACATCCAACCCATCAACAGAATAAGGGTCGGACTCTTCTTTCTTATGCAGGATGATTGAGTAGCAATGTCTTGCCAGAGCTTGATCTCCCCTGACCTCTCCGATCCTATAACCCGTCGGAAACTTCATCTTCAAATAATAAGTTGATACCACTGTCCGAAGTACATTTAGAGCAGGTTGGCCAAGAATAGCATTATAGGCGGATGGAGTCCTTACAACTAAAAAATCAATCTGTGTCTTAGCCAATTTCGGACGTTGTCCCGCAGTCATGGCCAAAGTTATTATGCCCTCAACTAGTACAGTATCATCAGTGAAGCCCATCAATGGAGAATTCATAAGTCCCAAGTGGTTATCAAATAAAGACATTTTTGAGAAGGCATCGTAAAACAATACGTCGACCAAACTTCCATTATCTATCAAAACGTGACGTACATCGTAATCGATAATATTTAAAGATATTACAACCGCATCATTATGGAAAAATTGGATCCCTTGAGCGTCTGCCTTAGTGAAGATTATGGGTTCTTCAGTCCTCTGTCTCTTCACCGATCCCTCGGATCCGCTGGCCCCTCCTTACCGAAGCCCCCCAAGATCATGTTGATGATGCCGAAAGGCGGCCGATCTTCTCGCCTTTCAAGTCGTCGCCGTAGGAATCGGCCTAATCTGCCTCGCCTGATAAGCTCCTCAATTTCATCCTGAAGTTGGATATACTCCTCAGTATCGTGATCATGATCACGATGATAAAAACAGAACTTGTTAGGATTGCGCTTGCTGGGATGAGAGCGCATCCTTTCCGATCTTGGCAGTTGCTCTTTGATTTTCATCAGCACTTGAATTTTAGGAGCATTGAGGGGGGCATAGTTGTGAAATCTTTGTTGGAGAGAACCTCACCGCGCCCTTTTGTCCGACCTTCTCTGCCTCCAAGCCCGGAGGGAAGTTCGAACTTGCTTTCGTTCAGAGGGAGTTTGGGAGCGCGGCCTAACTTTGCTCGGCTTTCCTTCCTCGACGGGTTCGTTCAACTCGTCGATTCGTCGCTTACCAAAGGCTTCATCATCCCTGACTTTGAAGGCCTCTTCTGCTCAGACATAACCTTCAGCCCAAGCTAGCAGATTCGCAAAGTCCCTAGGGTACTTCTTCTCCAAGGAGAATGACAAATCATTCTTATGGAGGCTGTCCTTGAGTGCGGTCATTGCGACTGATTGATCCAAATTTTGGACCTCCAATGTAGCGGCATTAAATCAGATAACATAAGCCTGGATGGATTCTTCCTTCTTTTGTTTGATGTTCATCAAAAAATCCGAACCTCGATGCGAACGTCTGCTACTGACGAAGTGAGCCATGAACTGATAGCTCATCTGATCAAAGAAAAAAATGGTACCTGACTTAAGTGCCGAGTACCAGTTTCTAATAGCTCTCTTGAGGGTGGACGGAAAAGCCCAGCACAAAATAGTGTTTGACGCACTATAAAGCAACATCATTATTCAGAAGGCCTCCAGGTGATCGATCGGATCGGAGATTCCGTTGTAACTCTCGAACTGCGAAAGCTTGAAGTTCGGTGGGATCGGTTCCTGCATGATCCTCTGAGAAAAAGGAGGATCAGTGCAAATATCATTACCGTATGAGGAAGGAGTATGACGGAGCTCTTCAATTCGTCAGCTCATTTCTAGGAGCCTTTGATCCAGGAGATCTTCACAATTATTGATCTCCAAGATTTTCTGATGGAACGGACATAAAATTTTTTCCTAGATCAAGTCGTGGTTTGAGCATGGGTCTTCCATCCTCTGCTGCTCTTTTTCGAAAATCAAAGATCGGATAGCCGAGATCAACCGCTTTCGGATCAGACCACGAGGCTCCGAAGAAGCTTGTTTTGGCCGAACTGGTATCGGAGCCTGTCGATGTATGACTTGCATTGCATCCGCAAGGCCACGAACCTACTGAACCAGCAGGTTGAACTATTCCACATCCATCATGATTACAGGTGGAGCCTAAGTTACTGAAGCTGGAACGATTGTATCTGGACGAATTCTGACTGCAAATACTGTAGATCGTCGGATCGAAGCTTTCTTGGAAGGCATTGTGTCTGTAAAGAACTCTAGAGAAAAAGAAGAAAGATCGCTGCTGAGCACTCCTTTAAGATAAGGAACAAAGTCCTTCCTCTAGCGTCAATTCTGTTGGTGCAAAATTTGGTTGACATCGGATCGAACTGAAGTCGAGAAAGATGAGGTTGCCGTCGATGATCTGCAAAATAAAATTCCATCCGAAGTCGATGGTGATGACTCCGATAGGATCCTTCGACGGTCAAGTTAGCTCTTCTGACCAACAAAAATGGAGTGCTCAGAGAGGAGTTCGACAGAATTTCGAAAAGAAGAAGAAAGCTTAGAGAGAACGTATCTGAAGAATTTTTTTTATAGACAGAGCTTGTTATAACTATTCTGATAAATGCCTATCGTAATCATCCTGATAAATGTCAATCGTGATTGTCCTTATTAAATATTGATCGTGATTGTCTTGATAAATGACAATCATAATTGTCGTAATAATTGTATCCGTTCAATAATAGGATCGCCTATAGAAATTCGTCTGAAGGAACAGTCTGTAAGAAGTTTGGCTTTCATAAAAGCCCGACTGGAGGAGTCTGAAAGGAGTTCGACTCCCATAGAAACCCGACTACTGGAGAAGTTCAGAAGGAGTTCAACTCCCATGGGAGTCCAACTACTGGAGGAGGCCGAAAGAAGTTCGAAAGGAGTTCGACTTCTATAGAAGCTCGATTGCTAGAGGAGTTCGGAAGAAGTTCGACTTCCATAAAAGCTCGATTGCTGGAGAAGTTCGGAAGAAGTTCGGCTCTCGTGGAAGTCCGACTACTGAAGAAGTTCGAAAGAAGTTCGGCATCCGTAGAAGCTTGGTTGCTGGAGGAATCCGAAAGGAGTTTGGCTTCTATGGGAGCCCGACTACTGGAGGAGGTCGGAAGAAATTCAGCTCCTGTAGAAGCTCGATTACTTGAGGAGTCCAGAAGAAATTCGGCTCCCATAGAAATTCGATTGTTGAAAAGTTCGACCGACTGAAGAGGTTCGACTAGAGCTTGATTACTGAGAAGTTCGGCTAAATTTGTCTGCTGGATAGTTCGGCCACTGAATCAATCCGACTACTAGAAAGAGATTTTTTGATTGATGTTTTTCCATAATTATCAACTACATTACTGAACTTTGATGAAGGCAAAATTTATCTCCAATAAAAAGATTGCGTATTTGAAGGTATTAATAACCACTACCAAGGATATCAACACCACATACAGAAGTCAGCGGAAAAAAATAAACCCGAGTTTCTCCTTTTCCATCAACTTGTCAACCGACCCAATAAATCCGGCACCCCCACTAACCAAGATCCGCAGATTAGCCTGCAAAGTTTAACATGACAGAGAGTTAGCATGCATCCATACCAACACTTCCCGGCAAGCGTATGACTAGTAATAAATCTTAAAGAACTTCATTTTTGAACTTCATCTTCAAAGAAGGTTATAGACACCAATGCCTCAAACCAACACAAGCACATGAATCTGTTCCATGAAAAATCTAATCTTCCCGACCATACATTTGCAACAATAAATAATTTATTTTCAACCAAACAACCTGAAAGAACTTGGAAAATCGCAGAGGAGAAGGGGTCGGAGGCGGTCGCGTGATGGTGTGCTGATCCCCATTGGATGACTCCTCCATCGCTCCGATCTCCGCTCAAACAACTGGTCTGCAGCACTCGTTTCCAAACCCTAAACTCATCGGATTTCATCGAGCAAAGTAATATTATAAACAAAAATTGATTAAAATCGAATATCAACGTATCAGATCGAAACATCTGAAGAATTTGAACCCCCCCTCCTCCACCCACTACTGGAAGAACACAAACATAAAAATTTAGAAAAAGATCCCCGTCCTCTTGGCCAAATGAAATTAGATCCGTATCTCGACAAATTAAACTTGAGAAAACCCTACAGATCCAAGACCTTTACACAGAGCACGCGAGCCGGCTACCGCCAACAACCGATGCAATGATCAAAACCTCACATTGAGGAAGCAAAGCCGATGAGAGCGATACCTCAACAATTACCGGATCTCCAATCAGATCCACAATTGCCATGTTCGATACCTTGGAGAGACGGATATGCCGGATCGACTCCTTGAATTGATGGTGTTGGTGCAGAAACTCGTCGCCGCCGAAGGTCGCCGGAGTCGAGGCCGCTGAGGTCGCCGTCGGGGACCTGCAAAACCAAGTTTCGTCCGGAGCCGGTGGGGGGTGGCTCTGTCAGGACCCTCCGACGGTCAAGTCAGTTTTCGGCCAATAGGAATGGAGTGCTCGGAATGAGTTCCGGAGCTTAGAGATGAGGAGGAGAGTTTAGAGATCAGAGAGCTTTGGCATATCTGGAGGGTCCTTTATAGGTGGAGCTTAGTTGATGGCGACAGCCATACCGTCGCATGAAGTTCGGTACGGAGAGGATGGCATCGTCAGACGGTCGGTGATGGCCATACTGGCAAGTCGTGGGCCGCATGGAGTTCGGTACGGAGAGGAAGACGTCGTCAGCGTTGCCAGAGGTGGTAGCCATGTCGTCTGGTTTCATCGCCTGTCGCAGACTGATGGCGACAATTCATCTCATAGGAGAGTTCGAGGCAGGGAGAGTTCGGCTGGCTGAAGGGTCGGCCATCTATAGAGTTCGGCTGGCTGAAGGATCGGTCATCTGTAGAGTTCGGTCGAGGGACGGTTGCCAAGGAGTTCGACCGCTGAGAGGCCCAAAGAAGCTCGACTGAGGCTCGGTTGAAGGACTTCAATTGCTGGTTGGTTCAGCTAAGGCTCGTCCGCTGAGGAGTTCGGCCGCTGAGAGGACTTCGTTGAAGCTCGGCCGCTTGGAGTCGGTCCGAAGGAGTTCGGCCGTGGGAGTCCGAAAGAAGCTAGGTCTCGACGTTGGGAGTCTGGAAGAAGCTCGGCAGCTACCTAGTTCGGCTTGCTGAAAGAAGCTCGGCCGCTGGGAGTTCGGCTGAAGCCGTCTGCCGTAGCTCTTCTGCGGCTACCGGTTGCATTAGGTCGGGTATCGAGCTAGACTTCGACTAAGCGGGATTTATCCCCAACACTAGCCCCCCCACTCCCGAGTTCGAAAATCGAAGGAAGGGAGTGCAGAAAAGGCGACTGCCGAAGTCTTCCTCTGAGCTCTGTGCTGGTCTGGACCGAAGCTCGGGGGAGATCCCATCTCCAGCTTGAGGTTGATACAGTTGCTTTATCTAGCCAAGGTCGTTGCTTGCGTTAGGACGAGGTTCCCCTCCTGTTCATAACCGAACCGAGGCTGGCCCGATCGCTCGAGGTTGTCAACGGTCTTATCTCTAGCCGAGGTCGACATGATAGCTTTCTCTGGCCGGTCGATGTTGAAGCTCTCTGGCCGAGGTCGTCGCGGGCCTTACATCTATCCGAGGTTACTCAGGCGCTCTGGCCGAGGTTGTCGCGGACCTTATCCCTAGCCGGAGTTGATGCGGGCGCTCTGGCTGAGGTTGATGCGGGCACTCGGGGGAGATCTCATCTCCTACTACCGAAGTTGGCCCGATCCCTCGGGGGAGATCTGATCTCTAGCCGAGGTTGTTGCTCGCGTTAGGACGAGGTTCTCCTCCCGTTCCTAACCGAGGTTGGCTCGGTCGCTCGGGAGAGATCTTATCTCTAGCCGAGGTTGACTACAGTCGCTCGGAAGAGATCTTATCTCTAGCTGAGGTTGTTGCTCGCGTTAGGACGAGGTTCTCCTCCTGTTCCTAATCGAGGTTGGCTCGATCGCTCGGGAGAGATCTTATCTCTAGCCGAGGTTGTTGCTCGCGTTAGGACGAGGTTCTCCTCCTGTTCCTAACGGGCTGTGGGGGCACATAAGGGCCGCTGTCAGAGCCTCTCCCCCCATCTCGTCCTTTGCGAACGAGGCCTTCGCTCGGGAGAGATCGTATCTCTGGCCGAGGTGCTCGGGAGAAATCTTATCTCTGGCCGAGATTTGCTTCGGGAGAGATCTTATCTCTGGCCGAACTGCTCGGGAGAGATCTTATCTCTAGCCGAGGTGGTTGCTCGGGAGAGATCTCATCTCTGATCGAGGTTGATTTTCGGGAGAGATCTTATCTCTGACCGAACTGCTCGGGAGAGATCTTATCTCTAGCCGAGGTTGCTTGCTTTTCGGGAGAGATCTTATCTCTGGCCGAACCGTCCGAAAAAGATCTTATCTCTGGCCGACGTTGCTTTTTCAGGAGAGATCTTATCTCTGGCCGAACCGTTCGGGAAAGATCTTATCTCTGACCGGCGTTGCTGTTTCGGGAGAGATCTTATCTTTGGCCAAACTGCTCGGGAGAGATCTTATCTCTGACCGAGGTTGCTTTTCGGGAGAGATCTTATCTCTGGTCCGAACTACTCGGAAGAGATCTTATCTCTGGCCGAGGTTGCTTTTCAGGAGAGATCTTATCTCTGGCCGAACCATCTGGGAGAGATCTTATCTCTGGCCGATGTTGCTTTTTCGGGAGAGATCTTATCTCTGGCCGAACTGCTCGGAGAGATCGATCTTATCTTAGAGATCTTATTCTGACCGAGGTTGCTCTTCAGGAGAGATCTTATCTCTGGCCGAACTGCTCGGAGAGATCTTATCTTATCTCTGACGGGTTGCTCTTCGGGAGAGATCTTATCTCTAGCCGAACCATCCAGGAGAGATCTTATCTCTGACCAGCGTTGCCTTTTCGGAAGAGATCTTATCTCTGACCGACGTTGCTTTTTCGGAAGAGATCTTATCTCTGGCCGAACTGTCCGGGAGAGATCTTATCTCTGGCCGGCGTTGCTTTTTTCAGGAGAGATTTTATCTCTGATCGAACCGTCCGGGAGAGATCTTATCTCTGGCCGGCGTTGCTGTTTCGGGAGAGATCTTATCTCTAGCCAAACTGCTCGGGAGAGATCTTATCTCTGGCCGAGGTTGCTTTTCGGAAGAGATCTTATCTCTGACTGAACTGTTCGGAGAGAGATCTTATCGAGGATCTGGCCGAGAGAGATCTTATCTCTGGCCGAGGTTGCTTTTCGGGAGAGATCTTATCTCTGGCCGAACCGTCCGGGAGAGATCTTATTCTCTGGCCGACGTTGCTTTTTCGGGAGAGATCTTATCTCTGGCCGAACTGCTCGGGATAGATCTTATCTCTGGCCGAGGTTGCTCTTCGGGAGAGATCTTATCTCTGGTTGAACCGTCCGGAGAGTCTTATTTCTGCTTTTTTTCGGGAGAGATCTTATCTCTGGCCGAACTGCTCGGGAGAGATCTTATCTCTGGCTTGCTCTTCGGGAGAGATCTTATCTCTGGCCGAACCGTCCGGGAGAGATCTTATCTCTTGGCCGGCATTGCTTTTTCGAGAGAGATCTTATCTCTGGCCGAACCGTCCGGGAGAGATCCGGCGATCTCGAGAGATCTTATCTCTCTCGGGAGATCTTATCTCTGGCCGAGGTCCGAGAGAGATTTATCTCGGCCGAGTCGTTGCCGAGTTAGGACGAGATTCTCCTCCTTTTCCTAACCAAGGTTGGCTCGGTCGCTCGTCTCTAGCCGAGGTTGACTACGATCGCTCGGGAGAGATCTTATCTCTAGCCGAGGTTGCTGCTCACGTTAGGACGAGGTTCTCCTCCTGTTCCTAACGCGGCCGACCGCTTCTTCCCTGTCATCGCATAGTTTTCGCATCCAGAAAGAATATTATTGAGAGGGGAGAATTTTACCGAGGGGAAGCCACTCGCAGCACATTTCCGTTTGAGGGTCGTCGGGGTGTTGTTCCTTGAGTTCCCTCGGGCAGCGAGTCCCATCCAGACGGCCTCCTCTATTACATGTTGGCCTCCTTAATTTGGAGCATGCTTCTCTTGACTTTGTCGTTGGGAGACGGCGGATCGCCGATGTAGCTAGCTCCTAGCTCCTCCCCGGGGTGACGTTGATGATGCCGCGAGGCGGCCGACCTTCTTGTCTTTTCTAGTTACGGTGGCGCTTTTAGCCGATCTTCTCCCGCTTCAGACTGGCGTCGGAAGAATTTATCCCATCCCTTTTTGGCGAAGCTGAACGTATTTCTGGAGCTGAACGTATTCCTCAGTGTCGTGGCCGTGGTCGCGATGGTAGGGGCTTTACTTGCTTCGATCGCGCACGTTTGGGGAGGCCATAGTCCTTCAGGTCTTAGGCGGCCGAACTTCATTTGGATGATCTACTGCGGAGTTCGGCCTCACTTATGCCGAACTTCATTCGTGGGAGAACTTCGTTCCGCCACTGCTTGCACCGAACTTTACTATGATGGAGTTCAGCCTCACTTGCGCCGAACTTCATTGATGAGCTTCAAAGGGAGAGTTCGGCCTTGCCGAACTTCATTTCGATGATGACCTGTGGAGTTCGGCCTTCCGTCGAACTTCATTCCATGGGAGAACTTTCCTCCGCCTTCGTTTATGCCGAACTTCATTCCGCTTTGGGGAGCTCGGCTTTTTCACGCCGAACTTTATTCCGCTTTGGAGAGATCGGCTTTCCTCCCGCCGAACTTTATTCGGCTTTGGAGAGATCGGCTTTTTCACGCCGAACTTCATTCTGATTTGGGGAGCTCGGCTTTTTTTATGCCGAACTTCATTCCGCTTCTGCGGAAGAGCTTCTGCTCTCCGTTTCTCTCCTGAGGTCGACTGGCATGCCCGAATGCTCTTCCTTAAGAACGGTTCCTCGGGTTTTGCTGGCAAAATCTCCGTCGAAGGTTGTCGCACGGCTTGTATCACCACGGCAGGGCCGCGAACCCGTCCAGAACTGTTCTACATCTATGGTGGCTTCGGATGGAGCCTGGGCTGCCAGGGCTGCAACGGGAGCCGGTCGCCGAGTCGAAGCTCTCGAGGCACTTTCTCTTCGGGAGAGGACTCTAGTGAGGAAGAACGGATCTCCGGAGAGAGAGAGATCGTCGCCGAGCACTCCTTTAAGAACAAGGGAACCTCGGAGGTTCGAGCCCTCCTTCTAGCGCCAATCTGTTGGTGCAGAAACTCGTCGCCGTCGGAGGTCGCCGGAGTCGAGGCCGCTGAGGTCGCCGCTGGGGACCTGCAAAACCAAGTCCCGTCCGGAGCCGATGGGGGGTGGCTCCGTCAGGACCCTCCGACGGTCAAGTCAGTTTTCGGCCAACAGGAATGGAGTGCTCGGAATGAGTTCCGGAGCTTAGAGATGAGGAGGAGAGTTTAGAGATCAGAGAGCTTTGGCGTATCTGGAGGATCCTTTATAGGCGGAGCTTAGTTGATGGCGACAGCCATACCGTCGCATGGAGTTCGGTACGGAGAGGATGGCATCGTCAGACGGTCGGTGATGGCCATACTGGCAAGTCATGGGCCGCATGGAGTTCGGTACGGAGAGGAAGGCATCGTCAGCATTGCCAGAGGTGGTAGCCATGTCGTCTGATTTCGTCGCCTGTCGCAGACTGATGGCGACAATTCATCTCGTAGGAGAGTCTGGGGCAGGGAGAGTTCGGCTGGTTGAAGGGTCGGCCATCTGTAGAGTTTGGCTGGCTGAAGGGTCGGTCATCTGTAGAGTTCGGCCGAGGGATGGTTGCTGAGGAGTTCGACCGCTGAGAGGCCCAAAGAAGCTCGGCTGAGGCCCGGTTGAAGGACTTCGGTTGCTGGTTGGTTCGGCTAAGACTCGTCCGCTGAGGAGTTCGACCGTTGAGAGGACTTCGTTGAAGCTCGGCCGCTTGGAGTCGGTCCGAAGGAGTTCGGCCGTGGGAGTCCGAAAGAAGCTCGGTCTCGACGCTGGGAGTCCGAAAGAAGTTCGGCAGCTACCTAATTTGGTTTGCTGAAAAAAGCTCGGCCGCTGGGAGTTCGGCTGAAGCCTGTCTGCCGTAGCTCTTCTGCGGCTACCGGTTGCATTAAGCCGGGTATCGAGCTAGATTTTGGCTGGAGCGGGATTTATCCCCAACAGATGGAAAATGATAGAGATTGTCACGGTGAAATGTGGGAGATTCGCGTATTTAGTATAAATCAATGCACATCGCCAAACCTAAAGAACCCTCCGATCTCCCTCTGCTGCTCTCCTTCCCCACAGACGTCGGAAAAGGCAAATGAAATGAAAACAAAAGCATTTACCTGCTCTTCTTCATTGATCTTTCCTTGATTTTTCCTCTGCTTCGATCGGGTGGGAGGCTTGGAGTGGCCGAATAGGGAAGCTTGGAAGATGGCTCGCCTGTTTTTCCTCTGCTTCCTGGAGTCTCGATTGGGTGGGAGGCTTGAAGCGGCCAAATAGGAAGCTTGGAAGATGCCTTGGAAGATGGCCGAATAGGGAAGCTTCGTCGACACCGGCGCCGCCGCTAGGGGTTGGGGAGGACGGGTGGGTTGCCGCCGGGCCGCCGCTAGGGGTGGGAGGGGGGAACCGAGCACCCGCTGGCTGCTGGCCGTTGAGCGAGAGCGAGAGAGTGACGGGGGAGAGAGATAGGGAGAGGCGGGTCGGGTGAGAGAGAGAGGCAGAGGAGAAAGAGGGAAAGAGAGGGAGACGGCGGGTCGGGTGAGAGAGAGGGAGGGAGAGGAGAAAAAGGGAAAGAGGTGGAGTGAGAACGTTGCTTATATATTAAAATTAAGATTTTTTTAAAAAAATTTTAAGGTTACCGATGGATTAAAATTTTATTATAATTTAGTTGTAAAATTATATTTAAATTTTTATTTTAAACTAGTTTGTTATCTATGCAATACATAGGATTTTTTTTTTAACTTTTTTGATCTTTAAGTTGTTCATCCTCCGTCGCTCCCTCGACGCCCTCCCCCTCCACAATCATGATCCTCCGTTCACGATCCTTTTCCAAATATAATATTTTTATCAAATATTTTATAACTTAATATAATTTTATTAAAAAAATTATATTTTATTTTAAATACTATAATTAATTAATTTAAATAAAATAATTAATTAATATTTAAATTAAATCTAATATATTTATATATATTAAAATAAAAATATCTATCTTCATCCATCATATGTCATCAAAATAGATACCTTCATGCCTCCATCAAAATAGATGCAAATGGATCGGATTAATCCATCACCTGATCCGATCAAATCCATGTAGACTCAATTCGATCCATTTTAAGAGATTCACGAATCAGAATTGGACTTTAAAATTGAACCCATTCTATTTTCAAATCGAGTCTGAATTTATTGAATTTTGATCCGAGCCAATCTGACTCAATCCATAGAGATTCATGGGTTGATTTGGATCTTAATGTAAATGACCCAATCCGATCTGATTCAAATCCAATACAAGATCCGAAAAGCTTTCCTATTATTGGGACTCTTAAGGATGGAAAAAAATTAATACATGCTAGGCACAAAATATAATTTTTTAAATTATTTTAATTATTTTTAAAATATATAATAGATAAATAAAATTAAATATTATTTTAAAAATATCGTATCCCATGCAACGTATCGATTTATAAGCTAGTTTATTATTAAAATAGGATTAAAATAATGAAAGAAGAAAGAGGAAGAGAGAGAATACATGACGGACGACGATAGAAATAAAAAGAAGTAATATTTTTTTATTTAGAATTTACAATAGACTCAAAATCTGTTATCTTTACGTCATAAAATTATAATTCTTATATTTTCATTAGCAATGGACTAATACCATTGCCATCTTGTTACAAAATATTTATATCACACTTAGCAACGGACCATATTCGTCACAAATCGATTGCTAATAATAACATATCTTAAGTTAGCAACGATATTCAGATCCATTATTACTTTGTTATAATTCTTTTATTTCTAGATTAGTAACAAAGACAATGCCATTTCAATTCCATTGCAAATTTTTTTTATTTTCAAATTAGCAACGAGACAAATTCTGTTGTAAATCCATTATAAGCTTATCAAAAAAATATTTAATTTTTTTAATAAACCATTAGCAATAAAAATTTAGTCCGTTGTAAATCTATTGTAATATTTAGTTGCTAATCCATTGCAATTCTGTTATCAATAATATGCAAGAACCTCTTACGAAATTTAGCAATAGTTTTTAGGTCCGTTGTTATTCTATTGCAAATTTTTCATTCTAATCCATTATAAATTTATTTTTTCAAGATTAATAATGGAATTGAGCATTCCATTGTAAATTCATTGCTAATTAACAACTAATTAGAAATGAATTGTTCGTTGCAAAATTTTTGTTGTTAAATAATATTTTTCTTATAGTGCAACCATAGGTCCTCATATAGGGTGCACCCAATAATAGTTCACCATCGAGCAGTGGCTCGCTCGATGGAGTTTTGGGCCTTCACGATGGAGCTCTTCAAAGATGCCATCTTTGCTTGCACCAGCTCGATGGATCCTGAATGCTGCCACCCCACTGCCATCCACCTCCTCGTCACCTTCGTCGACTACCATGAGACCCTGCTCCATGCCCTTATCCTCTCCGATGATACGTAAGTTTAAACGAAAGTGCTCCTTATGGGATGCATGGCTTTCTCATAGTTTTTCTCAAATCATATGTGAAGGCCTAGAACTCCACCGCCATCCACCTCCTCGTCACCTTTGTCAGTTGCTGTGAGACATTGCTTCATGCCCTGATCCTCCCCTATGATATGTAAGTTTAAACGAAAGTACTCTTTATGAGATGCATGGCTTTCTCATAGTTTTTCTCAAATCATACATGTCAAACGGAGGCAAAAGCCTCCATTTTAATATATATAGATATATATAGAGAGAGAGAAAGGTAGATTGGACTCCGATCGATCGGATCCTAATCCATATTTGATCAAATTTTTGGCCATTAGATCATCGCGCATCTCCGAAAATAGGTGCCTGAAAATGCACGTCTTCAAGACTGAAAAAAATAGGCACATGCCTGCGCCTGAAAAAGAAAAATTGAAAGCACCTTCAGGCATTTTTTTTTTAGGTGCCCTATTTCTTTTTCAGCTCTAAAGATGCCTTCGGGCTAAGAAAAAGCTGAAAAAAAGCACCGTCTAAAAAAAAAAAAAACTAAAGGCTCCTTCAGGCGTATTTTTTTTTCCAGCCCTAAAGCATTTTTTCAACCTGAAGGTGCCTTCAAGACTGAAAAAAAATTGAAGACGCCTTCAAATTTTTTTTTTTTAGATGCAGGTGCGCACCTATTTTTTTAAGTCCTGAAGGCATGTCTTTTCAGACGTTGATTTTTGGAGATGCGCGCTGATTCAATGGTCGAAAATCCAATCAGATATGAACTACGATCGGGTCGATCAGAGCCTAGTCTATCTATATACACACACACATATATATAATAGATTATGGATGGCAATGCAAGATTTAAAATAACGTATTTTGTTGGTCAATAAAGCTAATGTGAAATAAGTTCTCAATGAAAATAAAAATCAAAGCAAGCGGATAACCTAAAATTGATTTCAATAAAATATCTATCAAAATATAATAAGAGGATCAAAATTTAACTCACATATAATAAAGATTGTTAGTTAGCATCTACAATGTATCGGCAAAAAAATGATTCTCATCCAGCAGTACATGATAATGTGTTGATTTGCTGGTCTCCTAATTTAGGCATCTGATTCTCATCTAGTAGTACATGATAATCTCAATACATAAAAATATGAAGAAGGCTTAGATCTGCCATTGAAAAATAAGACATTGCAGGTTCCTCTATACTTTTAACCATGAGGTGGCTACAAGCAATTGTCTGTGATGTAACAGACCATCCAAGCTTGACCATACAACAATAAGAATAGAAATGCATCATCTCCATTTAGGCACATCTCGCACAGGCAATCATCATAGCCTCTCCGAGCCTCCGATCGCCTCTTGAAGCTGCAAGCTAAAAGTAGAAATTTTTTTTAAAAAATAAAATAGTAACTTAAAAATGATACTTAATTCATATGCTCGTGTAGCCTGGTCATCTGGCACACTCCAAGTCTACATGCATGAGATGTTCATCCTGACCATCTTCATTTGCAATGATATTCTTTACTGTTGTAATTATGCTTTTGAAAATACTGCACTCTTAGTTTAAGGATAGGCTCATTGTTTCTGTAAAAGATATATCAATAGAGAAATGCTTGATAAGGATACAATAGTTGCCTATTTATATAAAAGTAAATTTATGCTAAACTATAAGCATTGGTACCTATATGGAGAGATATGGGGGATAATTGCAAGGGCTTTGAAGGCTCTACTTGTCCAACATATTTGCTGATGTGCAAAAGCTTAATGGTGATAGGCTTGAGCAGATTATTAACATATTTTGTAGGTTTGATCTGATTATTGATGGAAGTTCATATAATAATCTTTCAGGTAGAAACCACCATAGCCATGATGGACTATAGGGTTACTATAGTTATAGCCTTGCTTATTCTCTAGAGAGTAGCAATCATATAAAGGGTAAGCATGGCTATAACTATAGCAACCCTATAGTCCATCATGGATATAATGGTTGCTACCTAAAAGATTATTACATAAATTTTCATCAATAATCAGATCAAACCTACCAAATATGTTAATCATCTACTCAAGCCTGTCACCATTAAGTTCTTGCTCATCAGCAAATATACTGAATAAGTAAAGCCTTCGAAGCCCTTGAAATTATCTTTCACGTTTCTCCATACAGGTACCAATGCTTATAGTTTGGCATAAATCTACTTCTATATAGATGGACAACTATTATATTTCTATTAAGCATTTCTCTATTGATACCTCTTATAAGGATAATGAGTCCGTTCTTGATTAAGAGTGCAATACTTTCAAAAGCATAATCATAAAAGCAAGAGACATCATTGCAAACAGAGATGATTAGAATGCGTATCCCATGTATGCAGACTTGGAGCATGCCAGATGACTAGGCCATGTGAGCACACCGAAATGGCATCCAGGCAAATCCCATTCTAAAGTTCGATCTAAAAATTTAAAACTAAATAAATTAAATATAATTAATTTAAATTAATTAAATATTATTAATTTAAAATTAATTTAACTAAATTAGAATATGTACATTAATCAAAAGATAGATCCATGGTTCCATGCTATGTAATTTTTTAAAAAAATTAACACTATCAGCCTGAGCATGCAGGGTGCGTGAGGGCTGGATGCCTTGGATGTTAGCTGGGACCTAAGGCCCGAGTGCATAAGGGCATATCCCAGCTTCATGTTTGTAATACTGACCGATACCTTCCCTCAGCCTGAGCATGTAGGGTGCGCGAGGGCTGAATATCTTGAATGCCAGCTGAGATCCAAGGCTAGAGCATATAGGACATACCTCGACCCCGTGTTTATAATGCTGCCTAGACCTTTTCTCGATTCAAGCACTCTGCATACCAAGACCCAAGTTCCATACTTCTAATTAATTAATTAATTAATTATCTAACTAATTAATTAAATTAATATTTAATTAATTTTTTAATATTTAATTATACTTAATTAACATAATTTAAATAAAAAATTAACTTTTAGTGATGGTATTAGCCATCGCTATTACTCACAACAGAAGGTAGGCTGCTATGCAGAACTGAGGTGCGGGCTAGCATGCAAGGATTGAGGCATGAGAAGGCACGGACTATCGAGTAGGGACTGAGGCTCGGAGATGTGACCACAAAGCTAATATACATGTGGATGGGGCCACGGGGTTGGACCGATGGGGCAAGGGCTATGGTCGGGGCCACGGGTTGGAGGCGGCAAGGCAAAGGCAGCAACTCAAAGATGCGGCCACAAAAACAAGGGCATGGGGATAGGGCCACGAGAAGGCAGCATAGGTTGGGGCTACAGGGTTGGGCCGAGAGGAGGTGGGAGCAGTCAGGGGCTCGCGACCAGAAGCTTGGGGAGTAGAGCTATCAATTTGGGTTGGGCTCGCCCCACCATATAAATAGAGTGGGTAGGGTTCATGTTTTAGCAACCCATCTAAAAGTGGGTTACATAACCTACCTCATTTAGGTTGCAGGTTTAAGGTAGGTTGGGGTGGGCTGGTCTGCCTCTTTTTTGTTGGACCCCCCTCCTTCCTGCTCGGGCCACAACCCCCCACATACCCCCCCACCTCGGCCACCCCACCTCCTCCCCCCCTTATGCCCGGTTTTCCCTCTCGCTCCCCGCCACTGCGCCACCCTCCTTCCCAACCACCTCTCCTTCTTGGTCTCTTGATGCCCCGCCCCTCCCCTTGCCCCCTCATATCCCCTGCCCCTCCTTGCTCAATCCATCACACCACAACACCCCCCCCACCGCCCCCCCTACTCACCCCCTATTCCACCCCTCCCTACTCAATCCCTGGCACCACAAACCCCCTCTCTCTTGGTCCCTCGCCACTCCCCCATCCCCGCCCCTCCCCCATCCCCCCGCCCTCCTTGCTCGATCCATGATGCCACACAATCCCCCCTGCCCCTCCCACTCACCCCCGGTCCCTCGCCCCTCCTTGCTCAGTCAATGGGCACTACAACACCCCCTACCCCTCCCCAGCTCCCCGCTCGCCCCTCGGTCCCCTACCCCTCCCCACTCACCTCCTGTCCCCCACCCCACCCCTCCCCGCTCGGTCCCCCTCTCTTGATCACCCACCTCCGTTTACTTTTTTTCATTTTTTTTTAGGAAATTTTGGTAGGTTGGCCCATTCAACCCGTAGCCCATGGCGGGTCAGGCTAGGTTAGGATTTTTTTCAATCTGCTAGTTAAAATGGTTAGCCCGCCCCATCCCATTTAGAGGTAGATCGGGCGGGCCAGCCCATCTTGACAACTCTATCAGGGAGGTGGGCTGGGGGGAGTCCGAGGGTGGTGGCTAGGAGCTGGAGGAGGCGACCGTGGAGAGGCGGGCCGGGGGAAGACAGGCCAGGGATAGCTAGGGGAGGTGGCTAGGGACTTGGGGAGTCGGTCGAGGGAAGGTGGGCCTAGTGCAATCGAGGTGGGGGGCGGTTGGGGGCTTGAGAAGACGGTCAGAGGGAGGCGGGCCGGGGGCAGCTGAGGGGAGACAGTCAGAGGCTCAAGGAGGTAGGAGAAGGTCAGAGGCTCGCAACCAAGGGCTCAAGGAGGCAGGAGAAGGTCAGAGGCTCGCAACCAGGGGCTCGAGGAGGTAAGAGGAGGTTGGGGGCTCAGGGAGGCAAGCCAAGTGCAGTTGGAGGTAGCTAGGGGCTCGGGAAGGCAGTCAAGGAGGGGTAAGGCTGCAAATGAGTCAAGCTACTCGAGCTCGACTTGACTTTAAGATCGACTCGACTCGATTATTATCGAGTTTGAGTCAAGCTCGATAGCTTTTTGAGTCGAGCTCAAGTAGCAGGATATTCAACTAAAAAGCTCATGAGCCAACTCGAATATATATATATATATATATATGAATAATATTATTTTTATTTATAATATATATTAATATATATATTATTAGTAAGATAAGGCTCGATTTTGAGCTCGAACTCAAGCTCGAGTATAACTCGGTTCATATTCGAGTTGAGTTGAGTCGAACTCGAGCCTTGCCTATTTTTCATCAAGCTGAATTCAAGCTTGGGATATTAAGGCTTAGTCGAGCTCGAGCTAAGTTTGAGCTCGAGTATTTTGAGTCAAGGCGAGCTCGAGCTTTCAATTACTCGATCTGACTTGGCTCGATTGCACCCCTAGAGGACAGGTAGGTGGAGGGGGAGGTGGCCAGGGGCTCAAGGAGGTGAGAAGCGGTTGAGGGCTCACGGTCAGGAGCTTAGGAAGGCGGGAGGTGAATAGGGGCTCGAGGAGGCGGTCGGATGCTTAGGGACGTCGAATCCAGTAGCGTAGTGGAGGAAAATAGGGACCAAGGGTGAGGGAGAAAGAGGGTGGTGGGGGATCGAAGGGCGCATGGTGGGGGATAAAAATGTTGCGGGGGTAGAGAACGAGGGTGCGGTGGGGTGGGAGAAAATGAGGGCATGCGATGGAAGAAAAATGAGGGTGGAAAGATTATAAGTGATGATAAATTATTATTGCTAATAATTTTTCTCATCACTAATAATTATATTTTAAAATAAACTTATTAGCAATAACAAACTACCATCACTAATAATTTTTTCATTACTAATATTATATTTTAAAATAAAATTATTAATGATGACAAAAAATCATTGCTAATAGTTTACGTCTATCTCTAATAATTATATTTTAAAATAAATTTATTAGTGATAGCAAAATATCATTGCTAATATTTTTTTCATCGCTAATAATTATAAATATATATTAAAAAATAAAATTATTTATTAATGATAGAAAAATATCATCGCTAATAATTATTTTTCATTGCTAATAATTATAAATATATATCAAAAAATAAAATTACTTTTTATTAGAGATGGTAATTTATTATTGCTAATAATTTTTTTAATCACTAATAGTCATAAAAATATATTTTAAAAATAAAATTATTTTTTATTATTAGCGTTGGCATTTTGCCATCTCTAATTAGTATCCTACCATTGCTAATAAGTTTTTTATTTTTTTATACTTATTAATTTATGTCTGCTCTCATGGTTGTCGACTTTCTTACATAACATTTTTTTTTGGATAGTTTCCATAACATATTATGCACATCTGGCTGCTTTTCATACTTGGTATTTTGTAGAGTCTGATGATCTCTCTGATGGAGGATCGACATCGATTTTCAAGTCTAGGGATAATCTACTGTGGTGCACCATCTATCGCTGATCATGGACAATATTAAAAAAGTTATGTTAATAAAATCTAATCAAGTAAATAGTTTTAAAGTCGAATATATATTCTAGATACATTTGTAGGATCTACCTTCTTAGCTATAGACAGGTCTTAATTTTCTTCTTCCTATAAATCCAGTTATCAAGAACAGTTTATTTTATTCTCTTCTCTTTCTTTTTCTTCCACTATGGCTGTTACAGCTGCTTTCTCCTTTCTATCCTTTGTAGTCTTCCCTCTAGTGAATACTATCCCTCTTGTGAGTACTACTCCTTTGAGAAAATCATGCACTAGAGCTACTCAGATGGTTTTTTTGACGTTAGCTAGAAACTAATTTAGCTACTTTAAAATTAATTTAACTAAATTTAATTAAATATTAAATCTAATTTAACTAAATCTTATAAATATTAATTTAAAAAAATTAAAAAATTTAAAATAAAAATTAAATTAAAAAATAAAATTACTTTAGTATTAGCGATGGCTTCATGTTGTCTCTAATAATAATTTTTCATTATTAATAATATTAGAATCAAATTAAAAAATAAATTTTTTTTAGTATTAGCGATATATCTTGCCGTCGTTAAAAACCAAACATGTCGTCACTAACAATTTTTTATTTTTTACGATGATAAATTTCTTGATCACTATTTACTGTCGGTAAAAATCATTATTAGCGATTGTTGGGGATAAATTCCGCTCCCACCGAAGTCCAGTCTGGTACTTAATCTAATGCAGCTGGTAATCACGGAAAAGCTTCGATCAAAAATTCTTTCTCCGGTAGTCGAGCTTCTCCCAACGGTCGAACTCATTCATTGGCTGAACTCCTCCAACTGGATTCCGAATTCAGTCAAACTTCCTCATAGACCGAACTCCTTCCGAACTCCTCTAGCAGTCGGACTTCTATGGGAGTTGAACTTCTTCCAAATTTTTTCAGCAGTCGGACTCCTATGAAAATCGAACTTCTTTCGGATTTCTCCTTCAATCGAACTTCTATGGGAGTCGAACTCCTTCCAAATTTCTCCAGCAATCGGACTTCTATGGAAGTCAATCTTCTTCCAGACTCCTCCAGCAGTCGGACTTCTACGGAGCCAAACTTCTTCCAAATTTTTCCAGCAGTCGGATTTCTACAGGAGCCAAACTCCTTTCGGACTATTTCTTCAAACGGATTCCTACAGGCGATCCCACTACTGAACGATTATAATTATCATTTATCAGGATAATTATGATTGTCATTTATCAGGATGATTATAATTGGCATTTATCAGGCTAGTTACAATAAGCTCCATCTATAAAAAGGGGACCCTCCAGATATGTTTTCTCCAAACTTTTTTTTTTTTTTTGAAACTCTACCAAACTTCTCTCTGAGTACTTCATTTCTGTTGGCCAGAAAAGCTAACTTGACCATCGGAGGGTCCTACCGGAGCCACCACCCCCAACTCCGGATGAGACTTTATTTTGCAAGTCACCGATGGCGACCTCGTCTTTCTTGACTCTCGCTCGATTCGGCGTCGATCAAATTTTGCACCAACAAAATTGGCGCTAGAGGAAGGGCCCTCTGTTCCTGAGGTTTTCTTGATCTTAAAGGAGTGCTCAGCAGCGATCTCTCTTCTTTCTCTTTATAGTTTTTTTCAGAAAAAATATCTCTAAAGAAAGCTTCGTCCCGACGATCAACGATCTCTACAGCTAGATCCCATCCAGATACATCCATTCCAACTCTGGTAACTCAAACTCCACCTCCAGCCATGATGGATGCGGAGCAGTTGAACCTACTGGTCCAGCAGGTTTGTGGTCTCGCGGAGGTGATGCAGGCCATACATCGATAGGCCCCGGTACTAGTTCAGTCAGAGCAAGCTTCTAAGGAGCCCCATAGTCCGATCTAGGAATGGCCGACCTCAGCTACCCAGCCTCTGATCTTCGAAAAGAAAAAGCAGAGGATGGAGGACCCTTCCTCGGACCACGACTCGATCCAGGGGGAAGCTTCACGTCCATTCCATCAGAAAACCCTAGAGATCAACGACCATGAAGATCTCCTGGATCAAGGGCTCTTAGATATGAGTCGATGAATCGAAGAACTCCATCATACTCCCTCCTCACACGATAATGATATTCACGCTAATCCTCCTTTTTCTCAGAGGATCATGCAGGAACCAATTCCACCAAACTTCAAGCTCCCATAGTTTGAGAGTTACGATGGAACCACTGATCTGATCGATCATCTGAAGGTCTTTTGAATAATGATGTTGCTCTATGGTGCGCTAGACGCTATTTTGTGTCGGACATTTTTGTCCACCCTCAAGAAAGCCATCAAGAACTAGTACTCGATACTTAAGTCGGATACCATCTTTTTCTTTGATCAGATGAGCCATCAGTTTGTGGCTCACTTTGTCAGCAGCCGACGTCCGCACCGAGGTTTGAATTTTTTGATGAACATCAAGCAGAAAGAGAAAAAATTCATCCAAACTTATGTCACCCAATTTAATGTCGTTGCATTAGAGGTCCAAAATCTGGACCAATCAATCGCAATGGCCACACTCAAGGGCAACCTTCAGAAGAATGATTTTCTGTTCTTCCTGAAGAAAAAGTACCTTAGAAACTTTGTTGATCTGCTAGCTTGAGCTGAAGGTTACGCCCTTGCTGAAGAGGCCTTCAAGGCCAAGAACGATGAAGCCTTTGGTAAGTGGCGAATTGACAAGCCAGACGGACCCACCAAGGAAGAAAAGTCGAGTGAAGCTCAATCGCGCTTCCGAGCTCTTTTCGAGTGCAAGTGAGGTCGAACTCCTCCTCGAGCTCATCATCAAAGAAGTCCTGATAAAAGGGCACGAAGTTTTCTATCTAAGAGGTTTCACAAGAGGGCTGAATGAAGCTTGGTCGCACTCCCGAACTCCCTTCGAGCCTAAGCTGTTAGATATATGTGCCCTAGAAGTCAGAATTGGCTGACACTTGTAATACACTTCTAGGGGCAAAATTATAATTTTGACTAATATCAATAAAATAGATTATTTTCTATCACATATGTGTATTTAGTGTCTGTGATACATCCTTTGAGTTAATGATAATGATAATTCATATTTTCAAGAGTTAAAAATTTAAGACATGAATAATCATTGTTAACTCATAAAATATTTCCGACCATAGGATCATCAGGAGGATGATGATTGATCCGAAAGGTTGGTGTACAATCGCTTCTCTTTAGTAGATGAGTCTTGAGTCTACGGTGTGGAGACACCGGAGCGAGAGTACAGGTACTCGTTAGAGAACGAGGGCACTGAGCGTGACCACCTCGAGTAGTCATTAGGGAGTCTACCTTCTCGTCAATGACTGACTCGATGCTGCAGTAGTGTGTCTGGTTCTTTGACCTGAGATGCATCGGCAGTTCACCTTGAGGGTGTTATAGTTTGACTACACCATTACTCGGTCTCCTAGCCATATGGAACCCTGAGGTGTATGTTGGCTATAGCATGTTCATTGTAGGAACTGGATTGCATCAAGATGGAATCTATCTACCTCGGTGGTAGAGGAGCAGCCCTATGATGATCATGAGAATCAAGTCCAGAAGTCCCATGGCCATGGCAGAGTGAAATAATAGAAAGAGTTTCTATTTAGATTTTCACATTGGACTCGAATCGAATGATTACATCATATGACAGAGACTAGGGTTTGACGAGTTCACCTTAACCCTAATCTGATCGGGGCTCAAGATAGAAGAACTTAATCACACAGGTAGCTGCACCAAGAGGTTCGCATTCAGCTCTGATGGGTTGCCACCATATACTGCTAGGTGTCACTGGTGGATTTTGGGAGCAATTAGAATGATTTAGATGATCGATCATTCTAGCTGTTCGAATCAGAAGAGTTCTGATCCATCGAAAGGAGTTTCGATGATGTCGATGATAGAGATCATGACATATCCCATTACCATACAGAACTGAACCTAACTGGGTCACACAAACAAGGGTTTGAATCTGGTGATCATCAATTGAACTGATCCATAGTTCAATTGATCTGAATGAGATTCAATTAGGTTCAAGGAAAATCGTGCTAGCACTCGATTGAACCTAACGTTCTTCTTTTGCTATCATAAATAAGTTGTCCTGTCTGAGCCAAAGGAGTTTGTGCTCAATCAGAGGCCTTCATATGGTCTGACTGGAGGTTGTCCAAGTCAGAAAAGGTTGTCTTATTTTGTAAGACATTACCTGCCATTTTTGGTCACCTGCCATTTCTTGTTCTTTGACTTTGGTCAAAAGTCTACCTTTGACTGGTCAAATGTTGACCATTGACACTTTGACTTTTGACCACATGTCATGCACCTATTGGAGAGCTGGTGGGGGCCTTGTCCCCCTGCCAGAACCTGGCAAGGAGAGGGCGCACGCCAAGGGTGGCGTGAGCCCAAGTTGGAGGCGCCTAGGAGTCCTTGTTGGACAAGGACTCCATCTCCCTTTAGGATTCCAATTGAGAGTTCTTCTAAGAATCCAACTTTGACTGGTCTTAGGCACCCTCTAAGTAGGAATCCAGGGGACTCTATTCCCACCAATCAGATTTAGATCTGATTTCACAAAGGGTTGTGATTGGTTGGGAGGAAGAGGAGTTGGATCACAGCTTAGTCTATAAATAAGACCCTAGCGCCCAACTCAAATCAATGAATGAATGAATTGAATCACAATTCCCACGCCCCAAGGCTGCCTCTCTCCCTCTTCCTCCACGCCATACTCTCTTCTCCCCTTGCTCTCCACGTCCAAAAGTGTTTTGGATTTTTGGTTGGTGCGATTTAGATCAAAGAAAGGCGATCAAAAGCAAGAAGGCTGCGCTGCTGCAAAGAACGACTGCAGATCTTCAAAAGGAGTTTTGAAGATCCTCCAGATCAGATCCAGATCTGATTTTTGGAGGCATGTGATAGAGAAGAAGAGGATCTCTAGATCCAGCCCGAGTGGATATCGGTAGAGGCCAGGCGCTTGCGTGGCTAGATCCAGAACCTTCCGCTGCAAACAGGATCATCAACAGGGTAATAGGATTACCCAAATCAGGTAAATTAAATTTGATTTAATTTATCCTTTTCATTTAATTTTTATTAAATAAATAAGAATCAGATCTGAAGCATCCCTGAGATCTGATACAGATCAAAGAGAAAAAAATTTTTGAAATATATCTCTTGATCTGATCAGATCTGAACGAACCTGGTCAGGGAAATCAGGATTTCCCTTCAACTGGTATCAGAGCCATGGTTCTAAAAATAGTTTAGATCTGATTTTAAATTTTATTTTAATTAAAAAATAACGTGATTTCAGATGTCACATGAGATGTGATCAGATCTGAAATCAGAAAAAATTAAAATTAAATGATTTGGATCTAAGAACATGAAGATATGCATGACTAGTTCTAGAATAGAATAGTTCTATAGAATAGTTTTGCATGTCTTTGATTTAATATGATTAAATCATATTTTAGATCTTCTTATTTACTATTTTCTGATATTATAAGTGTTATAATAACATCTGATAAACAGCAAATAAAAATTATTTAATTTTAAATATCATATGAGATATGATAGATGCATGACTAGACTAGTTGTAGAATAGTTCTACATAATTGTCTAGATTAGAATTTATTTTGATTAGATCAATTTAAATCTAATTTTTTAGATTATTATGTGATAATTTAGATCTGAAAACATGCATGATTATGATACATGAGATGTATGCAAAATATGCCATGATTAGATCTAAATTTGTATATGAGATATATGATATAGATCTATAACTGTTTTGTAGTAGTATTGAATGTTCCTGATTAAGGCGTTCCTCTTGGCCGTCCGGTCATAAGAACGAAGAAGGGTTTAAAGGCCCTCTCTTCCCATTCGATGGGGTGTTCTTATGATGTGTAGGGGTGCTGCGTGTTCGTCCTTAATCAGAAACCCAAAACTTACTTTCTGCAAAACCCTAGATCCTGAAACCCTAGGATTTATTGTGCATATTTTGTTTATGAACCCTACTTAATTAAGAATTAAGTTTATGGAATATTAATTAGGTCTAAAATTGAGAATTTCAGATCTAAGACATATTCATAATACTGGGTTCGGGCTTGGGTAGCTCAATTAGGTCTAAGCGGTTGATCAAACCGAATCAAGAGTTGGTTAGATGGGATCAACAATGCTTAAATTGACCAGCCTAATAGGATTAAGTCTGGGTCAAGATCGAGTCACGATCAAGCAAGACCTAATTAGGCTCAGAGGTTAGAGTCTGGATTGTAGGCTAACCCAATTGGTTCTGACTCAACAATTTGGTGTCTAAGGTAAGTTTGGCACAGACGACCGACTGGTTTTTAATTGGAAGCTACTCGACCTGAATGCGTTCTTGTACGAGTTAATGGCATATTCCTTCCACCGGTCTCACTTACCTGGCCATATCTGTTGACACAGTTCTGATCTGAGGTGGTCAATAATCCGAGCTGAACCCATGCCACTAGGTTAGTCATAATTGTTATGACTAAGCCAAGTCTAGTTTAATGAGACCTGAATCAATTCTCCCTAAGAAAAGATTAAGTCCGAGGTCTTCCACCATTGTAGATGTGCGGGCCCTTCCCGGGGTTGATTGTTCTCGGCTGGATACAGTGGCTCAGTTGCACCGGGAAGACGCAACCATGTCTATTAGGCATTGGATGCTATGGGCTGGAGGATGAGTTGGGCTCAATATTCCGGATACGGTGAGAGACTCCAATTAGGAACCCAGTCTATGCAAATGGTGGGTCTGACTTAACTAAGGAGTGGATCAATATTCCGGATACGGTGAGATTCATGAATTAGAGACCAAGTTTGGGTGCACCATGATTAGAGAATCATTGAACAAGAGTTGTTCACTCATTGGCTAACCCATCACCAATAACTGTTAGGTGAGGTGATGAGTCAGTTGGTGAGACCGCACCACCCACTAGAAATCATCAATCGCGGAGATTTTCGCATCTCTACAGAGGGAGTGTAGGGATCCGAGAAAATAGTGGGAGCTAATTTGTTTAAAAATAAAATCCCTAAACAAAAAATTGGTCAAGTCAAAATTACAGTATCTAACTAGAATCTTTGACTCTCTACAGGAAAATGTCTGCGTCCAACCCACTGGCACGTATCCTAGACACACATAGACTGACTGGACCCAATTATAAAGATTGGCTCAGGAACTACAAAATTGTTTTGGGTTCAGAGAAGTTAACACATGTTTTGGACCAGGACCCTCCCACCTTACCAGCTCGTCCATCCACTGAACAGAGAGCGTCTCTGGAAAAATGGATTGACGAAGACAATAAGGCCAGATACTACATGTTGGGCTCGATGTCTGATGAGCTCCAGCGCCAACATGAAGATATCGGGACTGCTCGCCAAATGTTGGCTCACCTGCAGGAGATGTTTGGTGAACAGAGTCGCGCAGCCAAATATCAAGTCACGAAACGACTTTTTAAGGCTAAGATGCGTGATGGGCAGTCAGTCCAAGATCACTGTCTGACAATGATCAAGGACATGGAAGAGCTTGAGAAGCTCGGTGTGAAGTTGGACTTGGACTTGCAGAATGATATTATTCTGCAATCCTTGACTGATGCATATGGGCAATTCATCATGAATTACCACATGCATAAACTTCAAAATTCCTTGGCCGAGTTGATGAATATGCTGGTTACCGCTGAGCTTTCTATGAAAGGTTCTAAAGGCTCAGTTCTTGCTATGGAACGGACTTCTTCCAAAAGAAAGTCTTATGGAAAGAAAAAGAAGTCTGTGAAAAAGCAAAAGGTAGAAGGATCAAAGAAGAAGAAGGCAGAACCGAAGAAGAAGGTCGATGGCAAAGGAAAGTGTTTCCATTGCAACAGCGACGGCCATTGGAAGCGGAACTGCCCTACTTACCTGGCCACCCTAAAGAACAAGAAGGAAGGTCCTTCTGGAGGTATGCTCGTTATTGAGTCTAACCTTACGGTTTCTTCTGCATCCAGTTGGGTGCTTGACTCTGGTTCTAGTGCTCATCCTATGCACTTCTATGCAGGGTCTTGAGGATAGCAGGAGGCTGAGGGATGGAGACATGATCCTACGCGTCGGTAATGGAGCAAGAGTTGCTGCAGTAGCCGTGGGAACATACCCTCTTCGATTACCATCTGGTTTAGACTTAGTTTTGAAAGACTGTTATTATTGTGCCTGCAGCTAGCAGGAATTTGATTTCTGTTTCATGCTTAGCACAAGAAGGTTATGTGATCACCTTCTTTAAGGACCATTGTAACATTCTTTATGAAAGAAATAAAATTGCAAATGGTTTCCTTATTAATGGTCTTTATCAGCTACATATTGATGTACCTGTTCTAACTATCGAGCAAAACGTGAATGCCAAACGACCTAGGGATAGTCCAAACGACAGATATCTATGGCACCTGAGATTAGGTCATATAGCAGAAGATAGGATCAACAAATTGGAGAAAAATGGGCTATTGAGTCCATTGACTTCCGAGTCATATCCAACTTGTGAATCTTGTCTTCAAGGCAAAATGACTAAACTCCCTTTTGTTGGACATGGGGAGAGGGCCACAGATCTCCTTGCCCTAGTACATACTGATGTGTGCGGCCCATTTGATGTGCCGGCTAGAGGCAATTTTGTCTACTTCATTACCTTTACCGATGATCTGTCTAGGTATGGGTATGTGTATCTTATGAGACACAAGTCTGAAGCTTTTGAAAAGTTCAAAGAATTCAGACATGAAGTAGAAAAACAAACTGGAAAACCCATTAAGGTTCTTCGATCAGATCGAGGAGGTGAATACCTTAGCCGGGAATTCCTAGACTATCTTAAGGAAAATGGCATAGTCTCTCAATGGACTCCACCAGGAACACCTCAACTCAACGGGGTTTCAGAACGGAGAAATCGGACTCCTATTGGATATGGTTCGATCCATGATGAGCTTCACAGACCTCCCAGATTTTCTTTGGGGACATTCATTATTAACTTCAATCTATCTTACTGAATAGGGTTCCCTCTAAAACCGTTCCTACCACACCGTATGAGATATGGCACGGTAAGAAACCAAGTCTGAGTCATCTCAGAATTTGGGGTTGTCCGGCTCATGTCAAAAGACAACAAGCGGACAAGTTAGAGTTTAGGTCCTTTAGAGCTCGATTCATAGGATATCCTAAAGAGTCATTAGGATACTATTTCTACATTCCAGAAGACCACAATGTGATTGTGAGTCGACATGCCATATTTCTTGAAAAATAGTTTATTCAAGATAGTGGCATTGGAAAGCAGATTAAGCTTGATGAGAAAGTCTCACAAGCAGAAAGAGCTAAGGACCAAGTGGAACCAAATCAGGTTGAGCCAATAAGAACACTACCTCCTCCACCTCGTAGATCGGAAAGAGTTTCCCGTCCCCCTGAAAGATACTTAGGTATTATTTCAGAGGATGTAGAGGAAATGTTCCTCATAGGTAATGGTGCTCATGGTGATGATCCCAAAACCTACAACGAGGCGATATCAGATATCGACTCCGAGAAATGGCTTGAGGCAATGAAGTCAGAGATCGACTCGATGCACTCAAACCAAGTCTGGACCTTGGTAGATCCACCAGAAGGTATAGTACCTATTGGATGTAAATGGATCTTCAAGAGAAAGATTGGTGCAGATGGGAATGTGGAGACATTCAAGGCTAGACTAGTGGCAAAAGGTTATAGTCAACGTGAAGGCATTGACTATCAGGATACCTTTTCCCCAGTGGCTATGCTAAAATCCATCCGCACATTGCTTGCTGTTGCAGCCTATTTCGATTATGAAATATGGCAAATGGACGTGAAAACGGCATTCCTAAATGGATATCTTGAGGAAGATATCTATATGGAACAGCCGCTAGGTTTCACATCCAGTGATACTGATCACAAGGTTTGCAAGCTGCAAAGGTCCATATATGGACTTAAGCAAGCATCTCGGAGCTGGAACACTCGTTTCAATGATGTGATCAAAAAGTTTGGTTTCATCAAAAACGAAGAGGAACCATGTGTTTTCAAAAGGGTCAGTGGGAGCGCTGTTGTCTTCCTCGTATTGTACGTGGATGACATCCTCCTTATTGGGAATGATATTCCCATGTTGACATCAGTCAAGATGTGGTTGTCTAAGGAATTCTCCATGAAAGACCTAGGTGAAGCATCCTTTATTCTAGGAATTAAGGTCTATAGGGATAGACCGAATAGGATGCTAGGACTTTCACAGAAGATGTACATAGAGGAAGTACTAAAGAGGTTTAGTATGGAAAACTCTAAGAGGGGATTAATACCCTTCAGACATGGTATTCATCTTTCCAAGAAGATGTGCCCCAGCACACCTGAGGAAATAGAACGCATGAGCAAGATCCCTTATGCTTCTGCAATAGGGAGCCTCATGTATGCCATGCTATGTACACGACCTGATATAGCCCATGCTGTGAGTGTCACAAGCAGATATCAGTCAAATCCAGGTGAAGAACACTGGACTTCTGTGAAATGTATCCTTAAGTACTTGAGAAGAACTAAGGATATGATGTTGGTCTTTGGTAATGGAGAACTCCTGGTCCAGGGATACACAGACTCGGACTTCATGTCCGATATAGATGATCGAAAGTCGACATCTGGAAGTCTGTTTGTGTGCAATGGTGGAGCTGTCAGCTGGAAGAGTTCCAAGCAAACTGTGATAGCAGATTCCACCATGGAAGCAGAATATATAGCTGCATCAGAGGCTGCAAAGGAAGCGTTCTGGTACAAGAAGTTTGCTGCAGAAATTGGAGTAATGCCATCAGATGCCATTCCTCTTTACTGCGACAACAATGGCGCCATAGCCCTTGCTAAGGAGCCGAGGTCTCACCAGAAGTCCAAGCACATTGAGCGGCGATATCATCTCATCCGCGATTACCTTGAGAAAGGTTACGTTGAGGTCAAGAGAGTCAACTCCACAGATAATGTGGCAGACCCACTTACAAAGCCGTTGGGCCAGCAGAAGATCGAAGCCCACCTTGAGAAGATGGGACTTAGACTTGTAGCCAATTGGCTTTAGGACAAGTGGGAGATTGTTAGATATATGTGCCCTAGAAGCCAGAATTGGCTGACACTTGTAATACACTTCTAGGGGCAAAATTGTAATTTTGACTATAATTAATAAAATGGGTTATTTTCTATCACACATGTGTATTTAGTGTCTGTGATACATCCTTTGAGTTAATGGTAATGATAATTCATATTTTCAAGAGTTGAAAATTTAAGACATGAATAATCATTATTAACTCATAAACAGCTCCCGACCATAGGATCATCACGAGGATGGTGATTGATCCGGAAGGTTGGTGTACGATCGCTTCTCTTTAGTAGATGAGTCTTGAGTCTACGGTGTGGAGACACCGGAGCGAGAGTACAGGTACTCGTTAGAGAACGAGGGCACTGAGCGTGACCACCTCGAGTAGTCATTAGGGAGTCTACCTTCTCGTCAATGACTGACTCGATGCTGCAGTAGTGTGTCTGGTTCTTTGACCTGAGATGCATCGGCAGTTCACCTTGAGGGTGTTATAGTTTGACTACACCATTACTCGGTCTCCTAGCCATATGGAACCCTGAGGTGTATGTTGGCTGTGACATGTTCATTGTAGGAACTGGATTGCATCAAGATGGGATCTATCTACCTCGGTGGTAGAGGAGTAGCCCTATGATGATCATGAGAATCAAGTCCTGAAGCCCATGGCCATGGCAGAGTGAAATAATAGAAAGAGTTTCTATTTAGATTTTCACATTGGACTCGAATCGAATGATTACATCATATGACAGAGACTAGGGTTTGACGAGTTCACCTTAACCCTAATCTGATCGGGGCTCAAGATAGAAGAACTGAATCACACAGGTAGCTGCACCAAGAGGTTCGCATTCAGCTCTGATGGGTTGCCACCATATACTGCTAGGTGTCACTGGTGGATTTTGGGAGCAATTAGAATGATTTAGATGATCGATCATTCTAGCTGTTCGAATCAGAAGAGTTCTGATCCATCGAAAGGAGTTTCGATGATGTCGATGATAGAGATCATGACATATCCCATTACCATACAGAACTGAACCTAACTGGGTCACACAAACAAGGGTTTGAATCTGGTGATCATCAATTGAACTGAATCTAGTTCAATTGATCTGAATGAGATTCAATTAGGTTCAAGGAAATCGTGCTAGCACTCGATTGAACCTAACGTTCTTCTTTTGCTATCATAAATAAGTTGTCCTGTCTGAGCCAAAGGAGTTTGTGCTCAATCAGAGGCCTTCATATGGTCTGACTGGAGGTTGTCCAAGTCAGAATAGGTTGTCTTATTTGTAAGACATTACCTGCCATTTTTGGTCACCTGCCATTTCTTGTTCTTTGACTTTGGTCAAAAGTCTACCTTTGACTGGTCAAACGTTGACCATTGACCCTTTGACTTTTGACCACATGTCATGCACCTATTGGAGAGCTGGTGGGGGCTTGTCCCCCTGCCAGAACCTGGCAAGGAGATGGGCGCACGCCAAGGGAGGCGTGAGCCCAAGTAAGGAGGCGCCTAGGAGTCCTTGTTGGGACAAGGACTCCATCTCCCTTTAGGATTCCAATGAGAGTTCTTCTAAGAATCCAGTTTGACTGGTCCAAGGCACTCTCCAAGTAGGAATCCAGGGGACTCTAATCCCACCAATCAGATTTAGATCTGATTTCACAAAGGGTTGTGATTGGTTGGGAGGAAGATGACTTGGATCACGCTTAGTCTATATAAGAGACCCAGCGCCCAAGTGAAAAAATAATCAATCAAGAATCAAGAAGCAATCTTCCCACGCCCCAAGGCTGCCTCTCTCCCCTTTCTCCACGCCATACTCTCTTCTCCCCTTGCTCTCCACGTCCAAAAGTGTTTTGGATTTGGATTGGTGCGATTTAGATCAAGAAAAGGAGATCAAAAGCAAGAAGGCTGCGCTGCTGCGAAGAACGACTGCAGATCTTCAAAAGGAGTTTTGAAGATCCTCCAGATCAGATCCAGATCTGATTTTTGGAGGCGTGATAGAGAAGAAGAGGATCTCCAGATCCAGCCCGAGTGGATACCGGTAGAGGCCAGGCGCTTGCGTGGCTTGATCCAGAACCTTCCGCTGCAAACAGGATCATCAACAGGGTAATAGGATTACCCTATTCAGGTAAATTGAATGTGATTTAATTTATCCTTTTCATTTAATTTTTATTAAATAAATAAGAATCAGATCTGAAGCATCCCTGATCTGATACAGATCTAAGAGAAAAAATTTTTGAAATATATCTCTTGATCTGATCAGATCTGAACGAACCTGGTCAGGGAAATCAGGATTTTCCTTCACAAGGAGCAAATCCTCACGAGCTCATCGTCAAGAACCCAACGAAGGGCACGAAGTTCCTAGAAGGTTTACAAATAGCCCCTCAATGTCACAGACGTCCGTCTGAAATAAGCCAAAGGCACTACCACAGCTAGAACCACAAATGAGGAAGGAATAATAAGGAGATCGGCCGCCTCCTGACATCATGGACGCTATCTTTGGAGGGTCTAGTACTTCAACAAGTTTCCATCTCTCAGCCTCAGAGCTAGAAAAAGCTTGCCCCGAATGGGGAAGGCCCATATGAAATAGAGGAGGTCATCCGGTCTGGGACTATCGCTTGAAGGAGCTCGAAGGAATAACGCTTTCACGATCTTGAAACTCAAAAAATCTGAGGATGTACTACCAGTAATCTTCCTTCAATAAAACTCTATTTCAGCATTAATGTTTCTTGGTGCAAGAACTATGTGATGACAGAAAAGATACAATCGAAAATGGCCATGTTAGGAACAGGAGGAGAACCTCATCCTAATGCGAGCAAAGTCGAAGACCTCGTTCATTTTAGACGAGATGGGGAGAGAGGCCCTGACAACGGCCCTTATGTGCCCCCACAGCCCATTAAGAATAGAAGGAGAACCTCGTCCTAATGCGAGCAAAGTCGAAGACCTCATTCATTTTAAACGAGATGGAGGGAGAGGTCCTGACAATGGCCTTATGTGTCCTCACAGTCTGTTAGAAATAGAGGAGAATCTCATCCTAATACGAGCAAAGTCGAAGGCCTCATTCATTTTAGACGAGATGGAGGAGAGGCCCTAACAACGGTCCTTATGTGCCCCCACAGCCCGTTAAAAAATAGGAGGAGAACCTCATCCTAACACGAGCAAAGTCAAAGACCTCGTTCATTTTAGATGAGATGGAAAAGATGCCCTGACAACGGTCCTTATGTGCCCCACAACCCGTTAGGAACATAGGAGAACCTCATCCTAACACGAGCAAAGTCAAAAATCTCGTTCATTTTAGACGAGATGAAAGAAGAGCTCCTGACAACGATCCTTATATGCTCCTACAGCCCATTAGGAATAGAAGGAGAACCTCATCCTAATGCGAGCAAAGTCGAAGATCTCATTCATTTTAGACGAGATGGAGGGAGAGGTCCTGACAACGGTCCTTATGTGCCTCCATAGCCCATTAGGAACCGGAGGAAAACCTAGTCCTAACACGAGCAAAATTGAAAACCTCGTTCATTTTAGATGATGTGAGAGGAGAGACCTCAACAACGGTCCTATTGTGCCCGAGCCTCAACTTCAACGTCAACAGGAGATAAGATCTTCTTCAACCTCGGCTAGAGACAAGATCTCCTCCGAGCTTCCACTTCAACATCAACCTCGATTGGAGATAAGATCTCCCCCGTGATTCAACCTCAATAAGTGTAGAGCCCCGAAAAAAATTTTGGCAATCATCTTTTTGGTACTCCCTTCCTTCGAACTTCGAACTCGAAAGTGGGGGGACTATTATTGGGGATAAATTTTGCTTCCGCCAAAATTCAGTCTGGTACTTAGTCGCTTGTAATCACGAAAAAGCTTCGATTGAAAATTCTCTCCCCAGCAGCTGAGCTTTCCCCAGCGGTCGAACTCATTCAGTGGCTGAACTCCTCCAGCTGGACTCCGAATCCAATTGAACTTCTTTAGAGGTCGAACTCCTTCCGGACTCCTCTAGCAGTCGGACTTCTACGGAAGTCGAACTCCTTCTGAACTCCACCAGTCGAACTTTTATGGGAGCCGAACTTTTTTTGGACTCTTCTAGCAGTTGGACTTCTACGGGAGTCGAACTCTTTCCGAATTCCTCCAGCAGTCGAACTTCTACGGAAGCCGAACTCCTTTCGGATTCCTCCTTCAGTTGGACTTCTATGGGAGCCGAACTCCTTCCGAATTCCTCCAACAATCGGACTTCTATGGGAGCTGAATTTCTTCCAAATTTTTTTTTTAGTCGAACTTTTATGGGAGCCAAACTCCTTCCGGACTCCTCCAGCAGTCGGGCTTCTACGGAAGCCAAACTCCTTTTGGATTTTTTCTTCAGTCGGGCTTCTACGAGAGCCAAACTTCTTCCGAATTTCTCCTTCGATCAAGCTTCTACAGGAGCCAAACTTCTTTCGGACTTCTCCAGCAGTCGGATTTCTACGGAAGCCGAACTCCTTTCGGATTCTTCCAGTAATCGGATTCCTACAGGAGCCGAACTTCTTTCGAACTATTCCTTCAGACGGATTTTTACAGGCAATTCTACTATTGAATGATTATAATTATCATTTATCAGGATAATTATGATTATCATTTATCGGGATAATTATAATTATCATTTATCATGATAGTTACAATAAGCTCCGTCTATAAAAAGGGGATCTTTCATGTACGTTTTCTTGAGGCTTTCTTTTTCTTTCCAAAATTCTGCCAAACTTCTCTCTGAGTACTCCATTTCTATTGGCCAGAAAAACTAATTTGACCGTCGGAGGGTCCTATCGGAGCCACCACCCCCAACTCCGGATGAGACTTTATTTTGCACGTCACCAACGACGATCTCGTCTTCCTCGACTCCTGCTCGATCTGACATCAATTAAATTCTATACCAATAGCGATGATAAATTTACCATCACTAATAGCCATTACCAATACTCAATATTCTTATAGTGGATAAAAGAATTGTAGTCATTTTTTGTTTCTTTGGCCATGTGTTTAGAATATTAAAAGAGCCAAAAGCTCTTCTTCTTTGGCTTAATTTTTTAAAATAAAAAATTAAAAAAATCAAAATTTTAGAGCCGGCTTGGTTTGCATTAACCTAATTGAGATATTTAAAAGGAGCAATACTAGCTAATAACAGCACACATAAAGTATCCGAGTTAAGAAAAGTCTTCCATAATCCATGTCATTTAATACCACGAGATCGAAATTATGATGTCATAGAGGGGGCAAATTTATATTTACTTTTGGTAGTTGGAAACTTGGAGTCACAATGAGTAATATTCATCAAGAAATTCACGTACCAAGGGGCGACAAATTAATGATTAGGATTTATGTTGTCGCATATTGGATACATGGTAAGTTATGATAAACAATACTTTTGTAGTTCTCCGTTCTCTCCTCTGCTATTTTTCATTTTTATCTATTCTAAAAAATGACAATCTAATTCCTCTCTCTTCCTAGGCGTAGCTTTGACGAGTTATTTTTTCTTAAGTGTCATCAAGCCACGTGCCGGATGATATAATAAAGGAACCACGTGTCAAGTGACATGGTTGAAAGACATCATGTGAGAAGCGTGTGATCTCATTTGTTTGGAGAGCTTAATGCAATCGAGGAGTTAGAAGACCGTATAAGATGCGGTTGAATATTCTTCAAGTAATTTTCTCAAAGTGATCTAAAAAATATAAATAAAAAGATAGAAAAAGAACTGTTAAGATTTTTTTTTTTTTTTTTTTTTTTTTTTCACTCTCATGAGAATTGCACCGAATAATTCTAAATATTTATGAACATAGGTCTAATTCAGCCAATAATCCAATGCTTTTGATGATTATCCTGATCTAATATATGAATTTAATAAAATTTTAGATCCAACCATCCAAAAAAATTTTTATTGGTGCTAATTTTTCATCAATTGTTTGTAAGATAATTACTAATTTATTTATGCACGTGCGATGGAATCATAATTCATAGTTTGCTCTTTCTCCGGGACTTAGATTCCGTTAGGTAGAATTAGATAAGTTTGTTTTATGGATTCCATGTATTATCATATCACATTTACTTTTGATTTATTAAATATTTATTCATAAATTAGTTTAGACGTATATGCTTATGACAAATGATACAAAAGCATCCTTCGTCAGAGTTCGGAGCTTCATGAGGTAATTTATTATATCTAGAAATTAATTGAATGAATCTTTTGTATCTATTTTTTGGGATTTCGGCATGATGGCCCTCATGTATGGGCTATAAACCAATTCAATATCCCTATTTTTGTAAGAAAAACAATTAAGTCCAATGATTTCGATTTTGAGTATCTCGTTATACCAAGCGATGTCTTGAGTCTCCTTTTCTCCATCGTCAGCCCCCAGCATTTGATCCTCGCGGTGAATGGATGGTGGACTTTTCTCATCTAATTCTAGTCATGCAAACACAAAACTGGGTTTATCTTTGTAATCAGGATCTCTTATCTGTGCTCAACGCAGGTGAACTAAACAAAAAATCCTTATCCAAAGACAGCTAGGTTTATCTTGAATTTATAATCATAACTATTGATGCAAAATCTGATCGTTCCCAGAGGAACACTGAAGTCGGAGAAAACGAGATCGCCACTGGTGACCTACAAAACAAGTCTCATCCAGAGCCTGGAGGTGGCTCCGACAAAATCCTCCGACGATCAAGTCAGCTCTTTCGACCAACAGAAATGAAGTGCTCAGTAGAAAAAGTTGCAGAATATCGAAAAGGAGAAGAAAATCCAGAGAAAATATATCTGGAGGATCCTTTTATAGACGGAGCCTTTAACAAACTGATAGTGATAGCCATAACCATCCGGTAGTGGGCCGCTCGGGACCACGTGGAGTTTGTTACGGAGGATAGTGTCTGTTATCATGATGTGCCAGTCCGTTGAGATTTAATAATCAAAGTTTAGAGGAATAAGCTTCAGTTGGCAATGAATCTTTAAGTTACATCGATACCAAGAGAGCTCAGACTCCTCTTAAGCGGTCTGTGGGTGAGTTGATTCGTACCATGTGGAGCTGGATTCGTGCGAAGACCTTCCTGAGCGACTGTGGAAAGTTCGATCGAAAAGAGTCCGAAAGAAGTTCGACATTTAGAGGAGTCTGAAAGAAGTTCGAAAGGAGTTCGGCTGCTAGAAGAGTCCGGAAGAAGTTTGATTGCTGGAGGAGTCCGGAAGAAATTCGACTGCTGGAGGAGTTCGAAAGGAGTTCGGCTGTTGAAGGAGTCCGGAAGGAATTCGACTGCTAGAGAAGTCCGGAAGGAATTCGACTACTGGAGGAGTCCGAAAGAAGTTTGACTGCTGAAAGAGTCCGGAAGGAGTTCGCGATTGAAGCTCTCCTGCGATCACGAGTTACACCTGACCGAGCACCAAACCGAACTTCAACGGGAGCGAGGTTTACCCCCAATAATAGTCTCCCCACTTTCGAATTTAAAATTCGAAGGAAGGAAATAAAAAGATGACCATCGAAGTTCATTCTCGGGCTCCTGCCTTGACGAGATGAGACATTTTGGCGTTTACTATGCTGGCACCAAAATTTTTTAAATATGAAATGAATTCGAAAAGACAGTCCTTCGTTTCTCCCACCGAAACTCTACCCCAAATGCGGTGCCATAAAGACTCCACCTGCAGCTGCCTTTCTATCATGATGAGTGGTACACGCGGGGCATGCTGACTGATCGAAGTTGATCCGCGATCATAACTGCTCGGATTACTTCTAGCTATTTAAAGTCTTCTTTCTTCGCCTGAAAGTCATTCCTGCCCAAGTCTTCTCCTTCCTTCAGCTCCCGTCCGTCTTCTTCCCAAGGGTCTTAACATTCTCCCTCTCCTTCCTGAGCTTTGGACACCCTTTTGATTAGTCCTCATCGCATCCATCATCCTTTCATTCTCCCCAGACAACTTAGGTCAGTTTCCTAACCATTCTCTTAAGTTATTCATGCTTTTCATTTCTGGCTTCTTGCTTCTCTAATTTTTTGGTGGCGACCTTTGCCCTACATTTTTTTTATTATTTTTTTAGGATTTTCTTAAGGTTTAATCTCGATTCGAATGTCTTCCGAAACCTCCCACTCCATTGGTTCATGGGGCTTGTCCGGACCGACCTTCTTTGACCCTGCATCCCTGACCGACGTAGAACCCAGGAACATGTCCCGCTCGTCTTTCACTCCAGACACCATCCCGTCTGTTCTTACCCTGGATGATATTTTTCTGATCCGAATCCAATACGAAATTCCTCCAGAATACGATCTTAAACTCCCTAGCTTTGACGACCAAGTCAACTCCCCTCCGATCAGTCGATCTTGTTTGTACTTAGAAACTTTGCATGCCTGGCTTAAACTCCCACTGCTCTCTTTTGTAGTCGTCCTCTTTCGATTTTTAAATATTTTCTTCGCATCTGTCATACCGAACTTCTTTTGGTTCGTCATAGGTTTCCTCTTCCTCTGTTGATTGGCCAAAATCCAGCCGACCATTTTGCTTTTTAAGAATTTTTACACCTTCAAGCGCCATCCTTTCATGAAGGATTGATGGTACTTTTTCTCCAGGTCGGCAAGAAGGGGTTATTGAAAGATGCCCCTTCTTCCGTTCACAACTAGAAGAAAAAGTTCTTTTCTGTACATTGTCCGATCCTACCATTAGATCTTCCTCCATAAGATTATATTAGAGAGTCGGTTCGCCGAGCTCCTAGCTTAGATGGAGCCGACCTTGATTCCTCCGATAAACTTAAGGCGTACCGAGCTCCTCTTCTTTCCGACCTTCTAAAGGAGCAGACCTTGTTCAACCTGGGTCTGAGTCCTTACGATCCTGCTGGTACATCTTTTGATTTTTGAATCCACATAGTTTCGCGCACGTGTATTGCTACTGACCACGCTTCTTTTTCTATTACAGAAATGAACACACAAGCTGCTGAGATACTTACCAAAGGACTCCACATCAAGAAGAGGAAAGGGAAGGCACCAAGTGATGGCTCAAAGAGGGCGAAGGTCAGTGCTTCCAGCTCCAAAGTTTTCGCCTCCATCGCCGCTGCGTTCGAGGTCATCGTCGGCGCCAAGACTGCCCTAACTGCCGAGGTCGACACCACTGGCACGGGCTCGGTGCCTTCCATGTCCTCAGGTCCCTCCAGCGAAGATCGAGCTTCAAAACTCTCTACCAAGGAAGAGACAGGGGAAGAAAGAAAAAAAAAGAAAGCCGTTGCCAAGACGTCCCGCAACGCTCACCTAGGCGGACGGAATGGCGACGACGATGAATGAGGGGAGGATCCCTTCGACAATCCAAAGATCATCCGAGATTTTACTGACAGATTTACCATGCCTAAGATGGTGGACAAAATGGCTAACCTGAACTTGCGGCAGCTCGTCTGGGGTTCTCTCAGAACCATCCTTAAGGTAATTGCTCCGTTGCTCGACTCTTTCTCTTCTCTTCTGCTCTTTTCTTCTTCATTTTTTTAACATCAATCGTTTGTTGTAGTCGGATCACCAAATGCTCACTACATCAAGAGGGCGCATCGTCAGAAGGCGGAGGCACAGAAGGCCTAGGAGGACCTTCGAGTTGAGATCCACTGTCTTCAAGAGAGGGTCGACGAGGTCGAGCACCTTGTCGAGGAGAAGATGGCAGACATCGAAAGTCTCCAAGGTGCGCTTCGCAAAGAGGAATTCATCTCGATCGAACTAAAGGCCGCACTAGCCTTGGAAAAGGAAAGGAGGAAGGAAGCCGAAAATAGGATCACCGAACTAGAGATCCAAATGGCGAAGTCGATCTCAGAGGTGATGATTCGAACCATGGAAGAGTTCAAGACCTCTCCCGAGATGAGAAACTTGAACGTCGAGTTCGGCTAGAAGGCGTTTATCAAGGATTTTGAGCTCAGCGAAGGCAGGATGGCCCAGAAGTTTTCCGAGCTCGACCTCAGCTTTCTGAAGGAGAAAGATGATGTAGATGCAGGACCATCCAATGCCGCAATCGATCCTTCCTTCGATAAGCTCGCTTCAGGCCCGTCTGAACCTGTCATAGAGGCATCTGAACCAGTTCGAAAACCTAAGGTGGCCGAGAGCAATCCAACTCCGCCCTCCGTCGCCCCTTTCAAAGTTGAAATCCTCGAGTAGTTGTACATTTTTCTTTTTTTTCTTCTTACCTTATACTCAAAAGTTTTGATTAAATGAAAATAAACTTTTTCTATACCTTTGAGCGCTTTTCATACCTCGAATGCAGTCTCCCACCAATGTTGATCCACTACCTCAGGGGGTTCCAATAAAACCTTTGATGAAGAGCCTGAGAAAGAAAGTTCATCTTCTAAAGAAAAAGTTGAAGAAAATGAAGGACGGCCTTCAAGCCTCACGAAATAATACTTCTAAAGCGACCAAAGATGTCACTCGCCTCCATGGCTTGCACACGAAGAACGTGATGAGCTTCAGTATTCAGAAGGGCAGCTTTAAGAAGAAGATCGCCGAACTCAAGAGAAATGCCAGTGACAAATCCTACACACTGACGGCAAAGATCAGCTCTCTTGAAGCTGACCTAAAGAATGTCGAAGAAAAAATCCATCTCCTAGAAGGAAGCTCACCGTGGTCCACCGACAAGGTCCGGTACGACTGGAACTGGTCAAAAGAGTTCTCCCAGCTTTGGAAGCAGCTCCAAGATATTAAGGACTGGCATAATAGCTATCGAGTGACCTGGGCGGGGAAGATGTCCAGGCTTAAAGACGAGCTCAAGGCTGCCAAAGATGAGACAGCTCATCTTCAGAAGCGATTGCATAATAGTCGGGGAGCCAACACGAGTGGTGAGTCGGAGGAGATTGCCTCCTTGAAGAGGACCGTCGGTAAGCTTTCAAAGACGGTTGGGGTGAAGAAGGCCAAGGTTCAATGATTGAAGCTTCAGCTCATCTATAAATATCATGCTGTCGAGGATGCGGAGGCCGAGTCTAAAGTTTTGAGGAGACAATGATGATAGCTTGAGGGTAAGTTTCAGCTCGCCAACAGAATGTACGTAGAGGGTCTTTACATGAAAGAGCTTAAGGAGGAGATCCTTAGGCTAAAGCAGGCCTTGGTGATGGCCGAGGTCGGCAGCTCGAAGTCCGAGGAGTCTGGTTTGCCTTAGAGCATTGGTTCTCTTCTCCTCCTCTTTTTTTTTTCTTTCAGTGTAATCGACCTTGTCGGCCTATGTTTTGCTTGTAATGAACTTACTTTTGTAATAAAATAATATATTTCTCATTATTTTTGTTTCGCATGAATTCGAGACTTATTTGTGACCTTACCTTCTTTACCTCATTTTTCTCTATGTTACTTTCTCATGAAATATTTGTTGTGGACACCGAACTAAGACCTTTTCTGCAAATCAGGATAAGGTTCCGTCTTTCGTATTTGACGTAGTCAGATTGTTGTAGAAAAATACATGTAAGAATTCACCATCGAGCTTCTTTCTTTCCTTCGTCTTTGGTCAACGAGATTCTGACTTTTGCTCCTATTAGGATGAGGCTTTCCTTCTATTCCTAATATGACTTATGGGGGCGCGTTAGGATCATCAGTAGGACCTCTCCCCCATCTCGTCTTAGTTTAACGAGGCCTTCGACTTTGCTTACGTTAGGATGAGGTTCTCCTCCTGTTTCTAATGAGCTGTAAGGACACATTAGGACCGTTGATAGGACCTCTTCCCTCATCCCGTCTTAATTTAACGAAGCCTTCGACTTTACTCACATTAGGACGAGGTTCTCCTTCTATTCCTAATGGGCTGTAGGAGCACGTTAGGACCGTTAGTAGGGCCTCTTTTCTCATCTCATCTTAGTTCAACGAGGCCTTCAACTTTGCTCACGTTAGGACGAGATTCTCCTCCTGTTCCTAACGGACTGTAGGAATACATTAGGACCGTTGATAGGGCCTCTCTCCTCATCCCATCTTAATTTAACGAGGTCTTCAACTTTGCTCACGTTAGGATGAGATTCTCCTTCTATTCCTAACAGACTGTAGGGACACGTTAGGACCATTAGTAGGGCCTCTCCCCTCATCTCGTTTTAGTTCAATAAGGCCTTTAACTTTGCTCACATTAGGACAAGGTTCTCCTTCTATTTCTAATGGGCTATAGGGGCACGTTAGGACCGTTGGTAGGGCCTCTCTCTTCATCTCATCTTAATTCAATGAGGCCTTCGACTTTGCTCGCATTAGGATGAGGTTCTCCTCCTGTTTCTAATGGGCTACTTTAGATTGCTTTAGAGAGTTATTAGTCATTACACGATTTTTGCACCAAGAAGTAGTGATGTTAAAATAGAAAAATTTTATTGAAGAAAAGTTACTGATAGTATATTCTCAAGTTTTCTGAATTCCAAGGCCGTGGGAGAGTTGTTCCTCGAGCTCCTTCAGGCGATAAGTTTTGGACTGGATAACCTCCTCTATTTCATACGGACCTTTCTAATTTGGAGCGAGCTTTCCTTGATTTTGAGGCTATGAGACAGCCGCTCGCCGAAGTATCAAATCCCTCACTTTGAATATCTCGTCTTTGACTTTTGAATTGTAGTAGCGAGCTACCTTTTGCTTGTAGGCTGCCATCCGAGCTACCTTTGAATATCTTATTTTGCAGGTCATCAGTGGCGACCTCATCTTCTTCGACTCCAGCACTCCTCCGACGATGATCAGATTTTGCACCAACAGAATTGATGCTAGAAGAAGGGCATGCATTGCTCGACCGATCTCAACACAAAGCGGTTTAGAGATGCCACTTTTTCAATCAAACACTGAACTTCGTTGATTATTCTTGGAGTGGTCATCTCCTGAATAGTTCGAATTTTCTCTAGATTCACCTCAATTCCACTCCTCAACATCATGAATTCTAAGAACTTTTCTGAGATTATACCGAAGGTGCATTTGGTCGGATTCAACTTTATCTTATACTTCTTAAGTGCACTGAAGGTCTCTTCGAGATCGATGATGTGATTTATTGAAGCCCGACTCTTGACGAGCATGTCATCTAAATACACCTCCATGTTTCGACCGATCTACTTTCTGAAGATTTTATTGATTAGGCGCTAATACGTTGCCCCTGCATTCTTGAGTCCAAAAGGCATAACCCTGTAATAGTAAAGACCATGATCAATAACAAAAGCAGTTTTCTTTCCATCCTTTGGCACCATCTGGATTTGGTTATAGCCAAAAAGGGCATCCATGAAGATGAGGAGTTCATAGCCCGAGGTTGCATCCACCAACTGATCAATCCTGGGCGGAGGGTCGCTGTCTTTTGGATAAGCTTTGTTCAGCTTCTTGAAGTCTATATACATCCTTCACTTGCCGTTCGCCTTTTTGATGAGCACCACATTTGAAACCTAGCTCGGATAGTTAACTTTTTGGATGAATCCAATCTTAAGGAGCTTGTCAACTTCTTCCATAATTACTTTCTATCTCTTTAGAGCATGGCTACGCATCTTCTCTTTTACTGGCCGACACCTAGGATCAGCAACTAGCCGATATTCCACGACCTCGACATCGATTTTTGGCATATTTGTTTGAACCCAAGTGAAGACATCTACGTTCTTTTGAAGGAAGGAGATGAGTTATTCTCGAACTTCATCCCCTAAGTTGGAACCGATCTGCACAGTGTGTTCTACATTTCCGTCATCCAAGGATACGGCTACAAAGTCTTCCATAGGCTCACCCCGCTCCTCTGTAAGATCGTCGCGGACATCCAGCCCATCAATAGGGCAAAGGACGGACTGGGTGTTTTTCTGTAGGACAATGGAGTAACGGTGCCTTGCCAATGCCTGGTCTTCCCTAATCTCTTTAATTTCGTAGCTCATTGGGAACTTGATCTTTAAGTAATAGATTGATATCACAGCTCGGAGTGCGTTCAAACTAGATCGGCCAAGAATAGCATTATAAGCAGATGGAGCTTTTACGACTAGAAAATCGACTTGCGCTCTGGCCAACTTCGACTATTGCCCTGCAGCCACAGTTAGAGTTATTATGCCCTCAACTAGCACGGCATCGTCAATGAAGCCTACCAATGAAAAGTTCATAGGTTCCAAGTGATTATTAGGTAAAGACATTTTTGAGAAAGCATCATAAAATAAAATATCAGCAGAGCTTCCATTATCTACTAGAACGTGGCGCACATCATAGTCAGCAATATTTAAAAAGATTACAACCACGTCATTATGCAGAAATTGAACTCCTTGGGCATCTTCGTTGGTGAAAGCAATGGACTCCTCAATTCTCCGCCTCTTTTCGAGTTCTACTGATCTGCTAACCTTCCCTCACCAAAATCCTCCAGAGATGATGTTGATGATGTCGAGGGATGGTCGATCTGGCTTCTACTCCTCCCTTCTTGGTGATTCTGACTGCAGCAGTGCCCTCGGCCGATCTTCCTATCCTTCAGACCGATGTTATGAGAATCGATCGAGCCTGCCTCGTCTGATGAGCTCCTCAATCTCGTCTTGGAGCTGGATACACTCTTCTGTATTATGACCATGGTCATAATGATAGAGGCAGTACTTGTTAGGATTGTGCTTGTCGGGATGAAAGCGTATCCTCTCCGATCTAGATAGTTGCTCCTTGATCTCCATCAATACTTACGTTTTCGAAGCATTGAGGGAGGCATAGTTGTGGAACCTTCGAAGGGGGAAGCCCCACTATGCCCTTCTATCAGGGCTTCCTTGCTTTCGAGCCCGGAGAGGAGTTCGGGCTCACTTGCACTCAGAGAAAGTTCGAAAATGCGATCGAGCTTCACTCGACTTTTCTTCCTCAGCGGGCCTGCCCGGCTTGCCAATTTGCTGCTCTCCAGCGGCTTCATTATCCTTAGCCTTGAAGGCCTCTTCTACTCGGGCATACCCCTCGGCCCGAGCCAGTATATCGACAAAATTTTTGGGATACTTCTTTTCTAGGGAGAACAACAGATTATTTTTCTTAAGGTTGTCTTTTAGTGCGGCCATAGCAACAGACTGGTCTAGATTTTGGACTTTCAAAGTAGCTGCATTGAAGCGATTGACATAAGTCCGGATAAATTCTCCCTCTTGCTACTTGATGTTGATGAGAAATTCTGAACCTCGCCTGGGATGGCGGCTACTAATAAAAATGAGCCGCAAACTGATGGCTCATCTGATCAAAAAAGATGGTATTCGACTTAAGGATCGAGTACCAATTTCTGACGGCTTCCTTCAGAGTGAATAGGAAGGCTCGACAAAGAATGACGTCTGATGCGCCATGGAGCAGCATCATCATCCGAAAGGCCTTCAAGTGGTCGATCGGATCGAAGGTCCCATCGTAACTCTCGAATTGAGGAAGCTTGAAGTTCGGCAGGATAGATTTCTGCATGATGCGATGAGAAAAAGAAGGATCGATACAGATGTCATTATTATGGGAGGGAGAAGCATGATGGAGTTCTTCGATCTGTCGATTCATCTCTTATAGTTTTCGGTTCAGATCCTTTCGATCGTGGATCTCTAAGGTCTTTTTGCTGAATGGAGGCAAAGTCCCCCCAAGGATAGAGTCATGATCAGCGCAGGAGCTCTCAGCCCTCTGCTTCCTCTTTTTGGAGGTTAACGATCGACTAGCCCAAGTCGATCGCCTCCAGACCAAATCATGGGACTCCTAAGAAGCCTGTTCTAGCTGAATCGACGCCGAAGGTTGCTGCTACCGCATGGCCTGCACCGCTTTCATAAGACTGCGAATCTATTGCACTAACAGGTTGAACTGCTCCACGTCCATCATTGCTGTTGGTAGAGCTTGAGTTATCGGAGAAGAAGCAAGGACGGGCAGATCTGAATGGGATCTGACCGCGAAGGCCGTCGACCGCCAGATTGAAGCCTTCCTGGGGGACATCCTTCCCGAGAAGGAGAACTTTGGAGGAGAAGAAGGAAGATTTCTGAGAACAAGAAAACCTCAAAAAATAAAGATTTAGGCCCTTCCTCTAGCATCAATTATGTTGGTGCGAAATCTGATCGTCGTCGGAGGAGCGCTGGAGTCAGAGAAGACGAAGTCGCCACTGGTGATCTGCAAAATAAGTCTCGTCCAGAGCCTAAGGGGTGGCTCCGGCAAGACCCTCCGATGATCAAATCAGCTCTTTCGACCAACAGGAATGAAATGCTCAGTAAAGAAAGTTACAGAGTATCGAAAAGAAAAAGAAAGCCCAGAAAAAATATATTTGAAAGATCCCTTTTATAGACGAAACCTGTACTGATAGTGACAGCCGTAACCATCCGATAGTAGGCCGATCAGAGCCCCGTGAAATTTGTTATAGAGAATAGTATCTATTGTCATGATGTACCAGTCCGTTGAGATTTAATAGTAGAAGTTTGGAATAAACATCAGTTGACGATGAATCTTTGAGTTACATCAATACCAAAGAAGCTCGAACTCCTCTTAAGCGATCTGTGGGTAAGTTGATTCGTACCGTATGGAGCTGGATTCGTGTGGAGATTTTCCTGCGCGACTATGAAAAATTCGACCGAAAGAAGTTCGACTGTTGGAGTCCGAGAGGAGCCCAAAATTCGACTGCTGAAGGAGTCCGGAAGGAGTTCGGCTGTTGGAGGAATCCGAAAAAAATTCGACTGTTAGAGGAGTCTGGAAGGAGTTCAACTGTTGGAGGAGTCCGAAAAAAATTCGACTGCTAGAGAAGTCCGGAAGAAGTTCAGCTGTTGGAGTCCGAAAGAAATTGGACTGCTGAAGGAGTTCGGAATGAGTTCGACTGCTGGAGGAGTTCGGAAGAAATTCGCGATTGAAACTCTCCTGCGATCACAAGTTACACATGACCGAGCACCAAACCAAATTTTGACGAAAGCAAAATTTACCCCCAACAATAACAATAGCTGATGATCCGACAGTCAAACTAAAAATATTTTGTATCACCTCTCATGGTGCACAAAACTTGCCATTCAAAAGACTTCTCCCACTTAAAAATATCCAATACCTTCCAAAGAATTAAAAATAAAAATAAAAAATAAATATTATTAAAAACAATGATAGTTATATCTTCCTGCATGTCTCAGCCTATCAAATTCCAATAACCATCATCCTCCACAAATAATCTTTTTTTCTTAGAAAATAAAAAGAACGCCTATTTTGCTCAAGCAAAATCTTATCCATGGCCTTTCTAATCCCTTTAAATGTAGGTTCTAAGATGGTTCTCCAGATTTCCCTTTGTATATCTGCTTGGGCAACAACTGCATAAAGAATCCTACATTTAAAACATGAAAGGGATCAAAAAGGGTGGCAATGACTGCACATCTTCAACAAAGATATATCTTCTGTGCATGATATGCATTTTAGCAACATTTTTATGCCATTCCTGAGTAAAGATGATGAGCAAGGAGCTTCCAGTGGCTGCAAAAAACCAGAAAAGGATATTATCTGCTGCACTTCACCGGTGTTGCCATTAGACAGTTTCCAGGAATCACTTTAACCTTGCAATATCTATTTCTGTTAAGACCTAAAGCAGCCTCAAATTAATGAAATAGGTTCATATTCAAAATAAAAGTATTTTTTGTAATCAGAAAGAAAGGGAATGCAATTTGTTGAAAGTAAAGAATCACAAAGGAAATTCCAATGAAGGTTCCTTTGAACCAACCATGGTCAAGTACCACTAGTATGAATCCATAAATTACCTCAGTGGAGTATGTAAGTAAAAACAAAATGATCATCAAGTATACAAAAGATGTAGCAGTCAATACTAGTTCAGAGGAAAATGATGGAGAGCTAACTTAGATGGTATGATCTTGTAAAATGAAAATCTGATAAGGCTCCAGTAAGGGGAAGTGCTTGAATTCTTTTGCTTGATCCTGTGTTGAATGACATCAGACGAGCAGATATAAGGATTCAAATTGCTTTGGGTTCCTGAGCATCAAAACCTACTGAATCTCAGTTTCTATATCTGCTTTGAAGTGAATCAATCATGATCAATACCATGTAACCCAGTTCATGCAGTAATGTCCATCATACAAGCTCTCAAAAGAATATGTAAGAACCGTCCCTTTCTATAGATAGATGAATCAACTCAATAATCAATACTCCTCTTTTTATCTTTTTTTTTTTTTTTTTTATAATCTGAAAAGGAGGCTGTAACAACAGTCACCTGGCCCTTATTCAGGAGTAAGATATTTACAAGAGTTGGCAAGGGGAGAGATTAAGTAGGGATCTCACCGCCCAGACAACAGGGAAACAGGAAAACAGCAAAATACAGGGATGGGTTTCATCCACAAGATCACGTAGTAACAACCAAAAGACCAAGAACAGAGGTGAGCTTCAGAACTTGTTTGACACTTCTTAAAAAGACCAAAGACCTAGGGTTGCAGAACCATGATGGGTGCTCTTTTTGATGCAGTCATATTCCATTCAGAGCTTCCAGCAACACCTTCATGCATCGCCAAATTTTCCCATGCTCAACCATCATATTCGCATGATGGAGGATAGACCATTGATTGAAGAGCTGAATTTCTTCTGCAGCCATTGAAGAGATGGAGACTTGTTTGTTGAGAAATATTTCTACATTCCCCTGCTTCCAATAGGACCACGTTAACACTCCTATTAGCATAAGGATCACAGATCGTGCGCTCTTCACGAAGTCCTTTTTTGTCCAATCCAAATACAATCCCTCAAAATGTGCATGTAAATTTAGAACTCCCATCATAGTACAGGCTGTCTTCCAAATGGTGGTGCCAAATAATCAGCACTCTTAGAACAAGCGATCAACAGATTCTGCAGGATGTTGACATAAGTCAACCTCCCATGTTTTTGTTCAACTTCCTAGCCAATATATCCTGAGTATCGATCTTCTTTTTCCAACACAACCATAGGAAGCACTTGACTTTTAGTGAGACACAGAGTCCCCACAAAAGATTGGCAACCTGCATTTGATTCCTCTAGTGTTAAGAAAATTATACATGGAGGAGCAAGTGAAGCGGCTACTCTTAGCCACTTTTCCACACCACCCTGTCTTCTGCTCTGTCAAATGAAACTGAGGTAAGCAAGGAGAGCAGCTGGTTCAGTTGTTCCCTAGTTTCAGCTAAGTGCCTCCAAGTAGGTCAAAATTTCGATTGCATCATCCTTCCACTGAAGAAGTCAAAGACAGTTCCCTTCTTTCTAGCACATCTCTCAAATAAGGCAAGGAATATGAGTTTCAATGGCACATTGCAGAGCCAACTATCTTTCCAAAATAATATATCTTTTCCATTTCCAATATCAAAATGCATCCTGTTTCAAAACACCGGCAGGGACTTGATGACATCCTTCCAAAGATTAGAGCATCTATGAGGTGGCTTCCAGCACATGGAGAGTTTCACCTTCCTATGATAAGTAAATTCAATTTGTCTTCACCAAATGCCCAAATCTTTTCTCGAAAACCTCCAACCCCACTTAGCTAGCAAGGTCATGTTCAGGTCATTAATAGCCTTGACCCCTAACACTCCCTCCTCCTTTTGGTAACAAACAGTTGTCCAATTCACCTTGCAAGTGTGCTTGAAGTACCAGACCAAAGAAAAGACCTTTTGCACTTATCAATTCTCTTTATCACCCAGGTTGGCAACCTAAACAGGGACATGAAGTATAAAAGAAGAGAAGTGAGGATAGAGTTAATTAGTATGAGTCTCGCACCGAAGGACAAATACTTGTTTTTCCAAGAAACCAACTTATTTTCAAGTTTTTGCACCCTCGTCATCCAGACCGATTTCGGTGGTTTACCATCACTAAGGGGCAGGCCCAAGTACATAAAGGGAGTACATACTTCCGGATGGTTGACCCAAGCAGCAACTTCTAACCTTTCTTCACTCCATCGACCAATAGCAGAAGCCAAGCTCTTGTGATAATTGATAGAAAGTCTTGAGATCAAATCAAAAGAATACAGGATGATTTTCAATACAGCATAATAGTTCTTCTCCTGCTTATGGAAAACCAGAGTATCATTTGCATATTGAAGGATCTTTATTCCACCACAAATCCAAGGGTTGCCCAAGCCCTCGTAAATCTTAATTGTTGCCATGAGATTCAACATTCTGCTGAGTAGGTCTACCGCAAGGATGAAAAGGAAAGGTGAGAGGATATCTCCCTGCCTAAGCCCCCACCGACAGAAGATCCAATCCCCCAACTCACCATTCACACTCACCGCAATCTTACCAATCTCGGATTGACTCTGTCAAAGGCCTTTCTGAAATCCAATTTGCAGACCTCCTCACGACTTCCCAACCTTCTGGAGAGATAGTCCCCTTTTTATCAATTCCATAAGATGAGATCTTTTTGAATTAGCATTACATCCAGATGCTACATAGCAATTTTCCTTGGATTATCAGTCTAAGTAGGAGACAATATACCTTGATATTATTCATCATTAAATTACCCTTTTTTATATCAATTATGTAAGAGTTAGATCTTTCTGAAGTAGCACTACGTCCAGATGCGATATAGCAATTTTCCTTGGATTTATCAATCTAAGTAGAAGACAACGTACCTTGATATTATTCATCATTAAGCTACCCTTTTTTAATATAAATTCTAGAAGAGCTAAATCTTTCTGAATTAGCATTACATCCAGATGCATCTCTCCTCTTTACATAGAGGATCTAGCAATTTTCCTTGGCTTTATCAATCCAAAAGAAGATAATATACCTTAGTACTATTCATCATTAATATTAATATCATAGATCACAAGCACTAGTAATATGTAAGACAAAAGATCAGGGGCGTACGTTGCATCATTCTTCCCACTCCCTAAGCAACCGATCGAGCACCTCCACGGCGCCACCAAATCCATTTCCTTCCTCCTCAATGCACTTCAAAGCAGCATCCAGTTCCCGGGCCTCGTCGATCCGAGCCTCCCGCAGCATTCCCCGATACACCGCCTCCCTCAAATTGGCCCCCGGCGAGACCCCATCCCCCACCATCTCCTTCACCGCCCGCAGAGCCTCCGCCATCCTCCCGAGCCTACAAAACCCTCCGATCGCAATTCGGTAGACCTCGGGATCCGGCCGGCAGGGGGAGTCGGGCCGGCAGAGCCAAGCAAAGACCTTGGCTGCTTCCTTGGGGCGGCGCTTCTCGAAGAAGGCGGAGAGGAGAGGGAGCAGAAGGGGAGGGGGGAGGGGCGGCGGGGTGGTGCTTGAGGGCGGTGAGGAGAGCATGGCGGGGTGAGGTCGGGGTGGAGGCGAGGCGGTCGACAAGGGCGGGGATGGGGAGGGCGGCGAGGGGAGGGCGGGCGAGGAGGCAGGCGTCGAGGAGGCGAACGGCGTCGGCGTGGCGGCCGGCGTCGCAGAGGCGGGGGACGAGCCGGTGGACCTCGGCCAGCTCCTTCTCGGTGAGGGAAGCCGAAGACTTCGGAGCGGGAGGAGAGGAAGCGGTGGAGAGGTAAAAGGGGAATAGTTTGGAGAAAGGGGATCGGAGGAAGTGGGGAGGCGCCAACGCCATTCTCATTTTTGTTTCTTTGATTCCTGGGGGAGAATGGGGTGGGGACAATCGGCAACCATGGGCAGGAGAAAGGGTTAAAAGAGCGGATCTGGATCCTGTTTGGTTGGGTTAAGACAGAAGATTTTTTCCATTTGGGTTTGGCGCTTCGGCTGGGAGGTTTTTTAGATCAACTCCGGGTCATATTGTTTAACCTGGATTTTAAATTAGAGATGGTAATTATAACCCTGGATATTTGATCCAACCCAATCTAAGGGGGGTAGGTTTTGTCCAACCTGTATAAACTTTAGATTCTAGATAAAATATCTAAAATGGATTTGAATCAAATGCGGGTAATGATATATCCCACCCAAATCCAATATGATATAATCCTATTCTAAACATGTCCTTCAAAATTATAATTATTTTAAAATATTTATATGATAAATTTTTTATCCAACCTAACTCAGCCACTCCAACTTATCATGTCTACCCAATCCAACCTAACCTTGACTTAAGATGAGTAAAAGATAAGTATGAGTATGAAATTTTTAATTGATGGACTAGTACTGGTATTGGCCAAATAATCTATATTCAACCCATGGCCATCCCTATTTTAAATAGGTTAAGCATTGGTTGGGCTTGGATCATGATGGAAGAGATCAAGATAATTTAGCTTGAACTGAATCATTACTTCAGATAAGCATCTTATGAGTATTTGATTTTTTAATCGTAATTGTTTGGTTGATCTTAAGAATCATTTACTAAGAGTTGTAAAGCTTGAATTAGGTAGCTTAGGTCAAGTGGGGCAAGTATGGGGACTTGTAAGTAAGCCCATGTTTTGTGTCAAATGGCTCAAATTGAATCATGAAGGTCAGGTCTGGTTGGAAATGGGTCTAAAGGTCTCAACCCCATGTTGGATTGGTCGAATATGGATCATTAAGAGATAGAGAACAAGGCCAAGTATGATAACCTTTTTTGTTAAGAAAGAAGGAAGCATATACTGGGAGGACATACTGAATAATTTATCAAAGGCCAACTCTAGAAGTCTGCATCATAACAATAATAGGGATGCAAATGAATCAAGTCAAACACACGAGCCGACCCATCTCCCGACTCAATTAGATCCAACCCAATCTATATTTGAAGACCCATGTGCTGAGTCACGGTAAAAAATTGAACCCAAACTAACTTCTAGGTTATTTTGTCTCTTTTTTTTTTTTTAAAATGCAACCCAGCTAGTAGATCGGTTGCATCAAAAACAAACCTAATCCGACCCGAACCGCATTGAACCAAACTCAAAAACTCAAATCATATATACCTTCTTCTCCTCCACTCTCAATATCTGTCCCAACTCATTGAGTGAACTCAAATTTAAACCGATTCCTCTTTTTTCTTCCTCATCACATACACCTCTTATTGAATATAAGCCTCGTTTTACCCCACAACTAAAGAATATGCTTTACTTCTCTATTTTATGCATATTGTCGGAGTTGAACCCCCGGCAGATCAATATAGGGAAGGAAAAAGGCATAGCAAACTATGATATTTGCTCAAATAGAAATCTTGTACCACATGCACTAGCGTCCGTAGGTTTATCCTTCGCATGGTTTAAGGCAAGAAATCGCCATATTTATCATGTTTGGAGTCGCCCAATTCGAAGTATTTTGGGCCAAAATGTGCCAGGTAAGTTCTATCCTTGGTTGGATCCCAAATGTCCCTCTAATTTATTAATCAAAGCATTTGGTGATTCAATTTTTATTCACCTGCGTTGCAGATGAAGAATCTTCTGCAAGCAGGTTACATGATGTAGTTATGGCCAACAGCTTAGACTTAAATCATAGGCTCCCTTTATTACTAGCTTTCTTTCTTTGGTGGATGATTAAAAGCATGAAAAGCTTATTGACAATTAACCAACCGAACACCCCCACAAATAAGAACAGAGGAGAAGAAAACAAAACAAACCAACCACCCCAAAAAAAGAACTTAGTCACATAAAGCAAATATACAATAGATGCCTATTTCTGACATTCATGGGTTTCCTACCATGTTTAATCAGTACTAAACTGCTCCAGGGTTTTAACAAATTAGAGATCAAACTGCAACAGTATCTCAATGAATGCTTATAGAGCACTTGAATGCATACAATGATGTGACTCACAGAGGCACAACAACTAATCAACCAGGTTAATGGCATTAAGGAACAGTGCAACAACAGTCTATGACACATGATGAAGAACATAGTTACAGTGGACACAACAAATTCATGACATCAACCATAAAGATATTGAAGTCAGAACCTCTTATAACTTAACTTCATTATGATCTATTCAGAATCAAAGAAATGGTGATGCAGAAAGTTTGGAATAACAACATCACTAGATCTAAGTTGGTTTTACAAAGGTTTGTTGTTGATCTTTAAAAATTTCCAACGTTCCCCGCCGAAGGTAATGACTTTCGCAAGCAAACTGAAAGAAGAAAAAACCACAGAATGTTCAAGCTGTCGCAGCCTCCTTCCGCTTCCTGCCCCATCTTGGTGTGGTCTCAATAAGCTGATGAGGAACAAGCTGCCTCTCCTGCCTCGTCAACTTCTTGAAGTTGCTGACCCTCAGCTTAGCAACCTTTGCCTCCTCTTCAGCAGTGATCTCCCTCACCACCACGGTCAGCCGGCATTTGGGTCTCACCATGATCCCACTCCTCCCTTTGGCATGGTATGATAGTCTCTTCAGATAAACCCCTTTTCCAACAAAGGCTTCATCTATAGGAGGAAAAGGAAATTACAAAAGATAATTTTTATTCAAAGGCACGTAGCTATCCATTTTTGCTCCTCTACTAGAATAAGAACATTCGCTTACCAACAATGAGACGATCAGGGTCCAATCCATGATTATGTGCTGCGTTGGCACGGGCTGAGTGGATTACCTGCAGTAGTTTAGATGGATAATTATAACACAAAAAGTCAAGTACCAAGTACCAGCTGAGATATCATATGCTTTCCCAGTTCAGTGGGAGAAACAAATTACTATCATAAACACTAGAGAAATTTGAGTCAAAATCTTTCATGAACAAAATATTATGCGAGAACATAGCACCTGATAGACTGTCTTTGCAGCTCTTTTTACAGTTACTTGCAGCTGCAAAAGAGCATCTTCAACCTGCATTCCACGAACCAGTTTGGCCACCAGATTGACCTTCTTGGGGCTCTGACACCACCATGGATAAAAATATATTTAGAGATGGAAATATAATAGAAAATCAATAGCCGAGGGCAGAACAGGATAGGAATGTAATCTCAACCTACAGAACTCATGACTGTCTCAATACAGTCATCATCTACAAGAAAACTTCGCCTTTCAATATGGGCATGCATAAAGAAGCATATGAAATAAACTAGCTGTACAAGCTGGTCCAAAACAATCTAAAATATCAAGCTAGCTATATGGGGTTAGCTTAATGGATCATAGTGATCTATCAAAGTTTGAGAATGCTTTACAGCTGCCTCCTGAGTTGATGACAACACTAAATGATTGATGCCAAATTCCTGACCAAGGCAACTCTGGGAAAAAAAGGAACCACAAAGAAACCTAGGAGGCCAACTGGCAAGTGTGAATGCGTACCTTATTGGTTCTATAATTTAAGATCATGCACCCATGAGACTGACTTACCAAGGTTCCCCTAAACTGGAAATTGTCTTGATTTTTTCCCTTAAAAGCAAGGTCATATGTAGGAAATGGCATCTACATTGGAGGTGCAAATTACAAGCTGACGACACAACTAAAACACAACTCCCAATGAGCAAGTTCTAAGCAATCTCCAACAAAAAGGATACATGACAAAGCAATTGATAGCATCCATAACTGCAGCCATGGAATGGGACTTGACATGGTGCATACCAAGGCATACATAGTGAGACAAGCAATTGATGTCATGCAAAACTACAGCATAACATAGGAACTGATATGACATGCATCAAAACTCAACGTTTAAAAGGTGTTATATAATGACAATTTAAAACAACTAGCTTCTGAAAACAGTTATCCTTTATGCACTGCTCTGAGAAAATGACTGAGTAAAAATGGTATTGCTATATAATCATCGAGTTTATTCTTCAAAACAGTTAGGTGTTTTTTCTCCCTATCCCAGAATAAAAGCAAATGTCAGTCCCCACTCCCAGCAAACACAAATAAGACTGGTTTATGAATAACAATTCTGCTTGGGAATATGAATATCTATTTGGGTTTAGTGTCAGCCACCCGAATGGGACCTCAAAATTAACAACCTGGTAGCATGAAAACCAAGAGAGAGAGAGAGAGAGAGAGCAGGGTAAAAAGTGAAGATGAGGCCGAAGAAAGTGAAAGAGAATGATTATTTGGCCCTGGCTTTGATAAATAACTTGGAACACAAAACATTATGTTACAAAAATTGTCTATAGCTTACAACATTAAAGACCACTCACCACTGAAGCTCTAATGGTGAAGCATTACATTTGTAAATACTAAGAAGACGGGGAAGAAAGAAGACGAAGGATATGATGAGAGAGAGAATGGAAGAAGATGAGCATAACCATGGTAATACTAAATAATCCCACTGATTTTGAGTGGGCATGGTTTTTGACAAGTCTTATGTTAGGACTATTTTAGGTTATGCAAGCTTTGATACAAACTCTTCTGACTGAGAATGCCTTCTAGATAATATAAGTACAGCATTCAAATGATTATTTTAAAAAGCTGGAATTTAAATTAAAGAGTTATGTTAGAATTTTTGCTTCAACTAAAAGCTGGTCTTAAGGTGCTGCCTCCTATAAAATAAAAAAAAAAAAACTTATTGCTACAAACCCTTCCATCTTAGACCCTAGAATTTTGATACCATAACTTTCTTAACCATTCCCAAAGCCCTAAAATCTCAACAAATATTCAGTCTTCCTCCCAAGTTAGAGCAAATCACGAAGAATTCTATCTACTATATGAGTGTCTGTGTGGGTGACACACACACAGAGATAGATGGATAGAGAGATGAAGTCTCATTGTTCCAAAAGCCTAAAAGGCATGTTCCAACCCCAGATTACATCAGAAACCATCAAGAATAGTTTTAAAAGTAAACCTTGCTATTCAAAGTAATAATTCCAATTTTGGTGATTATTATAAACACCATCATGAGAAAATCTTAAGGGTGTAAGCGATCATCCATTGTATGTGACTGAGCAAAAATTTTGCACAAGAGCAGGATTTTTTTAAAATATTTTTGCTGCATTCAATAAGACATTCTAACAATACACTGTTAAGATGATGTCCACTAAATATGGAACTCATCTTTAACAGGCAAGGAAAATTGTTCCACCAGAGCTAGGAGAGGAATAAAGCACATGCAAAAGACCAAAGAGTTAAAGCAATTTTATTCAACAATTAATGGATGAGATGAGGTATAATATTGTTAATATGAGGATATTCCTACTAGATCCTCATTAATTTGACAGGCACTTACTTTATCTGCTACACACAATGAAGTGAAAACAAATAATCTCAGCCTGCATGGTTGAAAATATCAACAATTGTGTAAATCATAGGGTGCCCTTTAAAAGTTTTAGACGCTCAAGCGTTTGCAGTACAAAGAGCAAAGTTGTTTACAGCACCCAAGTAATGTATTAAATTTGATCCTGGCCAAGTTTGAATCCTAAGGTTGACTTGTTCTTTGCAATCAAGTAATGATTTCCACTCCTAACTTATGGACATGAAAAGATACGACCAGAACACCATTAAGACCATCAAGAATCTAAAAAAAAAATTCACTGATCCACATCTTAAGCAACAAAAGCAGACTCAGGCAATACAGGTGTCCATCAATCCCATCTCTGCAGCCTACAAATATGAGGATTTTTTGTACTTGTTTTTTTTATCAAACTTGGGCAATACTCCCAGCCCCCTTTCTTGATGGTTTCTGATGCATTGACATGCAACTGTAAAACAATCCAAAATGCATCAACCTATGATATTAGTTCTTCAACTGAAAGATATTGCATCATCTAACATTTTCTTCAACCTCAAAGCAAAACACTTAAAGTACAAACAATTAATTAGGCTAAACGGCACAAGCAATGAACCTCAAATGCATCATACTTTGTTTCAAATCAAAGTGATGTAAAGTCTAGTAAGCAGCAATTAATACATTTTTCTCCAGGTGAAAAATTACATTAATTTTAAATTGCAAAGCTCTTTAAAGATAAACACTAAAAGTCCCTAAAACTGCTCTTGGACAAGGTTACTTGGACATGTGACATGGGTGTCAACTGTCCAAGTGTCTAGAAGAATCCAATATGTGAATCCTCTAAATCATTCAAGTGGGCACATCTGTATCTCATATGTATGTGTAAATATGCATTGATGCATGCATTTAATGAATAATGAGCTAAACATATTACTTAAGTAAATAAAATCTGATAAAATGATCAGTAATTGTTAGGTTAGAATAAACAGCTTTCATATACAAGTGTGAAAAGAAGATACATAATAATGACAATATCATATCTTGATAGAACGAACTGTCAAGGAGTGTCATGAAATGTCCCAAGTGTCTCAAGCATCCAAGTTTCTATCACATCAAAAAATCCAAAATTTGGAGTGTCCAGGCAACACTGCTCTTAGGTGGTAAGAAAGTTCGGTCTCATCCTCTCTAAAAGTAAATACAAAGCCAAGGCCTCATGTACATATTGCAAATTCCATGCATTCAGCAATAAATGGCTAAGGGATCATGATAAGAGTGCGTAAGACCAAATTCCATGTTATGTTAGCACTGATTGCACCTGTCTGATATCCTTCTTAATAGCCTGTACCCTCAAGGGTTTAGAAGCCACAGTCTTTTTTTCTGTTTTTCCACCATCTCCCATGACTGGTGTCAGAGGGGAGGAAATAGGCACCATGCTTGCATCTTCGTCAGCCAGCAAATTCTTTGAACTGAATATTCCCTGTGAAAGCAGAACATGAGGCCAAACTTACAGGATTAATAATTATATTCCACACAACAACGATTTCTGAAAGTAAATGAGGGCACAACTACTGAGAGCACCTGGCAAGGCAACTGTATTGCAGGAGGAAAATAAAATCAAACGCAATTTCTGTGATATGCAGGATTCTATGATAGTAGTACCATCATAAGAAGGAGACACAAAGGAAAAAGACTAAAATTGTCATGCCAGATTAGTATGAAAAAGCCACAAGTCATGAGTCAGTACTCAAAATTAGGAAACATAAGGTATCATGGTTGATCTGCTAATGCATCCAAAGAGATGACGCACAAACTGAAGAAAATCCCACACGGGTCTTGACTAAGTTAGTGTGGAAGGGCCATACCCGATGAGTCATCCTCGGCATCAAGAAACATGTAGTGTAATTTATAATGCTTCTAAAGAGATGATTGTGCAGATTAAAGGAAACCCATGCATAAGTAGGAAAGCACATTTGTATAATAATTAAATTCCCAAAATGTCAAAATGCCTGGGAAAAGTTTATGGAATAGGAATTAGGATTTACGCACATATGTCAAAAAAAAAAAAGAAGCATCGAAACTCTAACCCTAATTTCAATTGAAGATTTATTTAAGATTTTTATTTTATTTCTTATTTTTAAATTAGAACTTTTAATTTTGTTCGAACTCAGTAAAAGGAGTTCTATTAGGTTTCAAATCAGCTGTTGGAGTCCTGTTAGATTGCTTTTTGTTTCTCTATTTAAAAACTCCATCTATGTAAAGAAAAACAGACTTGAATGATTGATCAATTGAATCCCTGAAATTTCAAGCTTTAAACCTTTGTTTTTTCTTTCAATTTTTTTCTTCTTCTTTCTTTATTTTCTTTTGGTTTTTCGTCAATTTGGAATCAGAGCAAAGGATCCAGCCATCTTCCACGACTTGTTTCTTCCTCTCTTTTTCTCTCTTTCTTTTTTTCATGTCGCTGCCCTGTCGCAGCCCATCTTCCTCTTCCCATCGCCTCTCTCCCAGACCCTTCCTGCCGGCTGACAAAAAAAAATAAAGAAATCGATCGGACGCCCCTTTGCCGCTCCACCGCTGCTCTTCCCCCACCAACTGAGCTCCCTAGTGCCATTGATGCCGCCCCAATCGACCTTCATGCCACCCCGATCATCGCCAACACCAGTCTCATCTCCCTTAGGAACCTCAATCGGGTGAGGAGCTCTCAACGCCCCTCCCGTCGCCGCCACCAACCACAAACATCCTTCCGATCTTCCCCATCATTGGCGTCCCCCCCCCACCTTCCCGATCTCCCACAAGAGCTTCAATCGAGCAGGAGGGTCCGCTCATAGGTCAACCGGATGACCACAAGCCACCGATCGGTCGAGCACACACGCCGATTCCCATCGTCCCACCTCCCCGTCATCGTCGACATTTTCTTCATTAGAGCCCAACGTCAGCCGTCCACTCCGATCTTTTCCAAGAGTCCCAATCGGGTAGGAAACTTGGAGCGGCCAAAGAAGAAAACAGGAGTCCATTGCCTCTTTCCATCGCCTTCACCTTTGTCCAGTTGCCAACCGTTCCTATCGTCGTCGTCATCCCCTCGCTGGAGGCATAGAGCTCCATCGCCGATAGCAGAGAGCCCACCGGATCCCTTCCAAAACAAAAAGAAAAGCGCTTCGTTCTGAAAGAAAACACGCGGTCCACAGACCATGTGTGATCAATGGTCTAAGTCCATAGACGAAAAAAAGGGGGAGCCTTATTAGAGATCCCTTGTCCTCAACCTGCAAGCTTCATAAGAAAGTATTTAATCTTGTTTGGTGAAAGGTACAAATTCCTTCATTAAATTTTAATTTTTTTTAAATTTTTGGATAATTTATATTGTTTAAACCCTTATTCTATTCTTTATCATATTTTTTTCATATATTTACTATTTCTTGCATCAAATACCCACATAATTTATCATTACACGTACCAGAAACATAGACAATAACTTAGACCCTACAATTTTACCATGAGCATCATAGCTAAAATTTAAATATATATAATATTTAATTGATATTATTTTTTTTGTTATCATGACTATTGAAAATCTGAAAAACGTACATGCTGCAATGGAGAAAAACTAGAATCTATCAAAAATATTCAAACAGCCTTCTAAGAAACTTTAAACCAGATCTACCAGTTTTTAGACCAATTTCATACTGAGATTAGTAAGCTTCATGCTACCCAAGTAAATAGCCGCGTAGACATGACAAATCCCATAGATCAATCAATAGAATGCCAATTATCCCTAAAAGAATCAAGAATAGGCAAATAACCTATAGAAGATGATGTTCCTGGTAGTCAACCTATTCATCGATCTCCTTCATGAAATCTTAAACCTACTGAAAATTAGAGTCATATCATGTACACTAGTCAGACATCCCTAATCTAGACAACAGTCCCTCCAATTACCCACCATTCCACGAACAATTTTGAGGGTTCTTATTATTATAGGAAAGATGAGTATGATTGAAAAGGATATGTAGGAGAAGTAGAGCCGTCAAATCCCACATCTAGGTATCCTAGGCAGCCTACTAGGTATACACAAAATCCTGGATGCTTTAGACCCTAAGGACAACAATATAGAGCATATCCAAACAGATATGAAGATTTAGAAGAACCACTAAAATGGGCTAAAGTTGAAGTTGCTTCTTATGATGGTAGATTGGATCCAGAAGCCTTTCATGACTGGTTATTAGATTTAGAATCCTATTTTGAGTGGTATCATATGTCGGATACCTCTTGCATCCACTTCGTAAAAATAAAACTAATAGGATCTGCCAAATGATATTGGCAAACTGTTGAAAGAAACTTAAAGCGAGTTGGACATCCTCCTATAGTACTTTAGAAAGAAATGAAATTTAAGCTATGTGAGAAATATATTCCTATTATTACAAAAGTAAATTATTAAATTAATGGTATACTCTCAGGCAAGAAAATACTAGCATCACTGACTACATAACTCGTTTTGAGGATCTATAGTTGAGGTGTGACATATCTGAAGAGTCATAAAAATTAATTTTTAAATTCATTAGTGGTTTACAAAATGATCTAAAAAGAAAAATTTTCCTGTATTCATCAGATTCTGCGAGAGAAGCCTATCATAAAGCCCTAAAAATTGAGAAATTTCATAGAACTTCATCTCAACGAAAAGTTTCTTTTTCTAATGAATCTGGATAGTCTAGGTCTATCCCCGCTAGTCGTACAAAGAATATATCATAAGTAGCCCCTTCCCATCTAGGATAGGACCGAATCCCATAGACACCAAGATTCGAAAATCTGTGTCATATATCTCAGTCGGCTAGTTCGTCAAACATAGTGTCATTATTATCATGAAAAGGATCAGATAGCTGCTAGATGTCCATGCCATACTCTGACCATAGAACTAGAATATGAGGAAGCAATTCCAACTGAAAATGCACTAGAAGATTTTAATCCCTTAAAACCAACTAATTCTGAGGAAGAGTACGAGAAAGAATATGAAGAATCAGGAGGTCAGTTTAATGTCATGCGCTGTATAGTTACCACTACTGCAGATTCTGAGGCTTGAAAATGCACCAGTATTTTTTACACATACGCACAATGTAAAGGTAAGGTATGCAAACTTATCATTGATGGTGGTAAATCTATGAATGTAGTATCTATGTCTGTCGTTAATCGACTAAAGCTGAAACCTCAACCTCATCTTCACTCTTATAGAGTTGCCTGGGTAAGCAAAATATCTCTCCTAATTAATGAATGTTATATAATACCGATTAAAATGGAAGCTTATTCTGCTGAGATTATGTAAGATGTTTTACCTATGGAGGTAGCTAGTGTCTTATTAGGTCGACCTTGGATCTATGATGTAGATGGCCATAATTTTGATAGAGAAAATACTTATGTGTTTATGCATAAAGATTAAAAAAATAGGTTAAATCCTGCCAAACCTAGTAAGTCCCAAGCTTTTAGAAAAGATAAGAATTCAACTCAACCTTCCAAATAGAAAAACTATCATATTCTAACTCATAAAAAAATTGAAGAGAGTTCAGAGTCTGGTATTATGTTAACAATCATTCCTAAAGGTGAAATTCTATTAACCTCAGATATCCAAAATAACCCACCTTCTGAGATTGAACTGCTATTAGAAGAATTTAAAGATGTGACTGCAGAAGAAATACCAGATGATCTTCCTCCCTTGAGAGACATTTAACATGCCATTGATTTAGTTCCAAGATCCCAAATACCCAATCTTCCATATTATAAGTTGAACCATAAGGAATGTGAGAAAATGAGAAGACAAGTAAATGATTTATTACAAAAAAATCACATTTGTCCTAGTCTTAGTCCATGTGCCGTACCAGCTTTTTTGACACCAAAAAAAGATGGTACATGAAGGATGTATGTAGATAGCAAGGCCATCGATAGGATTACCGTCAAGTATAGGTTTTTTATTCCTAGGCCTGAAGACATGCTTGATCAATTAGCTAGCTCTGTAATTTATTCTAAATTCGACTTACGTAGTGGATATCATCAAATTAAAATTCGACCTAAAGATGAGTGAAAAACTGCTTTTAAAATCTAGAATGGATTTTATGAATGATTAGTTATGTCATTTGGATTATCCAATACTCCTAGTACATTTATAAGATTTATGACTGAATTATTGCGATCTTTCATTGGTAGATTCTTAGTCGTCTATTTTAATGATATCCTACTCTACAGTAAATCTAGAGAAGAACACCTAAATTATCTTAGAAAAAAATTTATTACTCTTAGATCTGCTAGATTATATATTAATCTTAAAATGTATTCATTCCTTCAGAGTCAAGTACTATTTTTAGGGTATATTATATCTTCCCCAAGTATCATAGTTGATCCTGAGAAAGTGAAAGTAATTAGAGAATGGCCTAAACCAAAATACTTTTCTGAGATTCATAGTTTTCACGATCTAGCTTCTTTCTATAAACAATTTATTAGAGAATTTAGTACTATCATGGTCCCTATCACAAATTGCATAAAGAAAAATGAATTTCATTGGACAGCTAACACCGTCAGAACTTTTAATGAAATAAATCTTAGAATAATCGAGGCACCTGTATTGATACATCCTGACTTTTCAAAAAATTTTAAGGTAGTCTGTAATGCATTAGGCATTAGAATTGAAGAAGTTCTTAGCCAGAAGGATCATCCTATAGCCTATTTTAGTGAAAAGCTTAATGAAACCAAGCAAAAATACTCTACATATGATAAAAAATTTTATACTGTAGTTCAAGCTCTTAGGTATTGGCGATATTACCTTTTATCCAAAGAATTTGTTCTATATTCTTATCACTTGTCTCTTAGATATATTCAGTCCCAAAAGAAATTTAGTGCTAGATATGTTAAATGGATAGAGTTTCTTCAGGATTATACATTTATCCTTAAACACCAAGCTGTTGTTGAAAATAGGGCCGCTGATGCATTAAGTAGAGTAATTACTGTCCTCTAATCCATGAATACCGAGATAATTGATTTTGAGCAAGTAAAAGATGATTACCAATATTGTCCTGATTTTACTAATATCTATCAAAAGGTTAGTCAAGAAAACCATCAAAAATATGTTGACTATATAATTAGAGACAGTTACTTATTTAAAGGTTGTCATCTTTATATACCTCGAACATCTTTACAGGATTTTGTTGTTTGGAAACTTCATATAGGAGGATTAACAGGTCATTTTGGACGTAATAAGACTAAGCCATGGTTGAAGATAGATTCTGCTGGCCATCTCTTAAAAAGAACGTAGCTAAATCTTATCTCAGTGTCGTACATGTCAATTAGCTAAAGCTAGAAAACAAAACACTAGATTATATACTTCTTTACCGATTTCTCGTTCCTTATGGAAAGATCTTAGTATGGATTTTATTCTTGAATTACCTATAACTGCTAGGGGACATGATTCAATCTTAGTGGTTATTAATAGATTTTCTAAAATGGTATACTTTATTTCTTATCACAAAACTTCTAATGCTTCTTCTATTGCTAAGTTATTCTTTAGAGAAGTTGTTAGACTTCACGGATTACCCACTTCTATGGAATCTGACCATGATGTCAAGTTTGTAAGTTATTTTTGAAAAATCCTTTAAAAATTATTTGGGACCTATTGGGGATAAATTCCGCTCCCGCCGAAGTCCAGTCTGAAGCTTAGCCTAATGCAGCTGGTAATCACGGAAGAGCTTCAATCGAAAATTCTCTTCCTAACAGTCGGATTCATTCAGTGGCTGAACTATCCAGTGGTCGAACTTGGCCGAACTTTTCAGCGGCCGAGCCCCAGCCGAACCTTTTCAGCCGGTCGAACCCCGAATTCTTCCGGACTCCTCCAGCAGCCGGACTTCTACGGAAGCCGAACTCCTTCCGGACTCCTCCAGTAGCCGAGCTTCTATGGAAGCCGAACTCCATCCGGATTCCTCCAGCAACCGAGCTTCTACAGAAGCCGAACTCCTTCCGGACTCCTCTAGCAGCCGAGCTTCTTTGGAAGCCGAACTCCTTCCGGACTCCTTCAATAGCCGAACTTCTACGAAAGCCGAACTCCTTCCGGACTCCTCCAACAGTTGGACTTCTACGGGAGCCGAACTCCTTCCTGACTCCTCCAGCAGTCGGATTCCTATAGGAGCCGAACTCCTTCTGGACCGTTCCTTCAGACGGATTCATACAGACGATCCCACTATTAAACGGTTACAATTGGCATTTATCAAGACAATCACGCATATCATTCATTAGGACAATCATGATTGTCATTTATCAGGACAATCACGATTATCATTTATCAAGGACGGTTACGACGATCATTTATCAAGGCAGTTACAACAAGCTCTATCTATAAAAAGGGACCCTTCAGATACGTTTTCTCTAAGCTTTCTTCTTCTTTCCGAAACTCTGCCGAACTCCTCTCTGAGCACTCCATTTCTATTGGCCAGAAGAGCTAACTTGACCGTCGGATGATCCTACCGGAGCCACCACCACTGACTCCGGACGGGACTTTGTTTTGCAGGTCACCAGCGGCGACCTCGTCTTCCTTGACTCCAGTTCGATCCGGCATCAACCAAATTCTGCACCAACAGAATTAGCGCTAGAGGAAGGGCAACTGTTTCTTATCTTAAAGGAGTGCTCAACAGCGATCTTTCTCCTTTCTGAGTTCTTTACAGACAATGCCTCCCAAGAAAGCTTCGACCCAGCGATCCACAGCATCTGCAGCCAGAACCCGTCCAGATACAACCGTTTCAGCTCCAGTAACTCAGGCTCCACCTGCAGCCATGATGGATGTGGAGCAGTTCAACCTGCTGGTCCAGCAGGTTCGTGGCCTCATGGATACAATGCAAGCCATACATCGGCAGGCCTCGGTACCAGTTTGGCCAGAACAAGCTTCTCCGGAGCCTCGTGGTCCGATTCGAAAACGGCCGATCTCGGCTACCCGATCTTTGATTTTCGGAAAAGGGAAGCAGAGGATGGAAGACCCATGTTCAGACCACGACTCGATCCAGAGGGAAGCTTCGCGTCCGTTCCACCAGAAAACCCTGGATATCAACGATCGTGAAGATCTCCTGAATCAAAGGCTTCAAAAAATGAGTCGACGAATTGAAGAACTCTATCACGTCGCCCCGGCTCCCCATGACGACGTCTGCACCGATCCTCCTTTCTCTCCTCGAATTATGTAAGAGTCCATTCCGCCGAACTTCAAGCTTCCCCAACTTGAAAGCTATGACGGAACTTCTAATCCGGTCGATCACCTTGAGGCCTTCCGGACCATGATGCTGCTCCATAGCGCATCAGACGCCATATTATGCCGAGCTTTCCCATCTATCTTAAAGAGAGCAGCAAGAAATCGAAACTCGACGTTGAAGCTAGGTACAATCTTCTCTTTTGACCAGATGAGCCATCAATTCGTGGCTCACTTCATCAGTAGCCGACGTCCGCGTCGAGGTTCGGATTTCCTGATGAATGTCAAGCAGAAAAAGAAAAAATCCATTCGAACTTATGTCACCTGATTTAACGAAGCAGCATTGGAGGTTCGGGATCTGGACCAGTCTGTTGCAATGGCTGCACTCAAGGACGGCCTTCAGAAGAACGATTTGTTGTTTTTCCTGGAGAAGAAGTACCCTAGGGACTTCGCCGATCTGCTCGCCCGGGCTGAGAGATATGCCCGTGCGGAAGAAGACTTCAAGTTGAAGGATGAAGAAACCGTAGGAGAGCGGCGGGCGGACGAGTCTAATAGATCCACCGTCGATGGAGGGTCGAGTGAAGCTCGGCCGCGTTCACGGATATCTCCTGAGCGTAAGCGAGCCTGAACTCCTTTCCGAGCTCGTCATCGAGGAAGCTCTGACAGAAGGGTGCGAAGAAGTCCTCCTCCCGGAAGATTCCACAACTATGCCCCCCTTAACGCTCCTAAAACTCAAGTTCTGATGGAAATTAAGAGTCAGCTACCAAGACCAGAAGAATTACGGTCTCCCCCAAACAAGCGCGATCGAAGCAAACACTGTCTCTACCATCATGACCACGGTCACGATACTGAGAAATGCATTCAGCTCCGAGACGAAATCGAAGAGCTCATCAGGAGGGGCCGGTTGGGTCAATTCCTCCGAAGCCAACTTGAAGCAGGAGAAGATCGGCCAAGGACGCTGCCGTAGCCAGAACCACCCATGATGGAGGAATAACAAGGAGGTCGGCCACCTTCCGACATCATCAATGCTGCCTCTTAGGGGGCTTGGTACCTCGACGAGCCGTCATCTCTCAGTCTCAAAGCCAAGAGAAGCTTGCTCCAAATTGAGAAGGCCAGCATGAAATAGAGGAGGTCGTCCGGTCCGAAATTTATCGCCTGAAGGAACTCAAAGAAACAACGCTCCTACGACCCTGAAACATAAAATTCGAAAATGTGCTGCCAGTAATTTTCCTTCAATAAAATTTCTCCCTTTTCAATATTATTATTTTTTGGTGCAAAAGCTATGTGATGACAGAGAAGAAGCGATCAACAGTGGCCATGTTAAGAACAGGAGGAGAACCTCGTCCTACATGAGCAGGTCGAAGACCTTCAACCTCGGCTAGAGATAAAATCTCTTCCGAGCGTCCGAGTCAACCTCGACTAGAGATAGAATCTCTCCCAAGTGTCGGAGTCAACCTCGGCTGGAGATAAGATCTCTTCCGAACTTCTACTTCAATATCAACCTCGGCAGAAGATAAGATTTTTCCCGAGCTTCAACCTCAACGGGTGCAGAGGCCCTAACAACGGCCTTATGTGCCCCCACAGCCCGTTAGAAACAGGAGGAGAACCTTGTCCTAACGTGAGCAAAGTCGAAGGCCTCGTTCATTTTAGACGAGATGGGGGGAGAAGCCCTGACAATGGTTCTTACATGCCCCCACAGTCCGTTAGGAACGGGAGGAGAACCTCGTCCTAACGTGAGCAAAGTCGAAGACCTCATTCATTTTAGACGAGATGGAGGGAGAGACCCTAACAACGGCCCTTACGTGCCCTCACAATCCGTTAGAAACAGGAGGAGAATCTCGTTCTAACGTGAGTAAAGTCGAAGACCTCATTCATTTTAGACGAGATGGGAGGAGAGGCCCTGACAACGGCCCTTACGTGCCCCCACAGCCCATTAGGAACAGGAGAAGAACCTCGTCCTAATATGAGCAAAGTCGAAGACCTCGTTCATTTTAGACGAGATGGGGGGAGAGCCCTGACAACGGCCTTTGTGCCCTCACAGCTCGTTAGGAACAGAAGGAGAACCTCGTCCTAACGTGAGCAGAGTCGAAGGTCTCGTTCATTTTAGACGAGATGGAGGAAGAGGCCCTGATAATGGCCCTTATGTGACCCCATAGTCCGTTAGGAATAGGAGAAGAACTTCATCCTAACGTGAGCAAAGTCGAAGATCTCGTTCATTTTAGACGAGATGGAGAGAGAGGCCTTGACAACGGCCCTTACGTGCCCCCACAGTCCATTAGGAACTGGAGGAGAACATCTCCCTAACGTGAGCAAAGTCGAAGACCTCATTCATTTTAGACGAGATAGAGGGAGAGACCCTTACAACGACCCTTACGTGCCCCCACAGTCCATTAGGAACAGAAGGAGAACCTCGTCCTAACGTGAGCAAAGTCGAAGACCTCGTTCATTTTAGACGAGATGGAGGGAGAGGCCCTGACAACGGCCTTTATGTGCCCCTACAGTCCGTTAGGAACAGGAAGAGAACCTCATCCTAACGTGAGCAAAGTCGAAGATCTCGTTCATTTTAGACGAGATGTGGGAAGAGGCCCTGACAACGGCCTTTATGTGCACCCACAGTCCGTTAGAAACAGAAAGAGAACCTCGTCCTAACATGAGCAGAGTCGAAGACCTCGTTCATTTTAGATGAGATGGAAAAAGAGACCCTGACAACGGCCCTTATATGCCCCCACAGTCCGTTAGGAACAGGAGGAGAATCTCGTCCTAACGTGAGCAAAATCGAAGACCTCGTCCATTTCGATCATTTTAGACGGAATGAGAGGAAAGGCTCCGAAGACGGCCCCATTGTGCTCGACAACAACAGGAGAAAATTTTCCCCGAGCTTCAATTACACTTTTAACCTCGGCTGGGGACAAGGTGTAGAGCCTTGAATAGGACTTCAGCAATCGTCCTTTTTATACTCCCTTCCTTCGAGTTTCGAACTCGAGAGTGGGAGGACTATTGTTGGAGATAAATCCCGCCCCCTTCGAAGTCCAGTTTGAAGCTTAGCCTAATGCAGCTGGTAATCACGGAAGAGCTTCAATCGAAAATTCTCTCCCTGGCAGCCGAATTCATTCAGTGGCCAAACTACCCAGCGGCCAAACCTGACCAAACTTCTCAGCGGTCGAGCCCCAGCCGAACCTCTTCAACCGGCCGAACCTCCAGCAACCGAGCTTCTATGGAAGCCGAACTCCTTTCGGACTCATCCAGCAGTCGGGCTTCTACGAAAGCCGAACTCCTTCCGGACTCCTTCAACAATCGAACTTCTACGAAAGCCGAACTCCTTCCTAACTTCTCTAGTAGCCGGACTTTTACGGAAGCCGAACTCCTTCCGGACTCCAACAATCGATCTTCTACGCAAACCGAACTCCTTTCGGACTCCTTCAACAACCGAGCTTCTACGGAAGCCGAACTCCTTTCGGATTCCTCCAGCAGCCGAGCTTCTACGGAAGCCGAACTCCATCCAGATTTCTCCAGCAACCGAGTTTCTATGGAAGCCAAGCTCCTTCCGGACTCCTCCAGCAGCCGAGCTTCTTCGGAAGCCGAACTCCTCCAGTAGCCAGATTTCTATGGAAGCCGAACTCCTTCCGAACTCCTCCAGCAGTCGGGCTTCTACAGGAGCCGAACTCCTTCCGACCTCCTCCAATAGTCGAATTCCTATGGAAGCCGAACTCCTTCCGAACCGTTCCTTCAGACGGATTCCTACAGGCGATCCCACTATTGAACGGTTACAATTGGCATTTATCAGGACAATCACGCACATCATTCATTAGGATAATTATGATTATCATTTATCATGACAATTACGATTGTCATTTATCAAGAACAGTTACAACGATCATTTATCAAGGTAGTTACAACAAGCTCCGTCTATAAAATGGGATCCTCCAGATACATTTTCTCTAAGCTTTCTTCTCCTTTCCGAAACTCTGCCGAACTCCTCTCTGAGCACTCCATTTCTGTTGGCCAGAAGAGCTAACTTGACCATCGAAGGATCCTACCGAAGTCAGCACCACCGACTCCGGACGGAACTTTATTTTACAGGTCACCGACGGCGACCTCGTCTTCCTCGACTCCAGTTCGATCTGGCGTCAACCAAATTCTGCACCAATAAGACCACTTTAAAGTTTTCTTCAACTTTTCATCCCCAAACAGATGATCAAACAAAAGCTGTAAATAGAAGTCTTGGTAATTTACTTAGATGTCTAGTTGGAGATAAGCTTGGAACGTGGGATTTGTCACTACTTACTGCAAAATTTGCTTACAATAACTCAGTGAATAGATCTACTGACAAAAGTCCTTTTGAAATTATTTATGGATTTAATCTCCGTCAACCCATTGATCTTATTTTCTTACCAATAAATAACCGTACTTGTGAGTCTATCACTTCTTTTGCTAAACACATTAATGATATTCATACTGAAATTAGATAAAAAATTATCATGAGTACAGAAAAATATAAACTTGCTGCTGATACTCACCGTAGAAAAGTGAAATTTAACGAGGATAACTATGTGATGGTTCGTATTCGTCCTGAATGTTATCCATGAAATTCATTCAAAAAATTACATGCTCAAGCCACTGGTCTATTTCGCATCCTTCATAAACTTGGGTCTAATGCATATTATATAGAATTATCCTCTAATTTAAAATTTAGTCAACTCTTTAACGTTGAGGACTTGCTATCTTATCAAGGCACATTCGAGTCTCCTACTATGCATACAGGTGATAGCAGGGATCACACTCCATCTCCTCCGGTGCTAGTTCCAGTTCTTCTATCACTTTCACCATCTTCATCAGATCAAATTGAATGCATTATCATGGATGAGATTGTTTCTTCTACTGATAGAAGATTTCGTCAATTTTTGATTAAATGGCACGGGCGTCCAGACTCAGATACTACTTGAATTCTCAAGCAAGAACTACAACATATTGATCCAGATATTTTAGAAGATTACACCAATTTCTCGCCAAAGTCGAGTTCTTTCCAGCCAAAAAAAAATGATAAGAATCAAGATTTATGCACATATATCAAAAAAAAAGCATCGAAACCCTAACCCTAATTTTAATTGAGGGTTTATTTAGGATTTTTATTTTATTTTTTATTTTTAAATTAAAATTTTTTATTTTGTTAGAATTCAGTAAAAAAAGTTCTATTAGGTTTCAAGTCAACTATTAGAGTCCCGTTAGGTTGCTTTTTGTTTCTCTATTTAAAGGCTCCACCTGTGTAAAGAAAAACAGACTTGAATGATTGATCAATTGAATTTCTGAAATTTCAGACTTTAAATTTTTATTTTTTTTTTCAATTTTTTTTCTTATTCTTTCTTTATTTTCTTTTGGTTTTACATCATTATGAGGTTCATTGAACATGATAGATGAAAAATAACCAGTCCTCTATTTGCCAATACCCAACCATACACGTCAAACTGCCCCAACTATTTGGAAAATGAAAGCAGCATGTGAATTGTTTTGCACAAAGAATAATTAAAGGTGTAAGATGATTACTGAGTGTTGCAGAAATTGATAGAAAGGTGTGGTTCTTCTGGTAGAAAGATCAGATACTCTCCACAGATGTTTACATTGGCCTGCAATAATTTTGTATGTCATTTTTGGTAGAATTAATTCTCATCAGAATGGAATGCATCAAACAGAAAGTAGCTGCACTAAGAAACTATCTTTAAAGGCAGATAAAAAATAAAATAGGAAACAGAAAAATACCATAAAACATCCTAAAGAGTACATCAGGTTAGTAGAAGAAAGTGCGGAACTATACATCCAAGTGTGAGTGCATGACAGAAAGATGTAGATAGACAGGAAAATGCATACATCTGAAACTAACTACTAGAATAGTAACTTAATTATGGAAAGTAAAAATGGTCATATATAAATACTGTTAAAAGTGAATCAAAATTTGTCAGATTAAAAAAAAAAAAAATACTGCCGTCAATGTTAATGCTCTAGACTTCAGAACTGAGAAGTTCTTAGAAAGTTGAAATTGGCTGTCACAAATTAACTGTCTATCGAAAGATTAATATATGTATTGCTTCAGACTTATAGCTTCACCCTTTGGATGTGCAATGACAAAATATTATACTAACAGAATCATTCGCTACAGCAGGAAGCTTCGAAGACCCCTTCTTTTACTAATATTTCTTCAGAAAGATCAAAAAATGACAGGCCAAAATCATTCAATAATATTAATTTTAGGATTATGGCATGAAAATAGGTGATTTATGAGGCAAGGCCAAGGTGAGAAGCCTGAAGCATTTTATATATTGCAGCATAAATGGCTTGGCTAAAAGTTAGCTGGAGTTTCTAACAAAAAAAAATGTTAGTTCAAATTATTATAAATTATAATCATAATAATAAAATCTTGTCTTTGTACCTATGAAATAAAGAAAGTTGTAAAGAAGAGTTAAAAGAAAATGCTATGCAAAATATTGAACATTACCCAGCAATGGAGAAGGCTTTGAACAGGTGCTATATGGAAAGGCAGATGATCCACGATTTTGCTCCACCATGGTGGCAGCATGGCGAAGGACAGAGCGCAGACACCTTTGCCATCCCACCATGACTACAAAACCTGGGCAGGTTTGTCCACTCAATTTTTAATCAGATTTACTAGCTCAATTGTATCCGTATACAAGATACAAGAAAAAAACCAATTGCAGCAGCCTATTTTACACATATTAATACCAAATCTGCATTTGAAAACAACCACATGTTCATCCCCCAAAGATATCATATGACCTTAGGAGATCACATAAGATGTTAATATTCAAAATAAGATCAAATATGATCCTTCAAACACTTCAGAGACTATAAGTGCTGGAATGTGAAGGGCATATTATTTTTACAACATAACCATCCATTCCTAAGCCCTCAAGATGGTAATAGCATTAATAGACGTGCATAATTTTCATAAGTTATTTGTCCTTGATGGTGGTGATGCATCTATATACTTCAAATAATTCACCAAACAACATTATACATCAAATTCAAAAACTTGTTACTCACCACGTAAAAATAACTTAATGCATTTGGATTTATGTAAACAAAAGTTACTTGCTTTAGTGGAACCAGCAGATATGCTCAGATTTATTCTCAAAAAGACAACATCTTATGAAGAAAAAAAAAATCAAAAATTCAATCCCAAACATTAGAACATCACTACGGCTGCATTTATATTTGCATAACTAGAGGTGATTTACATGGACTCATTCACATGAGAAAATCCTTTAAAAAATGATATCTTCCCGAAATTACTTCGAAACTTTCACAAACTAAAGCAACCAAGTCGACAGTCGCAGCCCCAAAAAACCTCGAGATGTCATAATTCAATAAATTTAGAAAAGTCCAGCTCCTCCCTCCCTCTACATCATTTCAGGTACAAGAAAATAATGTAAATCTATTATCTTTATGAATCCTAGATACTGGATAATTTTCCACCTATAAACCTCGACAGAGTGTACTTGGATCTCAAAATCCCAAAAAGAAAACAAGGAGACGAGAAAACTAAAAAAACGTGTGTGCGCGTGACCCCGGGGAGGTGAACGAGAGATAAGGAGCAAGTGGGGGGAAAAAGAGAGAACTACTCGGTGGCGAGCGGACGACGGGCGGCGGCGAGCTAAGAAGAGGAGATGGAGTTCTGCCCTCGAGTTGAGACCCAGGGGCGCGGTCAAGGATTTTGGTATCGTGCCACCTAGGCCGGGCTAACCCCAACCCAATCCACCCAAGTCGAGCAGTTTAGCCTGTTGGGCCTTGACCCGAACTGAAGCCCGGGCAATCCTACACAACCTGTTTCCCCATACTTCTAGGTTCTTTTTTATGCAATGAGAACTCATCATTTTACCACGTAATCTAAAATTGATCTACAATATTATAAATATATTGCTATATAGTACCATAAAAAGCACGCCAAAGTTGATGCTTCTTTTTCTCACATTTGTAATTATTTCATGATTCAAAATCAGCATTTGCCGAAGCTCATCTTGTGTGTCATGTCATCTACATAACAATTGTCATCATCATTAACGGTAACAATAATCATAATCAACATAAGAATGATCGTTGTTGTAGCAGCGAAGGACATACATCGTAGGATAGATTATTGTATAAAACAAAATAACATATGATTATTGAAAGGTATAAGATGAACTAATAGTACAATTAATTGATAACACTTTAATAAACTATAGAGTGGATTAGACCTTCACTCTAGAGAGAGAAATAAAATCGAAAGAAACATCTAAGGGGATTATAATCCTTTTCCATATCAATGTTGCCAGTGTGTGACAATCTGAATAAAGCTTTCTTCTTTCTTCCTTCTTTTTATGATAGAGAATGATAGTTATTTATAGCAATAACTACTTTTCTCATCTTGATGGTTTCAAGCAATTTTTGAGATGAGCAACTCACTTTTGTCCAAATAACATTATGTATAATATCTATTTTGGTAATTAACTATTTATATATAGCTGGTCATGCGAGTGACAAGTGACCAATCATGATCTCTCTAATTGTCTATATGCAACTCAATAAATCTTGTCGATGCATTTTATTTACCATGGTTGTCATTAATTGATAATTTTGGATAGAAGCAACCTAAGCCTGATTCAATTCTAGCTAATTTCTTGCTTACGTGACCCAACCCAAAATTTGATGATTTTGTTCCAACCACCCAATCTAGAAGATAATTAGCCTGTTGCTGGTTTGATGCATGGGAAATTTTTTGCAATGCTTTTATAAGCACTAGTCGCCAATAAAAACTTCTGAATCAAGCATGCTAAACTAAATCAAGCATAATCACATATTTATAGTATTATAAAAGTTAATTTAATCTAACTAAATATGAACTACTTATTAATGCCAAACACGGCCTATCATCTAATAGTTAAGTAGTTAAAAGAGTTCTTTACCTTCTGATAACAGTTGGTTACCTCCCTTTTGTGGCATCATATTTGTCTGTAAATATTATTTACCAAAAATTTATAGAAATCTCTCTCTCATACTACAAATAAGGGAAAGAAAAGGTCAACCCTTGCGTCACTTATAGATAATTGTGGTTTATGAAATTAGTTCTCCATGTGGTGGTCCACAAACATACAATACATGTCATGAATTATATGAGAATATGCAAGCATTTCATATTTACATGATGTTTGATACATACATATGGATGCTCATATTATAGTTTTGGTTCCTAACCCTAGAACAATGGATGCAAAAGCATGGTATGGAGGGACAGTACTTGTTGTCAAGGATAAGTTGCAAGCATCACAAAGCTAACAGTAGCTGTGCATATTACTTCAAAATCTCAAAATTATATATAACAGAGTAATTCTTTACAAATTTTTTATTTTTAGCTTATTTGTTTCCCATTGGTGCCATCCTTGAGTTGAGAAAGCTTAGTTGTATCTAGTCCATTATTGGTTAGCAGTATACTATAAAAGTTCTATTAAAGAGAACCATTGTGATAAAAAGGGTACCAATTAGAAGTTTCTATAGTCATTTTTGCCGGTTTGGTATTCATTAGGACAATTAAATATGTTATTTTTAAGATGGCCTATTAAAACAATGATGCAGATGTAGAACAACATGCTACATGGAGTAGATCGATGGTGTCAGTCCAAGATCCAAAAAAAATACTAAATAAAAAAAATATTTACAGAGACTTATGAGAAAAAAATTATGAAAAAAAATTTAAGAAAGAAAAATAAATTTATTTTTAAAAAATAAAGATCAAAATCTCATAAAGATACCTCACAAAAGAGTCTCTACATACTCTAATAATCTTTTCCCTCTCTTTCTTCCCATATCACAAAAGAGACACCAATAGTCTTTTTAAATAGAGATCATATGAGTGAAAGTTTAACTCCTACCTAAACTCAAAAAACAAAAATCTACTAGAAACACAAACTCTAAACTAAATAGAATAATACTAGAGATATAGTCCTATTTCAAACAAGACGCAAAAATAATAATAAACAGAGTCCTATTTAAAATTGAATATGCAATAATTCTCAACATTCCTCTTCATTACAAAGTTCACACTAACAATGCTAAGCTTGCTGCGCAAGTCTTCGTACTGATTGATCGCTAATATTTTAGTAAATATATCTGCTAACTGATCCTTTGTAGAAATTAGGAGCAAATCAACATCTTCATCTATAATTTTCTATCTAATAAAATGATGATGAACCGCAATGTGCTTTATCCTTGCATGAAATACTAATTTTCTTGCTAATCGGATTACACTTTCATTATCACAATAAGAAGGAACAACACAATCAGTATCCTAATCTAAACCATCAAATAACCTCATGAGCTAAGTCAGCTTATGAACTACCATCGCAGTAGTATGATACTCTACCTCTATAAAACACGATGCAATAATAGGCTATCTCTTACTGCACCAAGAAATAATACCAAATCCCAAGCTAAAAGAACAACCACCGGTGGACCTACATGTGCTTACATCATCAGCATAGTTTGTATCTATAAAATCTGCTAACCTAATTAAAGAATTATTAATATATAATATACCATAATCAATAGTCTTAGCAATATATCTTTGGCTCCATAAGATTGCATCAAAATATGGCCGTCGAGGATGCTACATATATCTATTGACAACGTCAACTATATAAAAAATATCTGACCTTATGATAGTCAAATAGATCAAACTACCCACAACCTATCTATACATGGTAGGATCATCAAAAAGTTTGCCCTACTCTTTACTCAACCTTAAATTTGATTCAATTGGGATCCCCATATGCTTGCAATTAGCCAATTCATACTTGTTTAATAAATCAAGAGTATATTTTTTTGATAAATAAAATAACTATCTTTAAGTCTAGCTACTTCAATGATAAGAAAATATCTTAATTCATTGAGTTTTTTCATCTCAAATTATATAGATAGTTGTCCACGAACACTACGGACCTCATCAACATCATCATCGATAATAATCAGATCATCAACATAGAGGCAAATAATTACTGCACCTTTACCAATGTACTTCACAAATAAATTAGAATCTACAGCAAGTATATATAGAATAACCAAAAAATAATAAATATTCTATAATTTTTTCATAACATACTCTAAGCACCTGCTTAAGACCATATAAAGTTTTATTAAGTTTGCAAACAAATTTAGGATAAGCGGGATGAACAAAATTAGGAGGCTACAATATATAAATATCCTTATCAAGATTATCATATAAGAAGGCATTCTTGACATCCATCTACCATAAAGATTATGAAGGAAATCGATCTAGGAGTCTAAGATTAGCTTTTGAAATTTTTTTTCAAAATTACAGTAGAAAAAATAAATTAATCACATCAATTTATTAATAAAATAATATAAAATCCAAGATCTAGGATCCTATTACATGATCAAAGTATGATATTAAATCATAAATTAAAATATCAAAAGAAAAAGTATTGATCACATCGATATAGATCTATACTAGATCTAATTTAGATATGCAACAAGAAGATCAAATCACTCTTATCTTTGCAACTCAAGTTTTTTAACTCGCTGATCCAGGTCTGAGATTGTTGCTTCGAGCCGCACATGCATCCGACATCTACAGATTATCCATACGAGCCCTCGATCATAGATCAGAAATTTGATACTAAAAATTAGCATAATATACTAGTACTATACTGATCCTTCTTCGTCGATTGATCTGGATCTTTCTTGTTCAAAACTTAGACTCTCCAACAAGTAGAAGGAAGGAGAAAGACTTTGTAAATTAGAGACACTCTCAAAATACACAAAAATTAGAGGAAAAAATCTAGAAGAAAATCCTAGAAGAAGATCCTCTTCTTCTTCTTTGTTCTCTCACCAAGACATCTTGATTGGTGTCTTTACAATTTCCATGCCCTAGACCTTTCTCTCCCAGGTTTTCCTACACGCCAATAGCCCTCTCAAGTCTCTAGAAACTCTAAAAAAATCAAGCCAAAAATCATTTTATAGATGGAGATATAGAATAATCCTTGACTAGGTCAAATATCTAGTCAAGAGTTATCCAAATAAAGCTAGACTTAGGATGCCCAACTCTTGGGCGCCCTCTCCTTTATTTTTTGCGTGAACCATTTGCTCTTGTCGCACAAAAGCCTCTTTTAAACCCATGAAAATTCTAGAAAAAAATAAGAAGTAGGCAGCATAGTATGGAAAGAGTTTTGGTTGCTTTAAAATTCTATCTTATCGAATTTAAATCAACTCAAACTCCTTCTTTGACTTGGTCCACAATATCTTATCATGTAAGAAAGAAAGGGGGCGCTCGTGAACTCCTAGAGAGTGGATTTTCCACACACAAAACTTCCAAAGAAGGTGTGGGGGGGCGTTGGGACTAGCACAAGGATCAGGAGTCTTAGTCATACTAGGACTCCTATTTTGACTTGGTCCAACTTGATCCTTGGACCAAATTAAATAAGAATTTATTTAACCCAATTAGAATAGTTCTTTATCCAACTAATAACTTGATTAAATTAGATTAAATCAAATTTAATTCTAGTTTATTTTTTTAATCAAATTAGAAATTAGGTTGATATAAGTCCTAATTGAACTAAGACTCGTTCTTTCTTATAATTTGCTCATCCAATAAATCAATTGGATATGATCTAATCAAGCCCAAACCAAATCTAATTAAATTATATTTAATTAGACTTAATCTTTATTCTTTGATTTAATCAAATTAAGTTAATTAATAATCTAATTGCTAATCGATCATCCTGTAATACTTGCATTAGGTCAAATATTAATCATATTGATTGTTTGATCTAATAACGATTCTTAATCGTCAATCAACCATCCGATCAAATTGAGAACTTTTATGTATGTGATCTCATGGGTTCAAACATAAATCAGTAGTAAAAAAATAAATTTTTGTACCAATCAGAGTGACCATCTAGCAATGATATCCGATGACTGGATAGGTCGAATGTGTGGAACAACATTCTTAGAACCCATGTGAATATAGTTTTCATATAATTCATTCTCTTGATCAAAATGCTCGTAAGATACCTCAGAGTTTAATTATCAACCCCGATTAGGTCATCCATATTGTATTTTAAAATACCAAATCCATCTTATGGATTATCCTGGCCAAGGTGTTTGTTATATTGAAATACAGTGATATATTCTTCTCCAACTTTTGGAGTGGTCAATTCCATCTTGATCACTCACCGACTTCGTAAGTACTTGACTGTGCCTAAAAATTTTTCGTTACTGAATTAGAAATTTAGTTAGTCCAATACCAAAGTATAGTGAGTTACTTGTAAGCCACTGTGGTGATCTCAGGTCTAACGAATATTTATACCTATATCCCATTAGAGCAATTCTCGATAGCAAAATGCTCTGAAGTTAGTCACGTCCAGTGATGATATACCCATACATCTCACTTGTATGCCATACTAGTATCTCCACACTCCTTGGATAAGAGGACAACCAACTTATATGACATACAATGATCTATGCTCGATAAACATTGTCGTCCTAATTAATAGCATATCATTTGATCATGAACTATTTAATGACTAATCGATAAATCTTTTCTTTATCGAAACTAAATAGTTTTAAGAACTTCATCATAATAATGGAGTTCATTAGAAGATGTAGACTTTATGATGAAAATATCAAATTATTTATTTTATTTATTAATAAATTAATTATAATTACAAGATAGCACAACCGTTAATAGACTGATGATTGACTTTAGAACATATTTTTCAATAACTCTCACTTGCTTTAAAGCCACTCGGCAAAGTATCTAATATCCATCTTTGACTTATGGTCATCGAACTCTTTTATCGTCAGGGCTTTAGTGAAAGGGTCAGCCAGGTTCTTCTTTCCATCGATCTTTTGAGGATCGACGTCATCTCGATTCACGATCTCCTAGATTAGATGGTAGCGGTGTAGTATATGCTTCATTCATTGATGTGCTTTTGGTTCTTTCACTTAAGCAATGGCACCAGTGCTGTCGCAGTGTAGCAGGACCGATCCATTAAGAAAGGATGCTACTCCGAGCTTGATAATAAATTTTTTCAGCCACACAGCTTTCTTCATGGCATCTGATGCTACGATATACTCTGCTCCACAAACAAAGTTTGCTACAATATGCTGCTTAGAACTCTTTCAGCAAATGACTCTACCATTTAGGCTAAAGATATAATTCGACATACTTATACTGTCATCATGGTCAGATTGAAAACTAAAGTCAGTAAATCCTACAAGTTTCATATCTGACTCGTCATAAACCAACCATTGGTCCTTAATATTTTTCAAATACTTAAGGATGGCTTTTACCATTTTTCAATGATTTTCTTCTAAATTAAATTAGTATCTACTTACTACTCCTAGTGAGTATGCCATATCTGATCTCGTACATATCATGGCATATATGATAGATCTCGCAGTTGAAGCATATGGGACTCTACTCATATGCTCTCTATCTTCAGGAGTTGTTGGATAATCCTTCTTAGAGAAAAAAATTTCATGGCCTATCGAAAGATAGCCCTTCTTGGAATTCTCCATACTAAATCTCTTTAGCACAGTTTCTATGTACGTGGATTGAAATAACCCAAGCATCCTCTTAGATCTATCTCTATATATCTTCATTTTCAGTATGTAGGATGCTTCACCCAAGTCCTTCATGAAGAATTAAGATGACAACCAAACTTTTATTCCTTATAGTACGAGGATGTTATTTTCGATTAAGAAAATATCATCTATGTACAAGATAAGAAATATCACTGTGGGACCATTTATTCACTTGTAAATGCAGGGCTCTTCTCCGTTCTTAATAAAGCCATACGTTTTGATTATCTTATCAAAATGCATATTCCAACTCCGAGATGTTTACTTCAATCCATAATTGGATCTCTAAAGCTTGCACATCTTGGACTCATCTATAGATATAAACCTCTCAGGTTGTATCATATACATCTTTTCGATCAGCTTTTTATTTAGAAAAGCTGTCTTCACATCCATCTACTAGATCTCATAATTCAAATGGGCAACTATCGCAAGCATTATCTGAATAGATTTGATCATTATCATAAGGAAGAACATCTCATCATAGTCAATACCATAATATTGACGATATCCCTTGGCAACCAAATGAGCTTTATAGATCTCCACCTTTCCATCTGCACTCCTCTTTCTTTTGAAGACCATTTATACCTAATGGATTTAACCCCTTCAGATGGATCAATTAATGTCCACACATCGTTGACCTTCATGGACTTCATTTCGAATTTTATGGCCTCAAGCCATTTCTTGGAATTAGGCCTCAACATTGCATCCATATAAGTAATTGGATCCTCATCATTCTTATCGAGTTCAATGAGATCACCATCCCAAATTAAGAAACTATAGTATCTGTCTGGCTAATGCGGTACTCTATCGGATCGTCTTAATGATGCAGGAATACTAGGCTTCGAATTTGATCTAATCAAATCCAATTTAGGTTCAGCTATAGGTATCGATCTTTCTACCTATTGAACTTCATCAAGTTCAATCTTAGAGGCAACAGTTCCTTCACCAAGAAACTTTTTTTCCAAAAATATTATCTTAAAGCTAATAAATATTTTTTATTCATCAGCATGGTAGAAAATATATCTTTTGATTCTTTGGGATATCCTATGAATGTGCACTTGTCAGACTTAGATCCAAGTTTATCCATGATTAATCATTTCACATAAGCCGGGCACCCCTAGATCCTGAGGTGTGAAAGTACTGGCTTATGCCCTATTCATATCTCATATGGAGTTTTAATTACAGACTTACTTGAAATCCTATTTAGGAGATAGCAAGTTGATTCGAGTGCATATCTCCATAAGAATATCGGCAAGCTGGCAAAACCTATCATGAATTGGTCCATATCTAACAGAGTCTGATTCCTCTTTTCAGACATACTATTATGGTGTAGTGTTTCTGAAGAAGTCCATTGGAAGAGAATCCCATTCTCTTCTAGATATGTGAGAAACTCACTAGAAAGATATTCCTTTTCTCAATCAGATCGAAGAGTTTTAATACTCTTTTCAATTTATTTTTCTACTTCACTTTAAAATTATTTGAATATTTCAAATGAATCCAACTTATGTTTCATCAGATAGACATTCATACCTGAATAGATCATCTATGAAAGTAATGAAGTAGAAATATCCACCTCTAGCACTAGTGCTCATAGATCCATATATATCAGTATATACTAGACTTAAGAGCTCAGTGGCTCTCTCACCTTTTTCAGTAAAAGATGACTTAGTTATTTTTTCAAGTAGACAAGACTCACAGGTTGAAAGTGATTCATAATCACTGACTTCAAGAATTTTCTCTTAAATCAACATATTTATCCTGTTCTTATTTATATAACCTAATCTACAGTACCATAAGTACATATCAGACACACTATCTAATCTAAGATGCTTGCCAGTAGAATAGACTATATTAATAGATTGTGATAATATATATATATCATTGTTCAAATATCCAGAGAATATAGTAACATCATTCATGATGACATTACAAAACTCTTTCTTTATTAAAATTTCATTATTATCTTTGGCCAAAAGACTTACAGAAATGATATTTAAAAGAAAATTAGGATAAAAGTGACAATCGCTAAGAACAATGATATGAGACTCAAATATAAGTTTTAAGATTTCTAATACTAGAACTGAAACTGATCTTCCATCTCCAACGTTCAGGAATCTCTTATTTTGTTCAAATCTCCTACTAATCTACAACTCCTGCAACGAATTGCAAATATGATAAGGGCTACCGGTATCCAATACCAATCAATAATATCATAAATAAAAAAATTATAAAGAGTTATCATATAAATATCTTACCCAGCAATAACTTGCTTCTTTCTCGGCCTGTTTGAGTCCAGAAAGATAATGTACTGAGGATAGTTCCTCTTTCAGTGCCCTCATTTTTTACAAAAAAAGCATTCAGCTTGACTCTTATCGGCCTTTACTTTCTTGGCCTGGTCTTATACAAATGTTCCAGTCTGAACTTGCATTTTCTTATTCTTTTTCTTCTTGATCTTTTTCTCTTTCTTAAAGGATCGAGAACTAGAAGAAGACCCTCCCACTAAGTTCATTAACTCCTTATGGAGCTAGTAATCCTTCTCAAAGTTTTGAAGTAACCCCAATAACCTATGGTAGTTTACTTCAAGCTTTGTCATTCTATAATGAGTAAGAAATGGGAGAAAAAATTTGGGCAAAGAGTTTAAAATCGCATCTTTCCCTAGTTGCTTATGTAAGAAAAAGTCGAGTTTGCTCAAATACTCCATCAGCTCAATCATGTACAGTACATGATCAGTGACTAAAGCTCCATCCCTCATCATGACGTTGAAAATGGCACAAATAGTCATGTGCCTTTCAACGTCATCGGATGTGCCAAAAGACTCCTTCAATACTTCAAGCATGTCTTCTGGCTGAGCAGACTCAAATTTGTGACTGAACTCATCGCTCATGACTACCAGCATGATACAACATACCATGGTTTAGTCATTGAGCCACTTTTGATAAGTGTCTCTCATTATTTCACGTACATTGAGTGCTGGCTTCTCAGGTGTCGGATCTATCACCATGTACAAGATCCATTCATGTTTTAGGATAATCTTCAACTTATGGTACCAGTTATCGAAGTTGGATCCTACTAGCTTATTATTATCTAATAATGATCGGAGTGAAAAAAAAGTAGCCATATCTGCACAAAAAAAAATCTAAACCTAATTAGTAATTGATTCATTAAACCTAAATATTTGGACTTTAATCAAAAGTTTCTTTCACTATTTTATTCAAATTGATAGCCTCTACCTCCAATTAGAGAAATTATCCTAATTTTTTAATGGGTACTAGAATCCACATAGACTGCACACAAGCTCAATTTTGGTTGGTCAACCCATATACATGTAAGGATAGATTCATAATTAATTATTTTTTTAAATAATTTTTAATAATTTAATTTTATCCCAGTTCTTAATCAGTAGGCTTTGACCTATACTGAAAAGATCCAATTAGATCTAACCATTAACATGACCATACTTGGTCCATCTAACCAATGAATGATTAAGTCCAACTTTGGTTGATCAACCTAACCATCATTTAGAAAGATGCGGCCAAGAAATCATACTATAAATGATAATTTTATTATCGATGAGCACCAGACTTTTGGATCTCCAATGATTATCCAACTAATAGATCTATTATCATTCACTTAATGAAAAGCTATGATCTAGTTATCATCATAACTATTTTATTTTTAAGAATCTAATAATTTTAAAAAATTTAATTAATTAATTTTAAAGAAGAGAGAAAAAAATCAGCCAATTTCGATCCTTCCACTGATTTTACCAAGTCAGATCATAAAGGATCTAATTAAAGCTGGCATTAGGAGCACTTAAATGAGTTACACTGATTTACTTAATTGACATGGGTGAGTCCAAATCACCAAGTGATCTAATCAAAACCTAATTCATCAGGATAGCTAGGTAAGTGAGTTTAGTGGAAGGAATATGCCATTAACTCATCAAAGATCGAAATTAGTGCAAGTAATTCTCAATTAAAAATTACTAATCTGGATTGCCAAACTTATCTCAAACACCATCTGATTCATTAGTTTTAATTGGACCGACCTAGCAATTTTGGATTCGACCACGTAGCTATAAATCAAGTCCATTTGATCCTCATTAAAGGCATGGACTTGACCAACTATAACTATTATAATTGAGCCTAAAGAGTCCTTGATCTAATCTAATTCAACATTTGATTAGATTTGATCAATTACTCTAATTTAGTCCATTCTTTAACTAATCTTAGGTCTAATCTAATTAATGGACCTAATTTATCTAACCCAATAATTCAATGTTATGATCAATGATTTAGGATCTTTAATTCATAATTCTAGAGCCTAATTCATCATACTTAATTCTTAATTGAGTTTTTGGACTGAAGGTTGGAGTTCGGCATTTCAAAAATATTTTTTAAAATTTTGAAAGATTCTTTTACAATCTAGCACTATTCATCAAATGGATCGACTCACTTCAAAAATGAGTCGGCTCATTTCACTAATAGTACTAGTTATAGATTTTAATCTATGACTATGTACAATAATAAAAAATTATAAATTATTTTAAATCTAATCTAAATACTTATTTATGATTAAAATGAGATTAAAATTATCATAAAAATTATTAAATCAGATTTAAAATTTTAGGATTAATTTTTTAGATCCGCAATATACCAGGATAATCTTTTCACGGTAGGGGGTAAACCCTATAGTAAGACAACCTACAGTCCATGTGATCATGATTTTTAATTTTAGATTTAAATATTAAATTATAAATTAGATCTAATCTAAAAATATAATCTAAACATGCATAAATCATGTAATAAAATAACCTATGCTCTGATACCAATTGAAGAAAATTGATCTAGGTTTCTAGGGTTAGCTTTTGAAATTTTTTCAAAATCACAATAAAAAAGATGAATTAATCACATCAATTTATGAATAAAATAATATAAAATTTTAGATTTAGGATTCTATTATATGATCAAAGCATGATATTAAATCAAAAATTAAAATATCAAAAGAAAAAATATTGATCATATCAACATATACATCTAATCTAGATATGCAACAAAAAGATCAAATCATCCTTACCTTTACAACTTGAGTTTCTTACTCGCTGATCTAGACTTGAGATTGTTACTCTGAGCTGCACATGTATTTGACCTCTATCGGTTATCCACACGAGCCCTCAATCATAGATCAAAAATTTGATGCCGAAAATTAACATAGTATACTAGTACTGTGCTGATCCTTCTTCGATGATTTATTTAGATCTTTCTTCTTTAAAACTTGGACTTTCCAATAAGTAGAAAGAAAAAAAAAAAGATTTTGTAAATCAGAGATACTCTCAAAATATATAAAAATTAGAGAAAAAAATCTAGAAGAAAACTCTAGAAGAAGATCCTCTTCTTCTTCTTTGTTCTCTCACCTAGATACCTTGATTGTTATCTTTAAAATTCTCATGCCCTAGACCTTTCTCTCCCAAGTTTTTCTATGCCCTAATAGCCCTCTCAAGTCTCTAGAATCTCTAAAAAAATCAAGCCAAAAATCATTTTATAGATGGAGATATAGAATAATCCTTGACTAGGTTAAATACCTAGTCAAGAGTTATCCAAATAAAGCTAGACTTGGGGAGCCCAACTCTTGGACGCTCCCTCCTTTATTTTTGTGTGAACCATCTTCTCTTATTGTACAAAAGCCTCTCTAAAACATAGAAAAATTCTAAAAAAAATAGGAAGTGGATGGCATAGTATGGAAAGAGTTTTGGTTGCTTTAAAATTCTATCTTATAGAATTTAAATCAACTCAAACTCCTTTGACTTGGTCCACAACTTCTTATCATGTAAGAAAGAAAGGGGGCACTCGTGAACTCCTGAAGAGTAGATTTTCCATGCACAAAACTTCCAAAGAAGGCGTGGGAGGGCATTGGGATAACTTGGTGCAAGGATTAGGAGTCCTAGTCATACTAGGACTCCTATTTTGACTTGGTCCAACTTGATCCTTGGATCAAATTAAATCAAGATTTATTTAATTTAATTAGAATAGATCTTAGTCCAACTAATAATCTAATTAAATTAGATTTAATTTTAATTTAATTTTTTAATTAAATTAAAAATTGGATTGATACAAGTTCTAATTGAACTAGGACTCGTTCTTTCTTGAAATTGGCTCATCCAATAAACAAATTGGACTTAATTTAATCAAGTCCAAATCAAATATAATTAAATTATATTTAATTAAATTTAATTTTAATCTTTTGATTTAATTAAATTAAGTTAATTAGCAATTTAATTGCTAATCGATTCTCCTGTAACACTTGTATTAGGTCAAATATCAATCGTATTGATTATTTGACCTAATAACGATTTCCAATCATCGATCAACTATCCGATCAGATCAAAAACTCTTATGTATGTAATTTTATAGGTTCAAACCTAAGTCGATAGTATAGAAATAAATTTTTGTATCAATCAAAATAACCATCTAGCAATGATATCCGACGGTCGGATAGGTCGAATGTCTAGAACAACATTCTTAGAATCCATGTGGATATAGTTTTCATATAATTCATCTTCTTGACCAAAATGCTCGTAGGATACCTCAGAGTTTAATTGTCAACCCCGATTAGATCATTGACATTGTATTTCAAAATACCAAATCCATCTTATAGATTATCTTGACCAAAGTTTTTGCTATATTGAAATATAGTGATGCATTTTTCTTCAACTCTTGGAGTGGTCAATCCCATCTTAATCACTCACCGACTTCGTAAGTACTTGATTATGTCCAAAAATCTTTCATTACTGAATTAAAAATTTAGTTAGTCCAATATCAAAGTACAGTGGCTTGCTTGCAAGCTACTATGGTGATCTCAGATCTAAGAGACATTTATACCTATATTCCATTAGAGTAATTTTCGATAGCAGAATGCTCTAGAATTGATCACGTCTCGTGATGATGTATCCATATATCTCACTTGTATGCTATACTAGTGTCTCCATACTTCTCGGTTAAGAGGACAACCAACCTATATGACATACAACGATCTATACTCGATAAATGCTGCATCCTAATTAACAGCGTATCATTTAATAGTGAACTATTTAAGGACTAATCGATAAATTCTTTTTTTATCAAAAATAAATAGTTTTAAGGACTTCATTGCAATAATGGAGTTCATTAGAAGATGTAGACTTTATGATGAAAATATCAAAATATTTATTTTATTCATTAATAAATTAATTACAATTACAAGATAGTATAATCATCAACAGGCTGATGATTGGTTTAGGACATATTTCTTAATAGATCATCCCTTTCTAGTTGTCATATAAATAAGCACTTTGGCAGTAGTTAGTTTTGCAATCGGACCGAAGGTCTTGTCAAAATCAACTCTATACTTTTGTGAGAATACTCTTGCTACAAGCCTAGCTTTATAGCATTTAGTAGAGCCATCATTCTTCCTTTTCATGTTATAATCCTATTTACAAAAAATAGGAGAAACACCACTAGGTAAAGAAACCAAATTCCAAATCTCATTCTTCTTAAGAGCTAAAATCTCTTCTTTCATGGCATCCTCCCAAATACCAATGCCCTTGGCCTCATCATATGAAATGGGTTCAAGCTGATCAACAATAGTAAAAGTATAACAATAAGCAATAGAAGGATAACCTCAATCTCCATTCCTATCAATTGGTTTCTTCTTTCTCTTGATTCTCTGCAATGGTGATAAATCCTTGAAAGCTTTAGGTTCATCTTCAAGTAACTTTGTATCTTCTTTTTTCTAAGAATATATTCCTTTTTATTAGAATTTGAAGTATGTACACTAGTTTTCTATGAACTTTTATGAACATCCAAATAGGTAAAGAAGACTTTGGCAATTTAGTTGCAGGAGAAGAAATTGAAGAAAGTGAAGAAGGCTCACTAATTTTTGTAATAACAACATCCTTCCAAGATACTCTTTCTTCATCAAATATTAATCTAACTCACCAACTTACAAGAATGATCCATCAGAAGACCACCAAAAAAAGCTCTTATCAAAAACATGTTTGGAGATATAAATTTTCATCATCTCAAGATCAATACATCTCTAACCTTTCCTAACTTCATCATAGCCAAGAAACATGCATCTAATGGACTTCTTATCTAGCTTAGAGAATACATCATAATCATGCACGAAGCAAACACATCTAAATATAAGAAGATAAAAATATTAAGGCAATTTTCAAATAGTTTTTTTTATAGAGAGTCATATTATCAATAATTCTTAAAGGTGTCTAATTAAAAAAATAAACTATTGCCTATATGTACTCTATCCAGAATTCATGTTTCATATGCTTTGCATTAATCATACTATGGACAGTCTCAAATAAATGCTTGTTCTTTTTCTCTACCACATAATTTTGTTCAGGAGTACATAAGCAAGCAAACTATCTATTTATGCCACAACTAAACAAGTAGTTAGAAAATTTCTTGGAAACATATTCCTCACCTCCATTGGTTCTTAAGTAGCTAATTTTAATTTTAGAAAGATTTTCAACCAAATTCTTAAATTAATAATTTTTTAAATAATTTTGATTTTTTTTCTAATAAAATAAATCTAGATATATCTAGAAAAATCATCAATAAAGGCAACTGCATGCCTCAAACCAATAAAAGATGGAGTATAATTAATCCTTTCTGTGAGATATAAATGTATCAACGGGAATGGCTGAGAAGATTTTGCTTGGCTCTCTTTAAAGGATAGCTTGTACATCTTTTCATACTGATATCTAATACAAATAGTACTAGTATAGATCTTCATCTTGGGAAGCCCATTAACTAATCTCCTACTCTCATATCTTGAAGTCTATCATAATAAATCAACAATATCATATTTAAGAGTCTGATATCAACATACTACTTTGCATATCTTGAAATCTGTTACAATTTACATGAGCCAATCTAACATGCCATAAATTAGTGCATCATTTTTAAGAGTCCAATCAACATAATAATTACTAGCAAACATAATATAAGAGTTGTTCACTTTCCTACCTTGAGTAATAAGTTCTTCAAAAGTTTTAATATTAGCATAAATCTCAGTATCATATTTAAATGAAATAGAATATCTTTTATCCATGATTTGTGAAATAATTTTTTTTTTCATGCTAAATGCATAATAAACATTATTCATGAAAATAGAAGAATCAGTAGATGATGTGAAAGATAAATCACTAATACTTTTAATATAATAAAAAAATAAATCATCAGTAGTAGTAATAGCATTAGAATCGGTATAATCATATAAAGAATCAAATATCTCTCTATGACTAGTTACATGATTAAAACACCCAAAATTAATAATTTAGTCATGAGTAAAATCAATATCTGGTACATAAAAAGAAATAAAAATACATGTATGCTGACTATTAAGATTAAAATCAACAATAGTAGTAGTAAGAGCTTAATTACCAATTTCTTTCTCTCCCCTATGCTCTGATGTAGAGGATACAATATTAGACTATTTGAGCTTCATCCTACAATCTTGAGTTTTGTGGCCAAATTTTTTACATCTATAATAATTTTTCTTGAATTTATATTTTTTTCTAATTAGGATTTTTGTCATTTTCAAATTCTCCAATTAGTCTTTTTATTAAATGTTTAAAATTATTATGTCATTTTTTATTTTTATTTTTACTACCAGAAAATATGGCCTCTTCTTTTTAGGAGGATATTATCAAATTATGCATATGAATATTAAGTACTTCTTAATTAATAAGTATCTTTTCGAATTCTGCTAATGTAGATTGTTAAGCTCATCTAAAGATAACTAGTATAAAAATACTATATTCTTTATTCAAGCCATAAACTAATAATCTACGTCATTTATTTTCTTCATCATGAGAATTTGATCAAGCATACCAAGCTCATCAAATAATTTGTTTCTTTTAAGAAAATATTAGGAGATTATAAGATTATCTTATTTGAGAGCATCAATTTTATTTTCTAAAAATTAAAGCCAGCCTTGTTGGTCTTTGAGTAGAAAGTAGCAAGAATATTCCATACCTTTTCCATCTCCTCCATACCTTGAATATGTTGAAAAGTATCTTCATCCACATTCATTGAACTATATGTGTAGCTTTAGTCTCCAATATTTTTTTTACTTCTACATTATTCGAAGTCTCTAGTGGCTTCACTGTATTTGCTCCATTCATGATCTTCCATAAATCTTGTTTGATCAAATAAGATTTGATGCAGGCCTTCTAATATGCATAATTAGTATTGTTTAATATTTTGATCTTAATAGCTTTAGTCATGATGATTCAACTCTTGAATCACCAAATAAAAGTCTACATGCTTGCACCACCACACAATAAATTATTAAAATTTATTTAACCATTTTGAGCTACGAACACACGAATCACTAATCTCTAAGTCTATAACTCTAATACTATGTAAAACGACATGATAAACAGACTAGATTGACCGTGCCAGTCCAAGATTCAAAATAAATATTAAACAAAAGCATATTCGTAGAGAATCATGACAAAAAAATAGTTATGAAAGAAAAAAATAATAAATTTATTTAAAAGAAATAAAGACTAAAATCTCATAAAAATGTCTCTCTTTCTTCATATACTATAAATAATCTCTTCCTTCTCTTTCTTCCTATACCATGCACAAAGGAGACACCAATGATCCCTTTAAATAGAGATCATATCAGTGGGAGTTTTATTTCTACTTGAACTCAAAAAATAAAATCTAATAAAAACACAAACTCTAAACTAAATAGAGTAATACTAGAAATAGAGTCCTATTTCAAATAGAATGCAAAAAGAATAATAAATAAAATCTTATTTTAAATTAGTCATTCAATGATTCTTAGCAGCATGTTCTTCTTATCTTTGTTTCCTTCTAATATAATATCTAGGCCAATTCATTTGCAGCCTAGCCTGCCTAATTCATCTAGTTCAAAATCTAGCCCATCCAATTAACTTAATCCCAACCTTTTCCCAAATTAATACTATCCTACCTAGCTAAATCTAGCCAAATCAATTATCCAATTACATTCGATTACACCCAATTAATCAAACCATTTTTCGACCAATCCAATCTTTTTTAGGCCTATTTCATTTTCTGTAACCTAACTTACCTCAAATTGAGAGCCAAATATAGCACATAAGCCTATTAACCCCTAAGTCCTATATTTCATCCAAATTGAGCTTGACATGAACCCAATGAAGGATTAGGCTGAGTTTAGATATCATTGGGTCCTTTAAGATTCTGACCTCATGAATCATACCCTTTTATAATGTGTGCATGATAAAAACTCGCCCTTACTCTTAGGGGTGCATTATAATTAAACCACTTTCATTTTAATAATTATTCCCTCCTCCTAAGACCACTTATCTAGTGACATTCTAAAAAGTATCCATATTAACATTTTTCTTAACTACTTGATTCCTTCCTTGCTCTTCTCTTACCATATATTTATGCTCACAAAAGTTCTTATGCATCTTCCCTTATATCTCTTCCTAACTTCTCATAACCAACCTTATTCATTTGGACGTCAAATCCTTAATATGTATTGGCTTAGTTATAGTAACCCATGTTTGACCCTCTTATTCTCTCCAAAAGACTTGAATAATCTTCAACTCTCCTAACAATATTCACACCAATTCCACTATTTACTTACCCCACTAAATCACTCTCTATCTCTTATAATATCTTCAATATTTATTCAGCCTCTACATCACCCATCCTTATGAAGAGGGGAAGATCCGGTGAAATTTCTTTATTCAATTCCCCTCCTCATCATTTTCCTAATCGTACCCCTTCTCTCTCTCCTCTAATCTTCATCATTCATGAAATTACAATCAAATGACATATCTTGATTTTCTCTCCACCAACCACCTTTTCAATTCTCTCTTATATTTTTTAGCCAAAAGAATTTTGACATCCCAAATTCATCACAAACCTTAGATCACCTAAGATTTAATCTCGACCATCAAACTAAACCCCATTTTTCATACACATTTCTAGCCTCCTAAAGAACACAATCATAAACACATCCTCTTTAAATTCTATATCCAAATAAAGTAATATAAAAATAATTAGAATAAAATAAACATGATGAATAAATAGCAAGAATTAGAAAATACAACATATGCCAAGACTCTGATCTAAATGAGATTAAAAAATAGAACCAATAGCCTATGCAATGATTTAGAAATTGAAAGTCAAACCATTTTCAAGAAGAGAAAAATTAGCTCACTAAATCAGATAAAATTAAATAAATAATTACACCAATCCAACAACACAGTCAGGATGCTTTTCTTTTTTTCATTCTTCGAGACAAATTTTTTGATTGAGATATCTATATTTTGGGCCTGGATTTTGTATTTTATGTATATTTTAAATGATTTTCAAGATATCTAGAATTTTAGGATATTAATAAAATATTATTTTTTAAAGAAATATTTTCAAGAATATCCCCAAATGAAGCTTATTTGTGGATTTACGGTAGTTGCCATGTCAGGTGTGAAATCATGAGTTCAACCCATGATTTTATAGCCAATTTGAAAGAAATCATGGGTTAAATCCATGATTTTAATTACTATATCATCTTAAAAATATCGTTGGCTAAATTCATGATTTTCACTATTATAGGAAAATGGCCAAACATCCCAATGGAGTGAAAGAAAAAAAAAAAGAAAGAAAAAGCAAATAAGACGACGGAGGAGTGTAGTGCATGCAGATGGTCCCCATAAAAACGTAAAAAATCGGTACTGATACTGTAAAAGTTAAAAGCCGATTATAGGTAAAAAATATCATTGACTATGATTATTTCTTTTCTTTTGATGTCTAAATAACCCCTACATCCCTCGCATCCCATGTGAACCGTTGAAGAGGTTATTGTCATTTGCTCTCACGGCTCACACTTTTTCAAAATTAAATATATGGGTATATTGGGATTTTTGAAATTTTGTTCAACAAGTTTACTCTCGTTTCTATGACTCCTACATCGGCTGATGAGTTAGGCTTACTATAAATATCTTGCAAGAATATGTCAATCTTTAGGCATCAGAAAATATTTTTCTACTGCATTACTAGAGCATGAAATCATCACGTATATTCATGGTATCAACCATCTTCCCTTTGGGATGGAAGTTTATGCTGATTGGTAGCATTTTGGATCCTTGAGTGTTCCTACCCAACTGACCATATGTGTTATCTCCACAGCTTAATAGAGTGCCATCGCATAAAATTAAACATTAAAACTTAGGGGAACATCTAAATATTTATGGTAACAATGCTCCCAAAAGTTTATCATTCTCTTTTCACTTAAATGAAAATATGTATATCCGCATCACTTCACTTGTTAATAATGACATAATGAATCAGGATGTGAACCTCAATTTTCTAAGTACATTTTTCTTTACAAGCACACAAACCAAGACATGGAGGTAGAAGGAGAGATTATGTATAAAGTGTTAGATATATGTGCCCTAGAAGCCAGAATTGGCTGACACTTGTAATACACTTCTAGGGGCAAAATTGTAATTTTGACTATAATAAATGGGTTATTTTCTATCACACATGTGTATTTAGTGTCTGTGATACATCCTTTGAGTTAATGGTAATGATAATTCATATTTTCAAGAGTTGAAAATTTAAGACATGAATAATCATTATTAACTCATAAATAGCTCCCGACCATAGGATCATCACGAGGATGGTGATTGATCCGGAAGGTTGGTGTACGATCGCTTCTCTTTAGTAGATGAGTCTTGAGTCTATGGTGTGGAGACACCAGAGCGAGAGTACAGGTACTCGTTAGAGAACGAGGGCACTGAGCGTGACCACCTCGAGTAGTCATTAGGGAGTCTACCTTCTCGTCAATGACTGACTCGATGCTGCAGTAGTGTGTCTGGTTCTTTGACCTGAGATGCATCGGCAGTTCACCTTGAGGGTGTTATAGTTTGACTACACCATTACTCGGTCTCCTAGCCATATGGAACCCTGAGGTGTATGTTGGCTGTGACATGTTCATTGTAGGAACTGGATTGCATCAAGATGGGATCTATCTACCTCGGTGGTAGAGGAGTAGCCCTATGATGATCATGAGAATCAAGTCCTGAAGCCCATGGCCATGGCAGAGTGAAATAATAGAAAGAGTTTCTATTTAGATTTTCACATTGGACTCGAATCGAATGATTACATCATATGACAGAGACTAGGGTTTGACGAGTTCACCTTAACCCTAATCTGATCGGGGCTCAAGATAGAAGAACTGAATCACACAGGTAGCTGCACCAAGAGGTTCGCATTCAGCTCTGATGGGTTGCCACCATATACTGCTAGGTGTCACTGGTGGATTTTGGGAGCAATTAGAATGATTTAGATGATCGATCATTCTAGCTGTTCGAATCAGAAGAGTTCTGATCCATCGAAAGGAGTTTCGATGATGTCGATGATAGAGATCATGACATATCCCATTACCATACAGAACTGAACCTAACTGGGTCACACAAACAAGGGTTTGAATCTGGTGATCATCAATTGAACTAATATAGTTCAATTGATCTGAATGAGATTCAATTAGGTTCAAGGAAATCGTGCTAGCACTCGATTGAACCTAACGTTCTTCTTTTGCTATCATAAATAAGTCGTCCTGTCTGAGCCAAAGGAGTTTGTGCTCAAACAGAAGTCTTCTTATGGTCTGACTGGAGGTTGTCCAAGTCAGAATAGGTTGTCTTATTTGTAAGACATTACCTGCCAATTTTTGGTCACCTGCCATTTCTTGGTTCTTTGACTTTGGTCAGAAAGTCTACCTTTGACTGGTCAAACGTTGACCATTCATCCTTTGACTTTTGACCACATGTCATGCACCTATTGGAGAGCTGGTGGGGGCTTGTCCCCCTGCCAGAACCTGGCAAGGAGATGGGCGCACGCCAAGGGTGGCGTGAGCCCAAGTAGGAGGCGCCTAGGAGTCCTTGTTGGACAAGGACTCCATCTCCCTTTAGGATTCCAATGAGAGTTCTTCTAAGAATCCAGTTTGACTGGTCCAAGGCACTCTCCAAGTAGGAATCCAGGGGACTCTAATCCCACCAATCAGATTTAGATCTGATTTCACAAAGGGTTGTGATTGGTTGGGAGGAAGATGACTTGGATCACGCTTAGTCTATATAAGAGACCCAGCGCCCAAGTGAAAAAATAATCAAGAAGTAATCAAGAAGCAATCTTCCCACGCCCCAAGGCTGCCTCTCTCCCCTTTCTCCACGCCATACTCTCATCTCCCCTTGCTCTCCACGTCCAAAAGTGTTTTGGATTTGGATTGGTGCGATTTAGATCAAGAAAAGGAGATCAAAAGCAAGAAGGCTGCGCTGCTGCGAAGAACGACTGCAGATCTTCAAAAGGAGTTTTGAAGATCCTCCAGATCAGATCCAGATCTGATTTTTGGAGGCGTGATAGAGAAGAAGAGGATCTCCAGATCCAGCCCGAGTGGATACCGGTAGAGGCCAGGCGCTTGCGTGGCTTGATCCAGAACCTTCCGCTGCAAACAGGATCATCAACAGGGTAATAGGATTACCCTATTCAGGTAAATTGAATGTGATTTAATTTATCCTTTTCATTTAATTTTTATTAAATAAATAAGAATCAGATCTGAAGCATCCCTGATCTGATACAGATCTAAGAGAAAAATTTTTGAAATATATCTCTTGATCTGATCAGATCTGAACGAACCTGGTCAGGGAAATCAGGATTTCCTTCAAGGTATCAGAGCCATGGTTCATTTAGGAATTTTATTAATTAAATGTGATTTCAGATGTCACATGAGATGTGATCAGCTGAAATGATTAAAATTAAGGATCTAAGAAATGGATATGCATAGTTCTAGTATAGAATAGTTCTATAGAATAGTTTTGCATGTCTTTGATTTAATATGATTAAATCATATTTTAGATCTTCTTATTTACTGTTTTCTGATATTATAAGTGTTATAATAACATCTGATAAACAGCAAATAAAAATTATTTAATTTTAAATATCATATGAGATATGATAGATGCATGACTAGACTAGTTGTAGAATAGTTCTACATAATTGTCTAGATTAGAATTTATTTTGATTAGATCAATTTAAATCTAATTTTTCAGATTATTATGTGATAATTTAGATCTGAAAACATGCATGATTATGATACATGAGATGTATGCAAAATATGCCATGGTTAGATCTAAATTTGTATATGAGATATATGATATAGATCTATAACTGTTTTGTAGTATTGAATGTTTATTGAATGTTCCTGATTAAGGCGTTCCCCTTGGCCGTCCAGTCATAAGAACGAAGAAGGGTTTAAAGGCCCTCTCTTCCCATTCGATGGGGTGTTCTTATGATGTGTAGGGGTGCTGCGCGTTCGTCCTTAATCAGAAACCCAAAAACTTACTTTCTGCAAAACCCTAGATCCTGAAACCCTAGGATTTATTGTGCATATTTTGTTTATGAACCCAACTTAATTAAGAATTAAGTTTATGGAATATTAATTAGGTCTAAAATTGAGAATTTTCAGATCTAAGACATATTCATAATACTGGGTTCGGGCTTGGGTAGCTCAATTAGGTCTAAGCGGTTGATCAAACCGAATCAAGAGTTGGTTAGATGGGATCAACAATGCTTAAATTGACCAGCCTAATAGGATTAAGTCTGGGTCAAGATCGAGTCACGATCAAGCAAGACCTAATTAGGCTCAGAGGTTAGAGTCTGGATTGTAGGCTAACCCAATTGGTTCTGACTCAACAATTTGGTGTCTAAGGTAAGTTTGGCACAGACGACCGACTGGTTTTTAATTGGAAGCTACTCGACCTGAATGCGTTCTTGTACGAGTTAATGGCATATTCCTTCCACCGGTCTCACTTACCTGGCCATATCTGTTGACACAGTTCTGATCTGAGGTGGTCAATAATCCGAGCTGACCCATGCCACTAGGTTAGTCATAATTGTTATGACTAAGCCAAGTCTAGTTTAATGAGACCTGAATCAATTCTCCCTAAGAAAAGATTAAGTCTGAGGTCTTCCATCCATTGTAGACGTGTGCGGGCCCTTCCCGGGGTTGATTGTTCTCGGCTGGATACAGTGGCTCAGTTGCACCGGGAAGACGCAACCATGTCTATTAGGCATTGGATGCTATGGGCTGGAGGATGAGTTGGGCTCAATATTCCGGATACGGTGAGAGACTCAATTAGGAACCCAGTCTATGCAAATGGTGGGTCTGACTTAACTAAGGAGTGGATCAATATTCCGGATACGGTGAGATTCATGAATTAGAGACCAAGTTTGGGTGCACCATGATTAGAGAATCATTGAACAAGAGTTGTTCACTCATTGGCTAACCCATCACCAATAACTGTTAGGTGAGGTGATGAGTCAGTTGGTGAGACCGCACCACCCACTAGAAATCATCAATCGCGGAGATTTTTCGCATCTCTACAGAGGGAGTGTAGGGATCCGAGAAAATAGTGGGAGCTAATTTGTTTAAAAATAAAATCCCTAAACAAATTGGTCAAGTCAAAATTACAGTATCTAACTAGAATCTTTGACTCTCTACAGGAAAATGTCTGCGTCCAACCCACTGGCACGTATCCTAGACACACATAGACTGACTGGACCCAATTATAAAGATTGGCTCAGGAACTTACAAAATTGTTTTGGGTTCCGAGAAGTTAACACATGTTTTGGACCAGGACCCTCCCACCTTACCAGCTCGTCCATCCACTGAAACAGAGAGCGTCTCTGGAAAAATGGATTGACGAAGATAATAAGGCCAGATACTACATGTTGGGCTCGATGTCTGATGAGCTCCAGCGCCAACATGAAGATATCGGGACTGCTCGCCAAATGTTGGCTCACCTGCAGGAGATGTTTGGTGAACAGAGTCGCGCAGCCAAATATCAAGTCACGAAACGACTTTTTAAGGCTAAGATGCGTGATGGGCAGTCAGTCCAAGATCACTGTCTGACAATGATCAAGGACATGGAAGAGCTTGAGAAGCTCGGTGTGAAGTTGGACTTGGACTTGCAGAATGATATTATTCTGCAATCCTTGACTGATGCATATGGGCAATTCATCATGAATTACCACATGCATAAACTTCAAAATTCCTTGGCCGAGTTGATGAATATGCTGGTTACCGCTGAGCTTTCTATGAAAGGTTCTAAAGGCTCAGTTCTTGCTATGGAACGGACTTCTTCCAAAAGAAAGTCTTATGGAAAGAAAAAAAGAAGTCTGTGAAAAAGCAAAAGGTAGAAGGATCAAAGAAGAAGAAGGCAGAACCGAAGAAGAAGGTCGTGGCAAAGGAAAGTGTTTCCATTGCAACAGCGACGGCCATTGGAAGCGGAACTGCCCTACTTACCTGGCCACCCTAAAGAACAAGAAGGAAGGTCCTTCTGGAGGTATGCTCGTTATTGAGTCTAACCTTACGGTTTCTTCTGCATCCAGTTGGGTGCTTGACTCTGGATCTAGTGCTCACCTATGCACTTCTATGCAGGGTCTTGAGGATAGCAGGAGGTTGAGGGATGGAGACATGATCCTACGCGTCGGTAATGGAGCAAGAGTTGCTGCAGTAGCCGTGGGAACATACCCTCTTCGATTACCATCTGGTTTAGACTTAGTTTTGAAAGACTGTTATTTTGTGCCTCTGCAGCCAGCAGGAATTTGATTTCTGTTTCATGCTTAGCACAAGAAGGTTATGTGATCACCTTCTTTAAGGACCATTGTAACATTCTTTTTTGAAAGAAATAAAATTGCAAATGGTTTCCTTATTAATGGTCTTTATCAGCTACATATTGATGTACCTGTTCTAACTATCGAGCAAAACGTGAATGCCAAACGACCTAGGGATGTCCCAAACGACAGATTAATTTTATTAATTAAAATTAAACGTGATTTCACGGATGTTCCACAGAGATGTGAATTTCAGATCTGAAATCAGGGGGAAAAAATTAAAATTAAACATTATTTGGATCTAAGGAACATGGAAGATATGCATTGACTAGTTCTAGATAGAATAGTTTCTATAGAATAATTTTGCATGTTTTGATTTAATATGATTAAATCATATTTTTTAGATCTTCTTAATTTTACTGTTTCTATGATTTATAAGTTGTTATAATAACATTCGAAAAAAGCAAATAAAAATTATTAATTTAAAATATCATATGAGATACTGATTAGATGGATGACTAGACAGTTGTTAAGAATAGTTCTACATAATTGTCTAGATTAGAATTTATTTTGATTAGATCAATTTAAATCTAAATTTTTTAGATTATTTATGGATAATTTAGATCTTAAAAACATTGGCATGATTTGATACATGAGAATGTATGAAATATGCCATGGTTAGATCTAAATTTAGATATGAGATATATTGATATAGATCTATAACTGTGTATTAGTATTGATGTTTATAATGTTCCTGATTAAGGCTTCCCTCTTGGGCGTCCAGTCATAGAACGAAGAAGGGTTTAAAGGCCCCTCTCTTCCATTCGATGGGTGTTCTTATGAGTTGTTAGGGGTGGCTGCAGTTTCGATGATGTCGATGATAGAGATCATGACATATCCCATTACCATACAGAACTGAACCTAACTGGGTCACACAAACAAGGGTTTGAATCTGGTGATCATCAATTGAACTAATCTAGTTCAATTGATCTGAATGAGATTCAATTAGGTTCAAGGAAATCGTGCTAGCACTCGATTGAACCTAACGTTCTTCTTTTTCTATCATAAATAAGTTGTCCTGACTGAGCCAAAGGAGTTTGTGCTCAATCAGAGGCCTTCATATGGTCTGACTGGAGGTTGTCCAAGTCAGAATAGGTTGTCTTATTTGTAAGACATTACCTGCCATTTTTGGTCACCTGCCATTTCTTGTTCTTTGACTTTGGTCAAAAGTCTACCTTTGACTGGTCAAATGTTGACCATTCATCCTTTGACTTTTGACCACATGTCATGCACCTATTGGAGAGCTGGTGGGGGCTTGTCCCCCTGCCAGAACCTGGCAAGGAGAAGGGCGCACGCCAAGGGTGGCGTGAGCCCAAGTAGGAGGCGCCTAGGAGTCCTTGTTGGACAAGGACTCCACCTCCCTTTTAGGATTCCAATTAGAGTTCTACTAAGAATCCAGTTTGACTGGTCTTAGGCGCCCTCTAAGGAGGAATCCAGGGGACTCTAATTCCCACCAATCAGATTTAGATCTGATTTCACAAAGGGTTGTGATTGGTTGGGAGGAAGAGGAGTTGGATCACGCTTAGTCTATATAAGAGACCCAGCGCCCAAGTGAAAAATAATCAAGAAGTAATCAAGAAGCAATCTTCCCACGCCCCAAGGCTGCCTCTCTCCCCTTTCTCCACGCCATACTCTCTTCTCCCCTTGCTCTCCACGTCCAAAAGTGTTTTGGATTTGGATTGGTGCGATTTAGATCAAGAAAGGAGATCAAAAGCAAGAAGGCTGCGCTGCTGCAAAAGGAACGACTGCAGATCTTCAAAAGGAGTTTTGAAGATCCTCCAGATCAGATCCAGATCTGATTTTTGGAGGCGTGATAGAGAAGAAGAGGATCTCCAGATCCAGCCCGAGTGGATACCGGTAGAGGCCAGGCGCTTGCGTGGCTTGATCCAGAACCTTCCGCTGCAAACAGGATCATCAACAGGGTAATAGGATTACCCTATTCAGGTAAATTGAATGTGATTTAATTTATCCTTTTCATTTAATTTTTATTAAATAAATAAGAATCAGATCTGAAGCATCCCTGATCTGATACAGATCTAAGAGAAAAAATTTTGAAATATATCTCTTGATCTGATCAGATCTGAACGAACCTGGTCAGGGAAATCAGGATTTCCCTTCATAAAGAACATAGACTGCAATGGTTTACAGTCTGATTTGAGTGAAAAACTAATAAAGACGTCTAAAAGAAGTAGATAATGATCTAAGGAATGAATACTCACTGCATAGTATTAGGGAATGATCAAGACCACAAGCCACATAAGAAACTCTAAGAGCACTCAGTTCCTCCACCATGCAAGGCTCCCAGATGATGGGCATGTTCTTTCTTTTTCTTCATTTTTTCAGCAACTTATTTTTCTACAACGTCTAGCAAAGATGTAGACTTGTCCAAAGGTTTATGAGAATTCGGAGGCTATGAAAGTGGTTTATCTAATGCTTGCCCCATTTCTCCCAACCTTTCATCTTCCGAGTAACCCCAACCAAATAGTTTTCCATCCTTGCTCTATGCCAATGCATGGTCCCATCCAAATGATACCTATCCGTGTATGATAAATACTAATTTAATTAAAAAATATATTTTTTTGATAAGATGGTTCATTCAAACAACTCTTGTATGAATACAACCAAGAGAATCAAAAAACAAAATATTCCAAAATCATTTTGGAATAAACCCCATCCCAGTCTAAAGAGTTTCTCTTGTATGCTCGACTATAAAAACTGCCACCCAATCAACAGCACTATTTGTCTCATAGAAAACATGCCTGATAGTCAGTACAGTGCATCCTCCTAGCAACCTCGAAGCGTCATGCAAAAGGACGTGGGTGGCTCTGCCGCAGGTATATTTCTAGGGCCACATCACCATCATGGCCAAGTCACCCTCCACAATGAGCTGAGTCGCCCCCAAAGTCTGCTTGGCAAAAACAATCCCCACCCAAGCTGCACGAAGCTTCGCCTCAAGGACTGAAGGCTCTAATAAGTGATTCCCCCTAGTTGCCACAAAGCTGGAGCCTAGTCCATGAATCACAAAACCAGTCCCACCATGCCTGCATCTAACATTCTCATCAAAATTGACTTCAGGTATAACGAAGAAGGAGGCTCCCAAGAGATAAACACCTGACGGATCTCTATGTGAGAAAGATGGGAGCTCTAAGTCTCCAAAAGCCTAGATATCACATCAATGATCTTCACTGCCATAATCAAATCTCTCTTAAAAATAAGCCTCATCGAAGGCCGCCTAGACTCAAACACTAGGTTGTTCCTAGCCAGCCAAATGTGGAGGGCCAAATAGGCCACCCTGACCCCTACCACCCTAGACACGCCATTTATAGTGCTACGCTGTCGGATCTCTAGAAAGATTTGAGTAGGGTCCTCCACCTGAGAAATCCATAGGTACATCCCTACCATGAATCAACCAGCTCTCGCCCTCAGACGTCGGAAGAAAATATGCTTTATGGTCTCCTCCTTGGAGTCACAACAAGGGCACGCTAATTGAATGTCCACTCGAGCTCGCAAGATGGATCTGGTCGGGAGCCGGCCCTAGGCCACCTTCTAGAGGAATAGTTTCACCCTCGGATGCAGCCCAATCCTCTAGATCTACCTAAGATCCTTATGTTTGATGGACTCCCTCCGATAAATCTAGTAAAAGTTAGCCATCATAACCCTTGGAGTGCAGGAGTGTCCCCAAATCCTAATGTCTGGACTGCTAAAGATGGGAGTTGCAAGAGACAACACCCACTCTCCTAGCTACTCACCAAGTAGATGGGATATGGCTACCGAATTCCATCCTCCATCGTTAGTACGAAGAAGATCCATAACTCTCATGAAGTCCATCACCTCCACACTGGTAAAGGTCGACTATTAGCTGAATAATCAATCTCCAATCCAAATATCATGAAGGATACCCTCAGAGTGGCCATCTCCCACCAACCATCTCATCTAGGAAAAGACATTAGGTGCATGGGTGTAGATCTCTCTCCATAAGAAGCAAGCACTACACCTAGGATAGACCTCACCCCTAGCAGGCCATGGATCATACCTAGCCATCATGATCGAGCTCCAAAAGAATTCAGACTGAGTAGAATCTGAACAACATGCCTCATGATTAGAGCCTCTCTCCTCGTAACTAAGGACTGGATGCCTAGACCATTCTCCCATAGAGGCTAGCAAACCACATCCCAAGCAAGCAAATAGATGCCTCCCCCTCCTCCCGAGTGAGAACCCTACAGAAATCTCTAAACGAGCTACTCCAGTCTCACCACCATGGTTTTGAAAAGAACCTTATGTGAAAGTAACTAAATAGGAATAGAGCTAAGAACAAACTTTACCAGGATGGCCCGCCCCATCATGGATAGTGCACGGGCTTGCCAACCCTTCAGTTGCTCCTACATCGCCCGCTCGACATTTACACACTTCGCCCTCCTCAACCTACACCCAGTGATAGGAATGTCCAGATACTACAAGATCGCACTATGCTCCCCCATCCCGAGAATATCCCTGATTGCAAGCCATTGTTGGGCTAGCATCCTCGGACTAAATAGAACCACCGATTTGAGGAGGTTGATCTTCTAGCCTGATGTAATGCAGTACTCTAAAATCCTTTGGAAGCCAATCGCATTCCGAGCCAAAGTCCAACTGACCAACAAACAATCATCTGCAAAAAGGAAGAGCGAGATCGGCTAAGCATCGGGTGCCGACAAATAGATCTAAGGCTAGCCTTCGAGCCACAGCACAAATAGCTCATGATACAGTATTAGCATAAATAATAAAGAAATATGGGGATAGGGGATAACCTTGGCATGACCTTGAAGTGGAAGTGATCCAACAAAGCACTCCGTGCAAAGCCTTGCTAAAAAATAAGTCTCTTTGGTGAGGTTTATTTTTAAGAGAGCCTTGGTTATAGCAGCGGAGATCATTGATGTGACGTCCAGGCCTTCGAAGATCTGGAGCTTTCACCTTGCTCATGTAGCGACCCATCGGGTGTTTATCTCTTGGAAGGCCTCTCTTCCATTGTACCTGAAAGTCAATTTTGATGGAAGTATTAGAGACAGGCACGATGGGGCTAGTTTTGTGATCGGTCATACTCTAAGTTTGTGGCAGCTAGGGGGAATCACTTATTGGAGCCTTCAGTCCCTGAGGCAGAGTTTCGTGTAGCCTGGGTAGAGATTATCTTTGCCAAGGGCGGACTTTGGGGGCGACTCAGCTTGTTATGGATGATGACTCAGTCACAGTGGTGATGTGGCTCTATAAATGTACCCATAGCGGAGCCACCCTCCTCCTTTTGCATGATGCCTCGAGATTGTTGGGAGGATGCATTGCACTGACTATCAGGTATATTTTTCATGAGACAAATACTACTACTAACTGGGTGGCAGCTTTTGTAGCCGAGCATACTGGAGAAACTCTTTGGACTAGGATCGAGATCATTTTGGGGCGACTTCAAGATATTTTATTTTCTAATTTTCTTGATTGTTTTTATATAAGAGTTGTTTGAATGAACTACCTTACTAAAAAAAAATAGAGATTCTTTTGTTTCTCAATTAAATTAGTATTTGCTATACACGAGCAAGTATCATTTGGATGGGGCCATGCATTGGCATAAAGCAAGAATGGAAAACTATTTGGCTGGGGTTATTGGAAGGTTAGGAGAAATGAGGCAAATATTAGATAAATCACTTTTATAGCCTCTGAATTCTCATTAACCTTTGGATAAGTTTGCCTCTTTGCTAGACATTATAGAAAAACAAGTTGTAGGAAAAATGGAGAAAGAGAAGAATATGCCCATCATCTGGGAGCCTTACATAGTGCAGGAACTGAGTGCTCTTAGAATTTCTGATGTGGCTTGTGGTCTTGATCATTCCCTAATACTATACAACGAGTATTTATTCTCTAGTCTCTAGTCTCTAAATCATTATCTACTTCTTTTAGATATCTTTACCAGTTTTCCACTCAAATTAGACTATAACCATTGCCGTCCATATTCTTTATACATAGTCTCTCACTTATAAAGAAAAATATACTTAGGAAATTGAGGTATACGGACTAATTCATTATGTGATGGAAAATTTTTTGTCCATTGTCCATTGTCCATGATGATTGGCTCATGCGCAGATCCAAAAAAAAAAAATTTCGGATGCTATGCCTTTTTTTCTTCTGAGCCCGTGGGTGAGCCAATCACCATGGATGGTGATCGCAAAAGCTCAACTTCCACGGTGAGCAAAGTATTTCTCTTATGTCATTATTAACAAGTGATGCGGGCATGTATATTCTCATTTAAGTGAAAAAGGAAATGATAAACTTTTGGGAACATTATTACTACATATGTTTAGATGCTCTTCTAAGTTTTAATGTTTAATTTCATGTGATGGCATTCTATTAAGCTATGGAGATAATACATATAGTCAGCTGGGCAGGAATACTGAAGGATCTAAAATGCTACCAATCAGCATAAATTTCCATTCCAAAGGAAAGATGGTTGATACTGTGAATATACATGATGATTTTGTGGTCTAGTGATGTAGTAGGAAAATATTTCCTGATGCCCAAAGATTGACATAATCTTGTAGAATATTTATAGTAAACCTAGCTTATCAGCTAACATGAGAGTCATAAAAATTGAGAGTAGACTTGTTGAACGGAATTTTGAAAATCCCAAGATACCCATACATTTAATTTTGAAAAAGTGCGAGCCGGCAAATAACAGGAACATCCTCCATGGTCCACATGGGATGCGGGGGATGTAGGGGTTATTTAGACATAAAAGATAGGAAATAATAAGAGCCAATGATAATTTTTACCTGTAATCGGCTTTTCTCTTTTACTGTGGTAGTAACCGATTTTTTATGCTTTCGTGGGGTGCGCTACACTCCTTCATCATCTCGTTTGCCTTTTTCTTCTTTTTTTTTTTTCTTTTCTTTTCACTACTTTGGGTGCGCGGCCATATCTCCATCATCACGGTTTTACTAAAATCGGGAATTGAATTAACAATTTTTTTGGGATGATGTAGCAATTAAAATTATGAGTTCAACATGGCATGGCAACTACCATAAATCCACAAATAAGTTTCGTTTGGAGGTATTCTTCAAAATATTTATTTTAAAAAATAATATATTAAAAAACCAAGAATTTTGGACATAAGTATTTATTTTTATCTTCTTTTCTCTTGAATTATATTTTTTTATAGAATCTTAATTGTTGGGGATAAATCTGCTCCTGCCGAAGCCCGGCCCAACGCTCAGCCCAATGCAACCGGTAGCCGCTGAAGAGCTTCAGCGCCAGGCGCCAGGCCGAACTCCTTCGGACTTCCCGCGGCCGAACTCCTTCGGACCCAGGCGAGCCCGTGCAGCCGAACTCCTTCGGACTTCCCACGGCCGAACTGCCTAGAGGCCGAACTCCCCTGCACCGAGGTCCGGGCCGAACTCCCTAGAGGCCGAATCAGCGAGCCCTGGCCGAGCTCCTTCGGATCCCACGGCCGAACTCCTTCTGACCGGCCCCAGGCGAGCCCGTGCAGCCGAACTCCTTCGGACCGACCCTTGGCGAGCCCGTGCGGCCGGGCTTCAATGAAGTCCTCTTAGCGGCCGAACTCCTCAGCCGACGGGCTTTAGTAGAATCCCCAAGCGGTCGCCACTCAGGAGCCCGAACTCCTCAGCAGTCGTCACTGGGCCGAACTCCTCAGCGGTCGCCCTCGTCAAACTTCGGCCGACCGAGCTCCTACCGAACTCTCAAGTGTCCAAGCCTCAGCCCAAGTCCAACAGCCGGCCGAATCCCAGACGGCCGAGCCGCGGCTTCTCAGTTGCCGAACTCTTCTGCGGACGGGCCTTAGCTGCATACCTCTCGCCAGACGCCTATGGGAGCCGAACTCCCTCCTATCTTCCTCTTCAGGAGCCCGAACTCCTCCGAAATGGGCACACGACGAAGGCCTTCATCCCTTCATTCGGCAAGCTCTGCAACCATCACCATCAGTCAGTCCGCCGCACCATCGGTCAGTCCGCCGCGGGCGATAGCGACCCACTGTCAGGCGGCGATGGCTGTCACCCTCCATCCGCCGCACGCGGCGCCAGTGAGACTGACTCCACCGAACCTCGAGCGGCCCGCCAGCACGCGGCTGCAGTTGTCACCATCAAGCTCCGCTATATCAAGGACCCTCCCGACACACTAAGGCTAAGCTCTCTGGACTCTTGACTCTCTAAGCTCTCCTCCACATCTCTAAGCTCCGGAACTCATTCCGAGCACTCCATTACTGTTGGTCAGAAACTAACTTGACCGTCGGAGGGTCCTGCCGGAGCCACCACCCCACCGGTTCCGGACGGGACTTCGTTTTGCAGGTCCCCGGCGGCGCCCAGCGGCCTCGATTGCGGCGACCTCCGGCGGCGACGAATTTCTGCACCAACAGATTGGCGCTAGAGGAAGGGCCCGAACCTTCGAGGTTCCCTTGTTCTTAAAGGAGTGCTCGGCGACGATTTCCCTCCCCTGTTCCGGATCTCTCTCCTCCCTCTTCAGTATTCCTTTTCTGAAAGAAAAATGCCCCCCAGAAGAACCTCGACCCGGAGGTCGGCAGCCTCCGCGGCCCGATCCCGTTCGGGTCCGTCCGCTCCCACTCCGGCCCCGGCGACGCGGGCCCGCTCCGTACTCGCGGTAGATGCGGAGCGGTTCGACCTACTTGCCCAGCAGGTCCGCGATCTTACGGAGGCGGTGCAGGCAGTGCAAGCCACGCATTCGCGAGGTCCAGCGCCCACTCGACCGGCGCGGGGTTCCCCGGAGCCCGGGAATCCAGTCCAGGAGCGACCGATGTGGGCTACCCAACCTCCGGCCCTCGGGAGAGAAGGGCAGCCGGCAAAGAGCCCCTGCTCGGACCGCGGCTCAACCCAGGGAGAAGCTTCGCACCCCTTCCGCGAGAAGACCTTGAGGATTAAGGATCGCGAAGATTTCCTGGACCAAAGGCTCATGGAGATGGGACGGCGCATAGAAGAACTTCGTCATACTCCTTCCTCCCGCGGTAACGATATTTGCACTGATCCTCCCTTCTCACACTGAAAATTATGCAGGAACAGGTACCACCGAACTTCAAGCTCCCGCATTTTGAAAGCTACGATGGGACCGCTGACCCGGTCGACCATTTGGAGGCCTTCAGGACGACGATGTTACTCCATGGCGCCCCTGATGCCATTTTGTGTCGGGCTTTCCCTTCTACCCTCAAGGGAGCGGCTAGGAATTGGTACTCGGCGCTTAAGCCGGGCACCATCCTGTCGTTTGACCAAATGAGTCAACAATTCGCGGCCCACTTCGTCAGCAGCAAACGGCCGCGCAGAGGCTCGGATTCCTTGTTGGCCATCAGGCAAAAAGAGGGGGAACCCATCCGGGCTTACGTCACCCGGTTCAACGCTGCCGCGCTGGAAGTCCGGAACCTGGACCAATCAGTTGCTATGGCCGCCCTCAAGGGCGGCCTTCAGAAGAACGACCTGCTGTTTTCCCTGGAGAAGAAATATCCCAGGGACTTCGCTGACATGCTAGCTCGGGCCGAAAGCTATGCCCGGGCAGAAGAGGCTTTCGAGGCCAAGGATGGTGAAGCTCGCGACAAGCGACGAGTAGGCAGAGCGGGAAGGCCTGCCGAGGAAAGAAAGCGCACCGAAGCCTGGCCGCGTTCCCGAACTCCCCCTGGTCGCGGGCGTGCCCGGACTCCACCTCAGGCTCGGGGGCGGGAAGCCACCGACGGAAGGGCGCGCCGAAGTTCTCCTCGGCACCGAAGTCCCACCCGACGCCGAAGTTCCCCCCGGCGCCGAGGTTCTCCCTCGCGACGAGGTCCCTCCCCGCGCCGAGGTTCTCCCCTCCGACGGCGTTTTCACAGCTACGCCCCCCTCAACGCCCCGAAGGCTCAAGTGCTGCTGGAGATCAAGGGACGACTTCCGGAGCCGGAGAGGATGCGTTCCCATCCCAGAAAACGCAACCCCAACAAGTTCTGCCTTTACCACCGTGACCACGGTCACGATACCGAGGAGTGCATCCAGCTCCAGGACGAAATCGAGGAGCTGGTCCGGCGGGGCAGGCTTGGCCGATTCCTGCGAAGACGATCTAAAGAGCAGGAAGATCGGCCGAGAATGTTGCCGCCGATTGGGGAAGATCGGCAGGAGGACCGGCCGTCTCTTGGCGTCATTAACACCATCTCGGGAGGACCGCAGCAGGGAAAGACCGACGAACCCGAGGGATCGGCAAAGAGGCAGAGGACCTCGGAGCCCGTGACCTTCACCGAGGCAGACGCCCAGGGGATCAGATTTCCGCATAACGACGCGGTTGTAATCTCTTTAAACGTCGCTGATTATGATGTACGCCGCGCATTTTGGTGGATAATGGAAGTTCGGCGGACATATTGTTTTACGATGCCTTCTTAAAAATGTCCCTACCTGACACCCGCTTAGGACCTGTAAATTCCCCCCTGGTGGGATTTGCCGGACACGCCGTTCCGGTCGAAGGCATGGTGACTTTGGCGGTGACGGCGGGCCAATCCCCAAAATCGGCCAAGGCGCGGATCGACTTTTTTGTCGTGAGGACCCCGTCCGCCTATAATGCAATCCTTGGGCGACCAGGCCTTAACGCGCTACGGGCGGTAGTGTCAACCTACTACTTAAAGATGAAATTCCCGACGAGCCATGGAGTCGGCGAAGTCAGAGGAGACCAAGCCCTGGCAAAGTACTGCTACTCAATCGCCCTGCGCGAGGGAGACCGGCCCGACCCTTGCCTTGTTGACGGACTGGACGTCCGCGACGACCTCACTGAAGAACGGGGCGAACCTGCGGAAGACCTCGTCCCTGTGTCCTTACGCGATGGAGACCCGGGGCATGAGGTGCGGATCGGCTCCAACCTAGCGGCCGAGGTCAAGGGACAGCTCGTCGCTTTCCTCAGAAGGAATGCAGACGTCTTCGCCTGGGCCCCAGCGGATGTACCAGGGATCGACGCCGATGTCATAGAACATCGGCTGGCCATCGACCCAAGGCACCGACCCGTCAGAGAAAAATTACGCCGCCAAGCCCCAGAAAGACAGAAGGCGGTAGCCGAAGAAGTGGATAAGCTCCTTGAAGCTGGACTCATCCGGGAGGTCAACTATCCGACCTGGGTCTCGAACGTGGTCCTCGTCAAAAAAGCAAACAACAAATGGAGGATGTGCGTCGACTTCAAGAAGCTGAACAAAGCCTGCCCAAAGGACAGCTACCCCCTGCCGAGGATCGATCAGCTGGTGGACGCAACCTCGGGCCACGAGCTCCTCACTTTTATGGACGCATTTTCTGGTTATAACCAGATACGCATGGCGCCCGAGGATGAAGAAAAGACCACCTTTATTACTGACCGAGGTCTCTATTGTTACAGGGTCATGCCTTTCGGACTCAAGAATGCAGGAGCCACCTACCAGCGCTTGGTCAACAAGGTCTTCAAGGGGCAGATCGGCCGCAACATGGAGGTGTACGTGGACGACATGCTGGTCAAAAGCCGAGCCTCGACAGACCACCTCGCCGACCTTGAAGAAACTTTCGGTGCGCTTAGGAGGCACAAGATGAAGTTGAACCCGACCAAATGCGCCTTCGGCGTGACCTCCGGAAAATTTTTAGGATTCATGGTGTCGAGACGCGGAATCGAGGCAAATCCCGAGAAAATCCGAGCCATCCAGGAGATGACTGCCCCGAAAATAATTAAGGAAGTTCAGCGCCTGGCTGGGAAGGTGGCGTCCCTTGAACCGCTTTGTCTCAAGGTCGGCCGAGCGGTGCCTGCCTTTCTTCCAGGTCCTCAGGCGACCGAAAGATTTTTGCTGGACAGCGGAGTGCAAACAGGCATTCGAAGAGCTTAAAAACTACCTCGGCGCGCCTCCACTGCTGGCAAAGCCCGAACCTGGAGAAGGGCTGCTCCTATACCTAGCTGTCTCTCCAATGGCCCTGGCGGCTGTCCTGGTCAGGGAAGATGCGAAGGCGCAACAACCAGTCTACTACGTGAGCCGAGCCTTGAGGGACGCGGAGACCAGGTACTCCAAGTTAGAAAAACTAATTTACTGTCTTCTGATCGCAGCCAGGAAGCTCCGACCTTACTTTCAGGAGCATACCATCACGGTCCTCACGGACCAACCATTAAGAGCCGTCCTCCACCGCGCAGACGCTTCAGGAAGAATCGCCAAATGGGCGATCGAGCTCACGGAGTTCGACATCAATTACCGGCCCAGGCCATCGATCAGGGCTCAGATACTGGCAGACTTCGTGCTGGAATGCACCGCACCAGCTGAAGCCGAGCTTGAATCAAGCGAGACTATCATCGGAGGGAGACCAGGCCCCAACGAAGCCGAGCTGTGGCGGTCGAGCTTCCCTGAAGAAAGGGCCGACCTTCTTGAAGGCGCCTGGGTTCTGCATGTGGATGGCTCATCCAACTCTAGCGGGGCCGGCGCAGGGCTGGTCCTGGTTAGCCCCGAGGGGATCGTCACCGAGTACGCATTGCGCTTCGAGTTTCCCACAACCAACAATGGGGCCGAGTATGAAGCGCTGATAGCCGGGCTGCAGATAGCCAGGGAATTGAAGGTGGGTCGGCTTCAAGTCTATAGCGATTCCCAGTTGGTGGTCGGTCAGGTCGGCGGCAGCTACGAGGCGCGGGAGGAAAGCATGGTGATGTACCTCGGGAAGGTGAAGAACTTAATACCAGCCTTCGACAGCTTCGACATTCGGCACATCCCAAGGACCGGGAATACAAGGGCCGACCTCCTCTCCAAGTTGGCCACCTCTGCCCCGGCCGAACTACCAAAAGAGGTGTTTCTGGAAACTCTGAAGTGCCCGACCACCGAGGAACCTCCGGCCGTCCTGCGGACGGACTTCGAGCCCAGCTGGATCGATCCGCTAATCGCCTACCTCGAAGAAGGGGTCCTCCCCCACGATCGGAGAGAAGCTCGGAAGCTCAGGAGTCAAGCCTCCCGCTACGTCTTGTACGAGGGCAGGTTATATAAAAGGTCGTACTCCCTCCCGTTGCTGAGGTGCCTCCGACCCTCTGAGGCCTGCATCGCGCTACAGGATGTCCACGAAGGACTCTGCGGAAGTCACGCGGGAGCCAGATCCCTATCGCAAAGACTACTTCGGCAAGGGTACTACTGGCCGACCCTACTTCGTGATTCCACGGAATACGTGAAGAGGTGTGACCGCTGCCAGAAGAACGCCAGCGTGCAAAGGCAGCCGGCATCCGAACTCACTCCGCTCACTGCACCCTGGCCCTTCGCGCAGTGGGGGATGGACATCCTCGGCCCCTTCCCAACAGCGTCCGGACAACGGAAGTTCCTCCTGGTCGCGATCGACTACTTTACCAAGTGGGTCGAGGCGGAACCACTAGCGAAGATCACCGAGGCCAAGGTGCAGGACTTCGTCTGGAAGACGCTGATCTGCCGGTTCGGTCTGCCCCGAGCTCTCATAACCGATAATGGGCGACAGTTCGCTGGAGCCCGGTTTGCCGAGTTCTGCGAAGGACTAAACGTCTCCCACCACTTCACATCGGTGGCTCATCCGCAAGCCAATGGGGAAGCCGAAGTGACCAATCGGACCCTGCTGCAAGGCCTCAAGACGAGGCTCGACAGGGCAAAAGGGGCCTGGGTAGACGAACTCTACCACGTTCTCTGGGCATACCGAACAACGCAGAGGGTACCGACCGGCGAGACACCCTTCGCCTTGGCCTTCGGCACCGAGGCAGTCATCCCGATCGAGCTCAAACTCCCGTCCGCTCGAATCGTGAGCTTCAACGAGCAACTCAACCCCCAGGACCTCAGGACCAACCTCGACCTTCTGGAAGAAAAGAGGGAGGCAGCCCGCATCCGAATGGCCGCCTACCAACGGAAGGTGGCTCGGTATTACAATTCCAGAGTCAAAAGCAAGGCGTTCAGAATTGGGGATTTAGTGCTCCGACGAGCAGCCGTCTCCCAGCCCCAGAGTCAAGGGAAGCTCGTCCCAAATTGGGAAGGTCCGTACGAAGTGGTAGAGGTCATCCGACCTGGTACCTATCGCCTAAAGGAGCTCGGAGGACTAGCGCTTCCCCGACCTTGGAACTCAGAAAACCTGAGAATGTACTACCAGTAGTTTCCCTCAATAAAACCTTGTTGCTCGACACTATCGTTTCAGGGTCACTGAAAAAAAAAAAAAAAAAAAAAAAAAAAAAAAAAAGCGGGGGGCGAGCGGAAATGCCCCCACAGCCGGCTAGGAACAGGAGGAGAACCTCGTCCTGGCGTGAGCAAAGTCGAAGGCCCCGTCCACAAAGGACGGGATGGGGGGAGAAGCGAGGACGACGGTCCTCATGTGCCCCCACAGCCGGCTAGGAACAGGAGGAGAACCTCGTCCTAGCGTGAGCAAAGTCAAAGGCCCCGTCCACAAAGGACGGGATGGGGGGAGAAGCGAGGACGACGGTCCCCATGTGCCCCCACAGCCGGCTAGGAACAGGAGGAGAACCTCGTCCTAGCACGAGCAAAGTCAAAGGCCCCGTTCGCACAAAGGACGGGATGGGGGGAGAAGCGAGGACGACGGTCCTCATGTGCCCCCACAGCCGGCTAGGAACAGGAGGAGAACCTCGTCCTAGCGTGAGCAAAGTCGAAGGCCCCGTCCACAAAGGACGGGATGGGGGGAGAAGCGAGGACGACGGTCCCCATGTGCCCCCACAGCCGGCTAGGAACAGGAGGAGAACCTCGTCCTAGCGTGAGCAAAGTCAAAGGCCCCGTCCACCAAGGACGGGATGGGGGGAGAGACGAGGACGACGGTCCCCATGTGCCCCCGCAGCCCGTTGGGAACAAGAGGAGAACCTCGTCCTGACGCGAGCAAGGTCCAAGGCCGAGCCCCAGAGTCTACGGCAAGCTTCACTGCGGAAGACGAGGTCTCCTTCAGACCTCGGCTTCAACTTCGGTATCAGCATCAGCGGGAGACGGGATCTCCCCCAAGCGATCATAACCTTGACTGCAAAAGAGGAGGTCTCCCCCGAATCGACTTCGGTTGACGAAGGCAATGTCACCTCCGACCCTGACCACGGGGGGCGACATTGACTCCGGCCTCAACGTCGGCTTCACTAATTTTGGCTGGAAACGAGTCCCACTTCAACTCCAAACATCGACTGGGGATGAGACCTCCCCCAAGCCTCAGCTTCAACTTCGGCGTCAATATTGGCTGGAGATGAGACCTCCCCCGAGCTTCAGCTGCAACAAATGCGGAGCCTGGAAGAAGACTTCGGCAGTCGCCTGTTTTGGTACTCCCTTCCTTCAATTTTTGAACTCGGGAGTGGGGGGGCTACTGTTGGGGATAAATCCCGCTCCTGCCGAAGCCCGGCCCAACGCTCAGCCCAATGTAACCAGTAGCCGCTGAAGAGCTTCAGCGCCAGGCGCCAGGCCGAACTCCTTCGGACTTCCCGCGGCCGAACTCCTTCGGACCCCAGGCGAGCCCGTGCAGCCGAACTCCTTCGGACTTCCCACGGCCGAACTGCCTAGAGGCCGAACTCCCCTGCACCGAGGTCCGGGCCGAACTCCCTAGAGGCCGAATCAGCGAGCCCTGGCCGAGCTCCTTCGGATCCCACGGCCGAACTCCTTCTGACCGGCCCCAGGCGAGCCCGTGCAGCCGAACTCCTTCGGACCGACCCTTGGCAAGCCCGTGCGGCCGGGCTTCAATGAAGTCCTCTCAGCGAGCCCTGGCCGAGCTCCTTCGGATCCCACGGCCGAACTCCTTCTGACCGGCCCCAGGCGAGCCCGTGCAGCCGAACTCCTTCGGACCGACCCTTGGCGAGCCCGTGCGGCCGGGCTTCAATGAAGTCCTCTTAGCGGCCGAACTCCTCAGCCGACGGGCTTTAGTAGAATCCCCAAGCGGTCGCCACTCAGGAGCCCGAACTCCTCAGCAGTCGTCACTGGGCCGAACTCCTCAGCGGTCGCCCTCGTCAAACTTCGGCCGACCGAGCTCCTACCGAACTCTCAAGTGTCCAAGCCTCAGCCCAAGTCCAACAGCCGGCCGAATCCCAGACGGCCGAGCCGCGGCTTCTCAGTTGCCGAACTCTTCTGCGGACGGGCCTTAGCTGCATACCTCTCGCCAGACGCCTATGGGAGCCGAACTCCCTCCTATCTTCCTCTTCAGGAGCCCGAACTCCTCCGAAATGGGCACACGACGAAGGCCTTCATCCCTTCATTCGGCAAGCTCTGCAACCATCACCATCAGTCAGTCCGCCGCACCATCGGTCAGTCCGCCGCGGGCGATAGCGACCCACTGTCAGGCGGCGATGGCTGTCACCCTCCATCCGCCGCACGCGGCGCCAGTGAGACTGACTCCACCGAACCTCGAGCGGCCCGCCAGCACGCGGCTGCAGTTGTCACCATCAAGCTCCGCTATATCAAGGACCCTCCCGACACACTAAGGCTAAGCTCTCTGGACTCTTGACTCTCTAAGCTCTCCTCCACATCTCTAAGCTCCGGAACTCATTCCGAGCACTCCATTACTGTTGGTCAGAAACTAACTTGACCGTCGGAGGGTCCTGCCGGAGCCACCACCCCACCGGTTCCGGACGGGACTTCGTTTTGCAGGTCCCCGACGGCGCCCAGCGGCCTCGATTGCGGCGACCCCCGGCGGTGATGGATTTCTGCACCAACATTAATTATTCTCATTTCTGATACCAGATCGTCTGTCATATGCCTTTTTCTCTTGTCTTAGTCATGTGCATTGCATGTGTAGATCTAGTCAAAACTAAGATATATTATATTTCTTTAATGAGGATATCCAACAAGTGGGCTATAGTTTCGAAGAGCTCAAATCTTCTAGGGTGCATCTTTTGTACCATGAAGCGTTGTGCATACATGCATCGCCATGTCATTTATCTCACAAACAGAAGAATTTTACTTGTTTTAGAAATTGAGACCGATGCACTGGAATGCCATAGATATGGAATTACTAGTTAAACAGTTGATGTAGATCTTTACTACCATCTCTCACTTCAGGTTTTCAGCCAATAACCATGCTATACAGGAAATCCTGCAAGCACCTTCAAGTTTTATCATGTCACTCCCCTCTAGGCCAAATTGCTATTTCGCATTCTTATGTATTTGTGTCCTTTTTTTGGTGTAAGAATGCTCCTGCATCGAAATTATATTCATTGTAAACTTTTCAGCACATTGATGCCTCAAGATCATTTTTTTTTTTTTTTTTTTTTATAGAGAGAGAGAGAGAGGGAAAAGAATGCATCATATAATAAGGTGGTCTAAAATCCAGGTTTCCCTGCGTCTAGAGCAAGTATCAAATTCACCCCACCTTAGAAAATGCTTCATGTAAGCTTTAGATGGGTAATGTTCCCAATGGAGCTTCTTGTTATAGTCATCTACTAGATTTCATTGGTCCATTTATTCAGGTACTGGATTTTCCATCCAACTTATTCATCTGAAGTGAATTGTAATTTTTTTTATAAAAAAAGTTGCATCCCAATCAAATTATGTAAACCTATCTGCTAATTTAAGTAGCCCATCTAGATGGCGTAAGTTTACCAGTTACACTGCTTATAATTGAACAAACCATGATCAGAGAAAAAACTTATGATTTTAGCACTTTTCCTAGAGAAAATTGATGCTAGCATTTCTTTAATAAGTTGGCTATGCAGTTGCAAGCAAGCAAAAAGCTTTTCATCAGGCAAAACGGATCAATCCTTTCGCGTGTCATGACATTGTTTTAAGGGTATGATGGTTGTTCCTACTTATTCCCAAAACAAAAGAAATTGGAAGATAGGTTTTCTATTTCCTCCTAGAAGTCCCTCTTAAACTTTTGCGCTTGTAAAAGCATTGGCTTAAGCTTTTCAAGTAGCACTTTTTTGCTTTAAAGCAACAAAAATACTTTAAGTCCCAAAATATGTCCTTTTTTTGGGTGTTTTTTCTTAGATTTCATGGTTGTAGTTTAGCACATGTAAGATTATAATAGATGCATATTGGGTGTGCACGAGGATGCTTAATAGTTGTAACTTCATGCGATGTATGATAGGAGATCTAAGAGTAACAGCTTCTTGAGCATTCATCTCATTAAACTTTGCACATTGAGACCAAATTTTGGCTCCAAATTTTACTATTGAAAAGCAATGCACAATAAGTGAATGTCAATTTAGAAATCAAACATTCTTGGCTCCACAATTATAACCTTGCCTGCCTTTCCTTGAGAAAAATCGTCATTCTGATTAATTTTCAATATTTGAGTTTGGTAATTTGTTGGAGTAAATTTTTGGCAAGTCTTTCAAGTAAATTTAGGAGCCCAAAATCTGATCAGCATCCTTTTTCTATCAAGTAAATTTGCTGAAATCGCAACTATATACTCAGATTTCATGTATCAAAATAAACTACCTACCATGCAAAGGTATAAACATGCACACAACTTCTAATTATGGTGATTTACGTTAAGCATGTTTTTCTCGTGTCGTTTGTAAATTTTCGAACCATATGACATTTTACAAGAAAAATCTTTCATGCATAATGGAAAGGATCTGTGACTACTTAGATTCTTGAAAACTTGTGGCCACAATCTAACCACTCTCAATAGAACTTCTATAATTCACATTCGAATTTACATCTAAATCTTTCCCTGCAAAATAGATCAGCCTGTCAAAACCTAGGATTTTGAAAATGTAAAATAAAACGAAGACATGGCGATGATCTGAAAACTTGAAGAAATTGCCTTATTATGCTGTTGAAACTGGTCTTAGAGGTTGGCTCTCATTGTGCTGATTGTCTAATGGCATGTATTGGGACATGATGGCCATGATCTCAGAATCCATGTAAGACTGCAGAAAAGGCAATAATCAGACAGTCAAATAAATCATAAGGAACATTGTTATGGCACATGAGACCTCCACATTTTTCTTATGGTCAATTTAATTTGTCGATTTTGAGATCAACAAACATACCCTGAGCCTGTATTTGTAGAATATGTAACCTGCTGCTCCAGCACCAACCACACATGCTAGAACCAAAATCATCAAAAACCAACCAAACCTTGACATATTCTTGCCTGCATTAGAATACAAATTATATTCAAGCTCATAATACATGAACAATACTATTCTGAAGCATCAAAAGAGAATTATAAATTACATGGCAATGGCATCAAAAGTAAAATGATTTTTATTTGTAATTTGGTTTCTAAAAATCCGGGGCAGCTAGAAAATATAGTGCACGCATGCACATCCTTACGCATCTACTTTTGTCTGCAGATTGTAGTACTAAGCACCAATTATATTCTGGAACACCATAAGTAAAATTCAATCCTTACAAGTTATAAAGGTTCATTCCTAAAGTAAAAGTTGAATCCAACCATATAATAATTGATAACAAACTATATTTTTTTGTTTGAAGATACTGGTGACATGAAACTCACAGAAGGAATTTATTAATACATATTTATTGTTAATATTATATCTCTCTCTTATTATTGATATAGTATCCTTACCAATGCATGTGTCCTCTGCCTTTATGTACAAAAGATTTCCCTTGCATTTGCAGTCATATCCTCCCCATGTGTTCTTGCAGGAGCAATCAGGACAGTTGCATACAAGCTTTTCCTTGCATTCATTAATGTCTAACACATTCATATAAAATTTATGGTCATTTTTTAACATGTAACTATAAGACTTACACATAAATATAAGTCTAAGAAAGGTTTATTGATAATGAAATGTGATCAGAAATTATTACCTTCACATTTATAACCATCGCCATGAAATCCAAATGGACAGCGACACCCTCTCAACTCTAATTCCTTCATGCAACAAGAAACAATTGTAAGTACGAAATCATCTTCTAGAGAGGTAACATGAATATATATTCAACAATAGAGAAAGCAACATGACAGAACTGAGCAGGCAGAAAATGTTTTCCCATTCCTTGTTTCTGACCAACAACCTCCATTGTTCACTGTACACCTTCCAGGTCCCACAGCTGCAAACAATATAAAGTGTAAGAACTAAAAGACCTTTATTTTTGAGTACTTCAGGTTATCAAAAAGGCAATAGTGCAGAAAATTCAGATTAAATGGTGAAGGTATGATGCTCGAAAACTCCATCGATCCAAACAAATTTGATATCGATTACATGAAGAATCATGGAAACATGAGTGGGGATTTAAATCCAAGGCAAGCAACAGAAGTAAGTCTTGGAGTCCTTAGGCAGCAGAGATAATTAGAAGTAAAGTATCATCATTTTGAGCAGAGATAAGCTTTGGAGTTCATGATCAAGTCAAAGCCATCTTTCATCATTTAGGAGTCGTGCTCATTTTCTTTCCACAAAAAATTATGGTTTCTCATTTTTCATATTATTAGACCACCAGTTTTCTTTAGCACAAGAACTTAGGGGGTTATGTCACATCTTATTATATAATGCTGATAGATGTTAACTTATCAAGGGAGGCTTCATCTTAGGGGTTAATATGTTTGCCGCACTTCAAAATTAAGGAGATGCACTTGCATAATGTATGAAAGTAAAACATATGAATGCTGTATTCAAGGCTGAAAGTTGTAAAGCAGAGATATTCCTATGTTTTTCTTTGATAATGATGTATAATTGAAAAATAATGTAGCCAACCAGAAACTTTAAAGAGAACAGGAAACAGAATACTATGCCATGGCTTTTAAATGAAGATAAACTTGGATAACAAATCAGGTGAACCAATGGTAATAGGGAGAACAATTTGTGCAATAGAGTAATTAAAATTTATGAAAACTAGATATTTATAGTTATCTAGACCATGAAAGTTGTTTGATTATACTTGTCGAGATGGTTTTGCATCATTGAGAATGACCTCAGCTTGAAAAGGCCAAAAAACTTTACGACCATATATAAATATGACAAATTATCGTGCTTTTGTTGGATGAATTTAAATTATTTAAAAATTGTAAATATTTTTTTAGATTTTTAATGGTTTTAAAAGGTTTTTATTTGGTGTTTGCCACTTGGCAAAATATTGGATCTAATTGAAAAATCTCAAACCTTAAAGGGACTCAGGAATCTTTGTTGATCCATTATTCGGTCCAACATTGAATGTGTTAATATAAGTCTAGTTGCATTTATACCATCTCTAGCTAGTTGGGGTTGTGGATTTTTGGCTAAACACCATATGTGCACTTGGCTCGGCTCAATGCGGCCAACCATGCCATGCACACGCACGAATATGGTGCAAGCCAACAAGGTGTGCATGTATATGATGTGCTTGTGGTTTACTTTTGACCTAAATTCTATATTTAACATAATCACCTTGCTCAAATAAGAGCTTTAATAGGTTTGTCTTCAACCAGCCGTTGGCCTTAACTTTGAGTGGGAGATTACTAGACCTAGGCATCTAGAAATAAAGCCCAATGCCCAAAGGTCTAGCATAACCTGAGATATCAAACATTATCTAACTGTTGTTCCCTCGCTCTCATTCCTTTAAAGTTTTCCTTTCTTCCGATTTTCCCCATTTTTCTTACATATTGTACATTTTCACTATTTTAAAATCCGATTCCCACCTTTTTCCATTAATTTATCTTAGGAATTAAAGAAGTCATCAAGCCTCTACCTTCATATGCTCATGCAATGCTTGGAGGCCATTTGGACGAAGCCAAGATTTACTGTACCTTGAGAGCATTCTCACTGATCACCTGCATGAGAGGGGCGATCTTCCCCTTAGAATAGTGCCCAGCACACCTCGCACCCAGGCATGTCCAATATTCTTACTAATTTCTGATTTTTCAATAATTTCAGAAGGTATATATCAATTTTCAAGCACGATTTCAAAGATGTTTCATATTCATGGGAATTTGCCACCCAAAATCTAAGAGCAAGACTAGATTTTAAGTTTCAAAACCATACATCTGATTTTTGAAAAAGCGTGTTAGCATTTGTTATCTTGAATTAGATGTAATTCTTATTGGTTTCTAGTCTTTCAAGAATTTCAAAAGTCTTTATATTGATTTTCAAGCACAATTTTTGAAGGTTTTTTTGGATTAATGGTAGTTTTCCGCCAACAGCTTTTATTGTTTTATTATGGATGTTATTAGAAGAATCAAAACTTGAGTTTTTTTTTTTTTTTTTTTTTTTGAATTTACTTTGACAAGATTGGTGGAATTATTCAATTTATCCTCCAAGTAACATGGCTGCAACTATTAGTGTACCCGAATTAATCTACTATGTCATTCAACATCATTAAACTATTAGTGATGGCCTTGGGATTTATGCCCACACCAACTTGTTGTCTTATGCCCCTTCATACACGACGCCCACCACCATCACCACCAAAAGTAAAAAGGAAGGAATGAAACATGTGATTTTATTAATGTTGTCAAACTGCATGTTAAGCAAATTTATTTGAATAACCTACTAAATACTCTAACATGAACCAAGAGTATTCTATGGACTTCATTAAATCTCTAGTACCATTGTGAATTAGCTTACACTTGATTAAATCTAGAAATGTAAAACCAATGGCAGGTGATGTAAATCATCTTAAATGAAATTGATCGAGTCAAATTCACCCACTTAGAGAAGGAACTGTTGGTTTTAAAGTAAAAATCCAACAAAAGCTCCTGATCATCATCTCATGTTATTCTCAAAGCAACATTGATTGTTTTGGTATAATCATTTGGGAGACAACCAAACTTATAGCCATTACCTTGGACATGAACCTGTGTACCGACCATTCTAATGTCAGCTTTGTAAATCTTTATTTATGAACTTTCTTATTAAGGATTGCCTGTGGGTTAATGCAAGGTATTTCATATTCCTTCTTACATTACCCATCATTTTTCTTTCCTCCTTCCTCTTTGTTGGCTTATCCTCTTCCATCTTTCATAATTCTTTAATACAAAATTGACAACCTATGGTTGCCATCTAAAACATAGAAGTTGGCTTTTATCACTTTAGCCTCAATTGGGACCTCTTCTACTACTTCATTAGGCCTTGCTAGTTTTACGTGATGTCTATCTCAATATTCTCATCTCTATAATACTCATCTTGTTTGCTTAGGTCATATTCATATCCAGCATTTAGAGCTACGTAGTGCCATGGTTTTGTCATTTTTGCACTTCATTCTCTAGGGCATGTACCGGTCACCATGTGACAAAACACCTCTCATATGTAGTTAGTAACTAAAATCCAAGAAATAATCAAGATATTAACAAATCAATATAATCTTCTCAAATGGTTGCTCTTCGTGTTAGTTGTTCATTCTCTCAAGCACAAAAAAATAGGGAATCAATATGATTCAACTAATTAGTATTTGAGGATTCTTGCAAATGTGCTTATCCTACATCGGTTACGCACTGGATAAATCTTGGATATTTGTATAGACCAAGAAACCAACATGATACTTTTGGACTAATGTTTTTGGATGAGATTTTGAGTTATTACGAATGATATCATAGTGGACCTAGACTGTAACTTATATGAACTAGGAGACACCATAGCACTGACCTATTTAGATTGACCATGGACTAGTTATGGTGTTTATGATTGAATTTGAATAGATTTAGACTCTTATCCCGGTAAAGACACTAAGGCTTAAAAGAAGGGAATATGTAAGGACCGTGCTAGCATGTATTTAGTCTCGTATTAACTATTCATTGGATAGATCTTGGATGCTAGTATAGGACCAAAAAACCCAAATACATTGTTACATAGTAAGTCATGCCCTCTTTTACATAATATATATTGTTGCTCGATGATCATGAGTACGTTGTTGGAATGACAGGCCTTCTTTATTTTGTGTCTCAACATGCTCGTAACAAAAAAATTCTTTATGTTCTAGTAAAAAACAAAAGCAGAGGTCTCATTTCCTCTAGTTGTTTTATGGGTCAGTAAGCACAATATTCTATTTCTATATATGAACAAATAGGGAAGGATGGTTAGATAAAGCTGCCCTTTAAGATATGAGAAATTTTGATGGTTTTATCAGTGTATTGATTGCACTAACGTTCACATTCAATTAACTCTCAGCCATTGTTTCATTCAAACATACCTGGTCATAAATTAATTCTCATATTTATATTCATAGTGGAGTACTTTTTTCAGATTAAGAAAGTCAATGATATTTGCAGTAAAATGTAAAAAAGTTTATTTGTTGTATTTTGGAGATGGCCTTGTCATATATCTCTTTCAATATATTTCTCCAACTTATACCTAATATGTTGCTTAATGCTTTTCCAGTAGATATGAAATTTCAGAATTTGTAATAACAAACATAACTAAACCATGTAAATATCCTTTTCTTGTTCCTAGACATGGAAGTCATAGAAATACATACACTGGAAAAGGCTCATCAAGTTCACTTGAAAACTGATAGAAACAAAAATAATCTTAATTGATTCTTTATGAAGACTACAACATCTAATGTTTTAAAGACTACCAAAAAATGATAAATAATGGTCTGCTAAAACTAAAGAGTGATAGTAACAGAAGATTGTGGAGGAACATATAAGAAGTACCTTGACAGGAAGTATAGCCATCACCCTCATACCGAACACCATTAACTGTAGGACATTTACAGATTCTGCCTCTGAAAGTGTCCTATAGAGAGAGAGAGAGATTATTACAGCTTAATCAAAGGCTTAACAAATTGCTTGCTGACGGATACTCATCAAGTATTTGTGGACTAGTTACAGGGTAGTTACTCATAAAGCATAGGATGCTATACTAGAAAGCACAAGAAAATACCTTGCAAGCAGTTATGTTTAATCGTAAGTCCTCCCAACATCCGCCATTGGATTCAAGGCACTGATTGGTCTCAATAGCTGGGGAAAGAAGTAAACAAGAAACAGTCGTAAAAGTATACCAGGGTAAAGGTTTGCATAGACAATGTTCACTAGAAGGACAGTAGGCCTGATGTTAACCTCCACTCAAGCAAACAGAAGGCTCCGTCGACTCTTTAAAACCCGCACAAATTGCCTTCAGAACAGCAGTCCTCTCCAATATTCCTTCGGCAGGAGGCAAAAAAAAAAAAAATCGCCATGAGGAGATGATGAGAGTTCTTAATATGAAGCAGACTGCTGAAAACACATTAAGTAGCTGACTATGAAAGAAAGTTGAAAAAAACTAGAAACAGAAACAGAAAATTACAGTATAATTTGGAGATAGTTAATTGCAACTTTTTCTTTTGCATTATCAATGACAAGTAATCCAATTTCGCAGAACTTATATATGTATAAAACACTCTATGCTTTGTTTGATTTAAGAATAGAATTTCCATTAAAAGCTGCATTGATATTCTCTTTTTAACATATTGGTGAAAGAACATAAAACATGAAGTGGACTGTATAGCCACAGTATTTAAACCTTGACAAAGTCATAGTAGACTGAACAATGGACTTTGTAACAAACCTCGATACTGAACATTGTTTATAACCAGAGTAGGCAAGAAGGTCACATCTCCACGAGTGCCACGGCCGACCTAGAACAAAAAATTGGTTAGAATTGCAGCAAGCTTGCAGATGTTTCAATCATGATCATATAATAAATTCTAAGTTCTGAACACCTCTTATTGCCAGATACACACACACACACACACACACACACACTAATAAAATTTTCAATTTGAAGTACCTGGACTTCTTGTTCTCTCTTTAGGACTTCATTCTCAACATCGGCTTCAGGATCACCCATGCAATCTGAAATCTTGTCCAGAGGCAATCCTGATGCATCACATTGAAACCATATAGAATAAGGAAAAATATTCATAGAAGGATCAATAATCTTTTTGCTCAATGCTTACCAAGAGATTTAACAACTTTCTCGCCACAGTCCCTGCTATATTTCTTCTCCTTCATCGAACATCTGACATGATAATCTGTCACAAAATCCCACCAAACCCATGGCCGACCGCTCTCATTCGCTACTCTGTGAACACAAAGCTGCCTCAAGTTCTCAATCACAACATCCTTGCCATCATACCCCTCACCAAAGTCTTGCTCGGGGTCAGGAGCACAATATCTGCCATTGTTTATGCACTGAGACTTGCATTGCTTGCTAAGTATGAAGGCCTCAGGGCAAAACCAGGTTATGTAGTGAGGTGTAAACTGAGTGAAGCCTCCCTTCTCAAGAAGCTGAGCATGACCCTTGAAGTTCTTAACAAAGTCCATCTGTTCCTCGCAGCGAGGGCCACATTCATCATTGCTGTTAGTCCAAAACTCGTACTCCACCCTGTTGTCAGGGTGAGGCATGGACTCTCTCCAGTCCAGCTTAACCACAACCTCCTCATTCCCCTTCGCCAAGGCCTTCTTAAGGGTCTCGCCGAAGGCTCGGTTGACAAGGGCAGAGGGAATGGTGATCTTTTCAACATAATCGGAGTCTCGGCTCTCTTCAGGGGTGTCCATGGTTAGCAGAGGCTCATCAATGTTGTCAGCAACAAGGACAGCAGCAGCACCAGCATTCTGCCCATTCCATGCCTTCAAAGCAAAGTAGCAATCTAGAGAAGGTGACAAGAATGTTAAGGCCCACTTCTCAAAAGGTCTGATTCAATCTTTGCTTAGAATAGAAGGAAATTTGGCTTGTTAACCAAACTATGAGTTCCATCAAGGAAAAAGAAAGAAGAGCTACCCCATCTAATCCAGTTCATCTCCATTGGTATAGCTAAAATGACACAAAGCACTGCACAATACTGGTGAAAGATTTCTTTCCTCCCATAGATTTAGGGGGAAAAAGATCTATATAGTTGAATTGAAAGATGAAACATGATACTCTTATTTGTATTTCTGAAATTGAGCCAAAGGGGAAAGCATTCAGTTATCAAGATCTTACAATTTAGAGACACATATTCCAAATTTCACAGATTTGAGTCCTATGCATGACTTCTTCCTGTTCCATTTACATGCAAAGAATTGATAAATCTAAAAGAATAAAGCAGCAGCAAAACCCATATTGAAGCACTATCAATTACTAAATCCTATCTGAGTGAGATGCAAATTAATCCACAAATTCTAAGACCAAGTTAAAATTAAAGCCCAAATTGGCTCATTAATCACCTTTACTCAACTAATAAAAAATCAATTAAAGCAGGAAAAGAAAGAGAGGAGACTAGGGAAAGATTTAACTATCAAAAGAGTGAACGCTAACAATGAATACTAGATCTAAGCTACCTAATATGATGTAGTTGTCATCTTCTTCTTTAAAACTGAGGTATTATAAGAGCAAAACTATAATATGAAAAGGAGAGAGAAGAATAGTACAAATCATATCAACCAACAACCGTTAAAACTAAGACTGCCAAATATTACATGTGAGCCTAATTCATCTACTAAAGATTAAATAGAGCTCCTATAAAAGAAATAGATAGAGAGAAAGAAAGAAGAATAATTTGATTACCGCCACGGTCGAGGAGGAGAATCACTGGCCTTCTAGTCCGGGACTTGAAGGGTCCATTGTTGAAGTGCTCGCAGCCCGTTGTCCCCTTGTCAGGATAGGCGATAACACCGGTCATGGTTCCGCCATAGTCCGGCACACCAAAGTTGGCGATGGCGGCATCGTGGTGACTCCGGATATGCTCCGGTGACAGCACTCTGATACCGCTCTTCTCGACAATGAATCGGCTCGATACTGATCCAAATGCCGCGGCCAAGAGGACTACAAATGTGGCGAGCTGGAGGCTGCCCATTTTTTCTGCCAGTCTTTTTTGCTTCTTTGGCTATGGAAGAAGGTGAAAGAGAGAGAGAGAGAGAATTAGATGAGATGGTAGAAGAAGTGGGTGAGGAGAAGACCAAACGCAGGTTGGGTTGTTAAAAAATAGTCTTCCCAACGGTCTACTGGTGGAATCAGAGAGAGAGAGAGATTTCTTAGTTTCTACAATTTGCTGTTATATATTCATTCCTTACCACATGACGATCGTTCTTATTATATGCTAATTCTTTATCTAACGTGAAATAGACGATAACAATGAGAGGTGCGAGGAACCAGACGGGAGGGTGTAAGAAAGAGGTTGGACGATGAAAGGGACCGTTAGAAAGTCTACGGTTGGACTATTTTGGCCTTGCTCTTTCTACCAACACCATATATATCCTTTCTTATTTGTTGGATGCAACCTTGTGGACTCTCTTTTTTTTTTTTTTGGGAGGGGGGGGGGGGGCGGGGGCGGAGGGGGTGGGGGGTAGGTGGGTGTACATTTAGAGAGAAACATTGCGATCCCGTGAGGTGAAGCACGATGACATAAACATGCTCAAACTATTGGCTAGTCTTCCCTTATTTCTCTCTCTTGAGTAAGAGCCAAAGTATTGGAATATATTTTTTATTTAAGAAAATAGATACTTATAAAAATAAGTATCTATTTTAGTATCAACAGGGTTCCAGGGACCATGCAAAAGACTAAGTAATTTGCATTATAAAAATAAGGATGTTCAGTTACTAATTTGAAAAATATCAAACAAAGATTAGCAATTTGGCATCGACACTGTTTACTGAGTTTTCAAATATCTCTATTAAGTCATTCTATAACACCACCCATACAGGATATATTCTTAATTTATAAACTTATTCTTAATTTTAATAGCAATGTTCTATTCTATGACATTGAAAGTGTTCATAGTTAACAATTTTTCCTTTTGAGAAAATCATGAGGAAAACCTTTAACACACCTTCGTCAAGGTTCAATGATTACTATTATATGTATAAAAGCCACTACCCAAACAACCGGAAATTATTGCGAAAAAAATGTAAAAAAACCATATTGACTTAAATAGTTTAAAAACCTTTTCAGAGTTATATTATTAGTTTATAGTAGTTGATAGAGTGATATATTTGATTAATATATATTTGAGCAATTTTATTCCATATCTAATATAAACATGTAGATTTTGTCTATAAATATAAAGCTTGAGATAATGAAAATGTCAAACAATGTATGTTATAGCCAGCTGTGTTATTATATTTACAATGCATAATAAACATGTACTTATTGTATATACTATGGCAAATGTTAGTATTAGTTATTTCTAATTATTTTGATGTGGTAAAGCATATGCATTTCTTTGGTGTATAAGATGATAACGTGTCATTGTAAATGTTGCATTTACAGACTGATCAGCTATAGCAATTATTATATATTAATGGAGAAACCATGAAGTAGAAAAACAAATATAGTTATCCCTACAAAAAGTTATTATGAAATAAATAATTATAAATCTTAGAACTTTCTTAAAAAAGTTTATAGCCTTGGAGCTAGAAAATTTGGTGTTAACCCATCCAATTATTTTCTAAAGTTTAGTCAATCTCGTAAGTGATTGGTTAAACATACCAAGGATAAAAATTAGAGCCAATACTCATGGTTTCAGGTTGTACCTTCTGTGCGAAAAAAATGGTTGAGCTTTTTCCATGACATCAACCATTAGATCATGTATTATACATCCTTCAAAGCATGATATGATTTGTGATGGAAGGATGAGGTTGAAGTGCTTTGAAAACCATGCAATGCTTGATCCAATGTTTAACGTCTCAAAAAAAAGATCACTCATTCTCCCATGCAAAAGATACAACGCGAATCCATTCACATATATAAACTCCTTAATTATCTAATTTACGCTTGCATTAACACAAAGAAACATCAGCTAAGTTGGACTTTCAATTTTAGGAGTAAATGACCAAGAAGAATCCAAATAGGTCCACCAATAAGATCATGAATAATAACTCTTTTTAGGTACAATAATAAATATACCATTGAGTACAAGGTTATTTTGGTCATTTTGAGACTCGCCGGTCTGCTTGGAGAGAAGGCAAGCAACTGCACCTGTTTCTTTCAAACATTGATGGAAGGATGCTTTGAGGAGAATTTTAAAGTAGTGACAACAATCTTAGCCCTACTTTAGTTCACAAGCATGTCGGCCGATCCGAACTATCCCCTGGATGGCCAATCTCATCCAAATTATTAAGAAGCTTTACCACTTTCGATGATCACTCGTATTCCATTCCTATCAACCATCAATCAACCATCCATATTCATAAAAAATGATATCAGGTGATTTCAATAGATAAGGTGGCAGGTTATCCACAAAAAAAAACCAAAAGGGGAAATGGGGACTGTGTATTAAAAAAATAAAAAATAAAAATCCAAGGCTTGATGGCACAAATGATGGTTACTTCATTAGTCATTATAATGACATAGTGGTGTTATTTAAACCATGATCTCCATCACTCTCATCATTTTCTCATCTGATCATATGACCAAGATAAATGTGTTGAGATAACATAAACCAGTTGGTGGCAATACAATATAAACATGATTATAAAGTTATCTAGGCTCACCAAAAGGGTGGTAGGAGCAGCTAATAAATGAATATTTTAGCTTTTCTTTTGATTAATGCAACCACTAGGTCAAACAAAATGCTAATTATTTCTTAGGCACCATCCCAGCTCATATGGATGTAATCCCAATAATAAATATATAATTATGGCTAATCTTGCTAAGAGGACTGGTTCATAGTTCATAGATACGAGCCATCAAATTATTCCACTAAAGAAGAACAATGTTGTAGACTAGTATATATTTTATGGCGATGGTGTATATTTACTTCTTTCTTTAGGCGATGCTCTACTGGATCATACAGACTGTAAAATTGAGTAAACTGAAGAGAATCAATTCTTAGGTAGAAGTAGCAGTGGTTGGACTTTAAGGTTCAATTTATTATTTTATCGACTAGATTATGACTCATTTGGTTTTCCAGTCAAGATCTGATACCTAATTAATTTTATAGATGATTATTCTAGTTATCAGCAAAGTTGCCACAGCATCATTGGTCCATGGAGTTAAAATCATTAAAATACTAATACACAAAAAAAGAATACTAATACACCTTTTTTCATGCTTTCTAGTATAACTGAGCTAAGCCCATTAATAATTTGCACTTTGTGCAGCAAGTAAATTATAGCATCTAAATGAATGATCAACAAACATGGAGAAACAAATATGTTCATAAAGAATTCGAAACATTCTGACCGTTTCTAAATGGATTGATACACAATAATCTAAAACTAATAAATCATAAGAGTGCCAATAAAAACGTCCAACAGTAATATATGTAGTTAAAATATGACAAACATGACAGCTGCTTTCACAGAACAGGAAACATATCAGTATTATCATCAATGGTTGAAAGATTAGAAGCAAATTTGGAATCTAAAGCTGCACACTGGTTGTAATGGTTTAGCTCATATTTGTGGTCTTTCCATGCCTACTCACCACATTAGGAGTCACACAATCCAGGCTCCCATGACATTCTTTGTTCCCCTTTTCTCTCTGATGGCACAAGTTCTTGTTCTCTGTCAGCACCAATAGATATACTAAACCATAAAATACAGATGTTCCCTCCAAACCAAGTACACAGGGTTTTTTTTTTTTTTTTTCAATGATCATTAGCATAATCTAACGGGATGGATCTAGAAAAATTTGGTTGTTGCATGAAAGCTATCGTGCATCACTTTTACTAACATCAACTTATACTTGCTTAGTTAACTAAATCAGATAAACTATGTTTAATTACAATTCAAACTAAATGAAGCATCTCTTATTTTTCGAGCATTTAGCAGGCAAGGCAGGTAACAGTATATTACGAGTGTAAATTAGATGCAGCAATCATGTCATTTAAATACTTCGGGTTGCTAAGGCTAACAGTAGGCAGTAATTCATAATGTGAATTTTAGACTTGGGCCAGATAATGCTAAGATAATAATAGAATGGCACCAGAAGAGTCAATCCATGAACTGAGAAGTAAAACTGGCTACCGTGGTAGAAAATACTTATACCCAATCACAAATCCATCAGCTATAGTACTCAGACCCACCATATTACCGGATTTCAGGCAAGTTTAGACAACATAGACCTAGACTAAAGGGCACACAGCTGTTGGAAAGTAAATTGGCTAATGGACTTGTTACAATATGCGGCAGGGTTTCCATAGGTTCAGCTTTCAATCTCAGGTGAGATTGTCCATATTTTTTGTTAGGTGACATAAAAGGATCCTCTAGTTGGAGGTTACTACCCCCATGCTGCTGTCTTCACTCTTCTTTTTCAGGTAGAACAGCAGAATTGCACAACCCTGAAATAAATACAACTAACATCTGCATGTGGCATATCATGTAAATGAGTAAGTACTGCATGAGCCAAACCCAAATGACCGAACCTGTGTATGGATCTTCGCCCTCCTTCCCTACAGGCTAGGGCTATCACTAACAAGTTATTGCTGCCTCATACATCAATCACAGGACTGCCATGTATATAGATCTAAGCTGTAAAAATGATGCAAAGAAAACACACCAAGGAGAGTAAAAATAAGAGAAAGAACATCTGAATGACCGAAAAGAAAGCTACCAACAAACTGGAAAATGCAGTAGGAAGTCTACTTCGACATGGTTACTGATTACTCAAGTTCACTGAAATGGTATTTAAAAGAGCACCATCTTTGCTCCCCAAGGCTAATAAAAGGATCGTTACATTAACAGACAAACCAAAACTCGCTAACCACATAATGAAGGATTCCCCTTTCACCATCAGAAGTTCCATTTATATATTGCGTTTCCTGATCTTTCCTTTCCCTTTACCACGTTTCTTCCCTTTCTTTAGTTTTAATTTCTTCTTTATCTTATTCTTACTTATACCACCAACAGGCTTCAAGAATGATTTGGACTGATCACCTTGGGAACTTCCTCCATCAGCCATTTCCACATCTGTTCAGAAACAATTGAAAAAGGTACATCAAAGACAAACAATTGGTGAAGTATGAAACTATACAAGACTACATATTTTGTGTGTGTGTGTGAGAGAGAGAGAGAGAGAGAGGTAATCACAGGTATTCTTATTAGAGGTATATTAGCAAAGTTTTCCATCTAATTTAGCTTGGAAGGTGATGACCGAATATAAACTGGTGAGAAGGGAAAAATTTATGGGAGCCTGAATGCAGCTAGAGACAGGTTGAAAGGTCAATCTCAGCCTCCAAATCAGATGAGGGTACACAAAAAAGCAACTAGCAGAAAGGAGAACTCCCATATTGACACAAGTAAATGTTCAGCCTTCAAAAGAAATACTTGAATACACAGACCATGTAAATGCTAGAGTCAATCAAATTTCAAATTATTCAAATTTAAACTGTCACATTCTGACATAGATCCCATGTATCTGTTCACCTGTTCTTATTGTTTGTCATGCACAGAATATTCATTGTAGCCTTCAACCATCCCCGGCTGGAAGAATCCACCTTCATGGGATATGCTATACGGGATACGCTTACATATTGCAAAATGAAGAGACAAGCTTCCCCTAGCTCATTAAGGAACTGCAAGTGTACAAAGGACTAAGCACAAGGCTTAGGAGTTTTTTTTTTTTTTGGACTGCCTCTTTATACAATTTTGTCACAACTAATACTTGTGCTCTCATATTACCTACCACCAACCACTAACAAAATCAAGAAGGCAGTGAGATTATGATCTCATCCAAGTCTCCGTAGTTTTTCCCCCATGTTTTTTGTTACCATTCATGATCTCATCCAAGCCTATTTTAGATGTCCAAAGATTCCAACTTTCCTATAGTTTTCCACATTTCCTCGAACGTGCTCATTTCTTACTCTATACTTCCAAACATGTAACTCAACACATTCACCTCAAACTCTTTACTTTGCCATGATCGGCTTCCCACTAATTCTATATCTCTGCTGGTTTTCTGAATAAAGTTTTCTTTGTTCATAATTATTTCTATCGAGTCCTTGTTAACAATCCATCCTTCAACAATATTTAACAATAAAAATTCAATTTTTATAACTTATTTCTCAAATGCAGTTCCAAATCTTTCTTACACTTAATCAAATTGGGGATATGGATGTTACTATTGTTGCCTGAGATCAAGAATCTACACTGCGAGGGTTAAGCAAAGAGGTCATTCAAAGACATTTAAGCCCAAACAGCCCTGGAATAGATGAAAGGATTCTAAATTCAGAAAGATATGAGCTAACGAAGAGCAAGAGAGGAAGAGGAAGAGGGATTGCTCACCCATGGCGGCGGAGGACTCGGCAGCGGCGGGGGGGCCGCGGACGGGAAGCTTGGGGGCGGCGAGGGCGGCCTCCTGGGCGGCGAGCTTGGCTGCCTCCTTCTTGTCGTAGAAGGGCTCGGCGATCTCCCTCCTTAGCGTCCTGAGCCTCTTCTTCTTCTTCGACCGCAGCGACTTCGCCATCCCTCGAGCTCTCTCTCGCACTCTTCAAGCGCCTGACAGAAAAGCCTGGGGTCTAGGGTTTGAGAGAAGAAACCCACGAAAAGGCAATAAGGGCTGCTTTATGTCGTCCGATGGTCTGATTCAACCGTGTCTGTTATTGGGCGGGGGTTCGGTGATCCAACGGTTGAGATCATCTGATTCATTTTTGCAGGTTATCGATCTATATTCATATTTATTTTATTTAATAAATTATATATAAAAACTCATATCTATAGATTTTAAATAAATATAAATATAAATTAAATATTAAAAATATAAATATAAATATGAATGTAAATCAAATAATTAAATTTTATGAGTATAGAATCAAAAGATATTACTAAGCAGATGTTAAATTAAATTAGTAGCATGTTAATATAGTTATAATTTTTTTCTTAAAATTTGCTAAATGATGTATAAATTTAAATAGGATTATGAATACAATCAGATATTCGGATGCATAATGGATGGCTGTTTATGCATATTAATATCTTTTTTTTAAGAATATAGATATTAGTCGGATGCCCAAAATCTCTATCCATATCAAAAATATATTCGAATAAGAAAATAGATTCGGATAGATATTATTTGGTCCACTTTCATCTTACGACAGATGTAAGTAGCAAGAATTATTGTGGACGGTCATGAATTTTTTTCATGATTTTTTTTTTGATAAAATAATGAACTCAGACATATCTAGTATGAATATAACCAAAAAGATTATAAAACAAAATATCACAGAAAGAGGTCAGAGCCGCCTCTATGTCTATCCGCAAAACATCGTTCGAGTGGTTAGCGATAAAGAAGGCAATCTAATTGGCAGTACTATTCACCTCATGATAAATATATCTAACATCTTGGGCATTGCACCCTCATAGCTCCAGATATAATGGATGAGTAGATCCTTTCATTTTATTTTAGATTGGTAAATGCTTCCCACTTTCAACCATCATCAAGATTTATTTAATAAAATTTTATATATTTAAGATCCATTTGGCATCACATATTTTCTACCTTTTTTTCTAAAAATAAAATAAGAAAACCCATAAAAAAAAAAAAAAAAAACAAAACAAAACTAGGTGCAACTTTTTCTATTTTTGCTTTTAAACCTCTTATTATATGTTAAAAAGATAAAAGCAACAAAATTCTACTTTCATATTTTAAGAAATAAAGAGTTTAAGTTTTTAAACAGAAATCCCTTCCCATCTCCTTGATATCCTTTTCACCACAGCCAACGCTTAGAGTAATGGCCAATTGACTTCAATCCAAGTCGAAGATTATCAGATATATGTCCTAAAAGCTAATAAGATAGACATATTATATTTTTTTAAGATATAAATTTATATTTAAAATATTAATTTGATCAATAAAAAAGTAACTTTATTTTCATTCAAGTCTGATGTGTCTTTGAATCGTCCAAAAAATTAATGCTTACGATACATATTCTCAAAGAGTTGAGACTTAGAGATATGTATAATTAATTCATACATTGCTACAGGTCATGAGAATGATAATTGACCTAGATAGATTGGTGCACGAATCATTTTCTTCGAGATAGATAAGTCTTTGGTCTATAGTATAGAAATACTGAGCGATAAATATGGATAGTTGTTAGAGAATAACTAGTATTAAGCATGACCATATAAGAGATCACATGAATTTCTATTCAATCATTAGTGATCGTCTAGATGTTATAGTTGTATAAATGATCCTTTGACCTGCGATGCCATGACTGCTCACAATGAAGCTACTAAAGTTTGGCTAGACATAAATATTGATTCTATAAGTCTTTGTAGTTGATGTTGGAGATAGTTGATCCACTGTAAGAATAGGATGCGTATTTAGATGAAATCTATCGACTTTGATAGAGAGGAGAGTTCTATGAGATTTGAAAGATTAAGTCTTTGAGTCTGTAGCCACAATAGTATGATTGATGGAAAAGAATTCTTGTAAAAATTACTATTGAACTTGAGCTAATTAAATCTATCATATGATTGATGTTGAGTTTTGACAATTTATCTATAACCCACCATCTAGTCAAGTTTCATGGTAGAGAGACTAAATCACATGATAACTATATCTAGAGGTTCTTTATTCAATTTTGCTGGGTTACCACTACGTACTGCTAGATGTCACTGGTAGATTGTGAGAGCTCACTAGAATCGTTGTGGATCAATGATCCTTATTGAGTCAGAGTGAAATTATTTCGATCCATTGAAAGAAGTTTTAATAATACTATGATAGAGATCATGGTATATTTTACTATCAGATAAAATTGTACTTATGAGATCACACAACAAAGAAATTTATCTTGGATTGGACAATTGGGCTTATGAAGTCATAATTGGATTGGATTTAGAAAAATCCTATTGGGTTTAGGATAATCTTGCTACCTAGTTGAACCCAATTTTTTTTGGACTTAGATTGATTATTTGATAAGATTTAACTAAGTCATATACTTGAATTGAATTTAATTGAATTAGATTCAATGGGCTCCAAATATTGGTTGCTTAAGGTTTGGATCGAATCAAAAAATGATTTCTTGATTGCATCTTGGAGGCGCTACTTGATAAGATCAAGTGTAGGCACCCAATTTGGTAGAACCACATAGGAAGGAGGTGGTCAAGAGAGGGCACACGCCCACTCTCCCTCTTCTTGGTGTGTCAAAGAATACCTTAGAGGGCACCAAGTGTTGGTGCCCCCTTGCTTCCATTAGGCATGGTCAAAGGTGGTCAAAGGAGGGAGTCCTAATGAGATTAGGACTCATCTCTAAGGCTAGTTTGATTTTGGTTATGACTCTAATTAAACCTCTATTTAAAAGGTCTCTTTCTTAGCCCTAATCCCATAAGATTCAAATCAGCCCACGCCCCTTTCTAAGCCTCCACACCACCCTCTCTTTGTCCCACTACTAGTTCTTACGCCCAAGATCCTTTAGACATCTACCATCTTCACGCCCAAGAAGCCTTTGGGCATCCCCTCTTTTATCTAGTTTTTGGTTCTTAGTTGCTTCAAGAATCAAAGAAGAAAGATCAAGAAAGGAAGAGAAAAGAAGATCAAGAAGAAAATCAAAGATCTAGATGCAATTCAGGTATGCAACAAGATCCAACTTAGAGAAGAAGGATCTTCATCAAAGAGGATCAATCTTGATTGATCTTAAGTGGATACTACAGAACCTATTCATCTTTTAAATCTCTTTTGAAGAAAGAAAAAGCAAAATAGGTATGTGATTTGATTATAGATTTTAATTTTTAGATTAAAAATCAAATTCATATTATTTTATGTATATGAACTAAAATCTTAGGTGCTTTGACTTGATCTTTGCTTATTCTAAATTAAAAAAGTTTTAAGTGATTCTAATTTCAAAAATAGTTTTGAAATTCACATGCATGAGCACCTTAGAAAATCCAACATCAGAGTCACTAATTTATATGTATAAAAATAATATACATGATTTAAAAAAGGGTTTTCAAAATATGATTTTTATTCATACATGAGATGTATGGCTGCATAATTTAGATCTGAAAGGATTTCAAAATTTGATTTTGATTCATGTATTAAATACATAAAAGTATGCTTAAATCTAAAATTAGTTCTTAGATCTAAATTTGATTCATATAGAAGATATATGATTGCATGCTTAAATCTGAATTTGATTCATATATGAGATATATGATTACATGCTTAAATCTGAATTTAGTTTTAGATCCGATTTTGATTCGTATATGGGATATATGAAAGCATGCTAAGATCTAATTTTTTTTTTTTTAGATTTGAATTTTGATCATGTGTGAGATATATAATTGTATGCATAGATCTAAAAATTAGTTTTTAGATCAAAAACTTACTTTTATAAAAAAAAATTAGATCTAAAATTTAGATTTAAAATCTAAAATTTATATTTATGCATGAGGGATTGATCAAGGGTAAACTAAAATTAGGTTATGTAATTGGATTACATCTAGAGTTTTTGATTTGATCATAATGGGTCCAAATTGATTTAATAATTGATCAAACTGAGTCAAGTGTTGATTAGGGCTAAATCAATAGAGATCAAGATCAAACAATTGTTATTAATTGAGTCGATTAGCATCCATATGTGGAATCAATTAATCTAAGGACCTAATTTGGCTCTATGGCTCGAGCCTGATTCACTTAAGTAAACTAATTTAAAATCGATTAACCAATTAGTATCTAAGGCAAATAATTGAGAGATGGTTAATTAATTAGGATCCTTGATCAGTCAAGGGGGAGCATCCTATCAATTCCCACTTACCTGGTCAATTTGAAATATCAAGTCTTGAATATGGTCGCTAAGCGATCTGGTTTAGCCCATACCAATTAGATCAATCATTCGATAACTAATTAAATGAGATCTGAACTCAATCTCTTCAATAAATATTAAGTCTAGAGGTCTTCCATTATTATAGAAATGCGGATGTAGTACTGATGTTAATTGTTCTCGACTGGTCGCAGTAGCTTAGTTGCACTGGTAACACGCAACCACTTTATTAGCAAAGAGTTGCTCTAGGGTAAAGATGGTGTTGAGCTCAATAACTATCAAGTGAGGGATCTAATAATGGCTTTGCACCTACTAGTGAATGGTGGATCAAGCTTAACTAAGGATATAGTCAATAATTATCAGGTGAGCCCACATAACTTAGAGACCAAGTTGCTGCAACATGCTTAGAGAAGCATCTGGACAAAGAGTTGTCCATGCATCGACGTACATGTTATCATAACTATCAGGTAAGGTGCACGATGTCAACGGGACCACAGCACCTACTAAAAACCCAATTGTCATGTTAGAATTTTTGTTTCTCCACCCCGAGAGTGTAGGGATCTGAAAAAATAGTGGAAGTCTATTTATTTCTTAAAGTTCTTAAAATAAATATAATAATTTAAGTATAAATATCTAACTTGAATTTTTACTCTCATAATTAAATCATGTCAGCTTCGAATCCTCTAGCCTGGATCCTTAAGTTCAATCATTTGATCATAATTAATTTTAAAAACTAGCTCAAAAACCTCAAGATTGTCTTGATATTCAAGAAAATAGGATATGTACTTGACCAAGACTCCCTAGCTTTACCAACCTATTCTAATGCTGAGCAGAGAGTAGCACTTGATAAGTGAATAGATGATGACAATCGAATCAAGTGCTATATACTGGCTTTCATGTCAAATGAGTAGCAGAACCAGCATGAGCATATGTCTACTGCTAGGATGATGATCACTCATCTGCAAAAGTTGTACGATGAGTAGAGCTGGATTGCACATTTTAAATTATCCAAAAAACTTTTTAAACTAAAAATGCATGAAGGATAGTTGGTCCACAACCATTGTTTGATAATGATAAAAAACCTATAGGAGCTTTAGAAGCTCGGATTATCGATGCAGAAAAAATTGCAAGTGGATTTGATCCTGCAATTTCTTGCGAGTTTATTATATAGTCAGTTTATTATAAATTATCATATGAACAGGTTAGACTGCACTCTACCTAAACTGATCAATATGTTGGTCACTACTGAGGGAACCTTGAAAAGTTCAAGGGGCATTGTTCTTGTTGTGGGGCAAGCATCTTCTAAAAAAAAGTCTAATTGAAAGAAAAAAAAAAGAATAAGCCTACAAAGAAGCAAAAGAAGTAGAACAAGCTAAAGTAGGACACTCCAAAGAAAATCGTAGATAAAGAAAAGTATTTTCATTGCAATGCTAACGGTCATTGGAGAAGAAACTATTCGCAATACCTGAAAAGCTTGAAGAATAAGAAAGGAGATGCATCTTTGGAAGGTATATCTGCTATGCTCGTAATTGAATCTAACCTAACGATTTCTTCTACTTCTAGTTAGGTATTGGATTCTGATTCTATTGCTTACATATGTACTTTAATGAAGGATCTAATAGGAAGCAGAGGATTGAGACAACTTGAGATGATCCTTTGGATCGATAATGGAGCAAAGATTGCTGCTATTGGTGCAGAATTTGATTGACGTCGGATCGAGCTAGAATCGAGGAAGACGAGGTCGCCGTCAGTGATCTACAAAATAAAGTTTCATCTGGAGTTGGTGGTGGTGGCTCTGGTAGGACTCTCTGATGGTCAAGTTAGCTCTTTTGACCAACAGAAATGGAGTGCTCAAAGAGGAGTTCGACAGAGTTTCGAGAAAAAAAAGAGCTTAGAGAAAATATATCTGGAGGATCTCTTTTTATAGATGGAGCTTATTGTAACTATCCTAATAAATGACTGTCGTAATCATTTTAATAAATGACAATCATAATCATCCTGATAAATGACAATCATAACTGTTCTGATAAATAATAATTATAATCGTTCAATAATGGGATCGTCTGTAGAAATCTGTCTGAAAGAAAAGTTCAGAAGGAGTTCGGCTCCTGTAGAAATCTAACTGCTGGAGGAGTCCGAAAGAAGTTTGGCTCCTGAAGAAGTTCGACTGAAGGAGAAATTTAGAAAAAAATTAGCTTTCATAGAAGTTTGACTGCTGGAGGAGTCCGAAAGGAGTTCGGATTTCGTAGAAGTTCAACTGTTGGAAGAGTTCGGAAGGAGTTCGACTTTCGTAGAAGCCTAACTGAAGGAGGAATTCGAAAGAAGTTCAGCTCCCATAGAAGCTCGACTGCTGGAGGAGTTCGAAAGGAGTTCGACCATTGAAAAAGTTTGGCTAGAGCTCGACCGCTGGGGAGTTCAATTAGATTCGGAGTCCAGCTGGAGGAGTTTGGCCACTGAATGAGTTTGGCTGCTGGAGAAGATCGGATGGGGTTCAGCCATTGAGGAGTTTGATTGGGTTCGGCAGCTGAAGGAGTTTGGCCACTAAATGAGTTCGACCACTGGGAAGAGAATTTTTGATCGAAGCTCTTTCGTGATTACTAGCTGCATTAAGCTAAGCATCAGACTGAACTTTGACGGAAGTGAAATTTATCCCCAATAGCTGCAAAAGTCATTGGCACCTACACTCTTCAATTACCGTCAGGCTTTATATTAGATTTAAAAGATTGTTATGTTGTTCCTATAGCTAGCTAGAATTTGATTTCCATCTTTGTACTAGGACATGATGGATTTTATTTTTATTTTAATAAAAATTTATTATATTTATTTATAAAATAAATTAGTTGCATATGGTCTTTTAATTAACAATCTTTATTACTTACATGTTGGTACGAATTTGAATATAAATGAGCAAATAGTGAGTGCCGTAGGTCAGAAGAGATCCAAAGATGAAGTTAATTAACCAAAAGTATATCTAGCACCATAGGCTTAGCCATATTGGAGAAGACAGGATAAACAAACTAGAAAATGATGGGATCCTTGACTCTTTTAATTTTGAGTCATATTCAGCTTATGAATCTTGCCTTCAAAAAAATGATCAAGTTATTCTTTGTAGGACATGAGGAAAAGGCCACTAAGATACTTGTCCTGATACACATTGATGTATGTGGCTCATTTGATGTGCAGATCAGGGATGGTTATCGCTACTGTATCACTTTTATTGATGATCTATCATAATACGAGAATGTATTTCTCATGAGACATAAGTCTGAAGTCTTCGAAAAGTTTAAAAAATTCATAAATGAAGTAGAAAATTTCTTAAAATTCTTCGATCAAATCAAGAAAGAGAATACCTTAATAACGAATTTCTATGTTATCTTAAGAATAATGGCATAATCTCTCAATGGACTTCTTCAGGTACACCTCAACTCAATGGGATATCCAAAAGAAGAAATAGGATCCTATTGGATATGGTTAGATCCATAATGAGCTTCACTGACTTATCCTTATATCTTTGGAGATATGCTTTATTAACCATAATTTATATATTAAACAGCATTCCTACTAAATCTGTTCCTACCATACTGTATGAGATATGGCATGGTAAGAAGTTGAGTCTAGGTCATCTAAAGACTTAGAGATGTTTAGCCTATGTGAAAATATAGATGGCCGATAAGTTAGAGAATGGATCTATCATAGCTCATTTTATAGAGTATCCAAAAAAATCAATAGGATATTACTTTTACTTTCCACATGATCACAATATGATTGTGAGTCATCATGCCATATTACTAGAAAAATAGTTTATCCAGAATGGTGGCAGTGGAAGGTTGATTGAGCTCAAAGAAAAAGTTCCTAAAGAGCAATGAGTTATAGATCCTCAGGAATCCATTAATAATAAGCTAGTAGTTGATGTTCCTCCACCACCTCATAGATCTAGTAGAGTCTCCTGTCCTCCTAAAAGGAACATAGATATGCTTATAGAGGATGTAAAGAAAATGTTTCTTATGAAAGATAAGGATCATGGAGATGATCCAAATACCTTTGATGAGGTAATGTCTGACATCAATTTTGAAATATGATTAGATGCAATGAAATCAGAAATTGACTCGATGCACTTGAACCAGGTATGATCCTTAGTGGATCCACTAGAGGGTATAGTATCCATTGGATATAAATGGATCTATGAAAGAAAAATAGATACAAATGATAAGGTAGAGGCCTATAATGCTAGCTAGGCTCGTAGCGAAAGGTTATAGTCAATGTGAAGGTTTGTCTATCAGGATACTTCTTCATTTGTGACCATATTTAAATCTATTTGCATATTGCTTACTATTACAGCTTTCTATGATTATAAAATATAGCAGATGCATGTGGAAACTATTTTTTTGAATAGATATCTTGAAGAAGATATCTAAATAGAATAGTCTTTAGATTTCACTTTCAGTGATAGAGATCATAGAGTCTACAAGCTGTAAAGGTCCATATACAGATTAAAGCAAGCTTCTCAGAGTTGGAACTTTCATTTTGATGATATAATCAAATCATTTGATTTCATCAAAAACAAAGTGGAACCTTGTGTATACAAAAGGATCAATGGGAGTGCGGTTATATTCCTCTTACTGTACATGGATGATATCATTCTTATTAGGAATGATATTTACATGCTAACTTTGGTCAAAAGATGGTTGTCTAAGAAATTCTCCATGAAAGACCTAGGAGAAGCATCCTATATTCTTGGAAAAAATATATATAAGGATGGATCTAAGAGGATGCTAGGCCTATCATAAAAGTTGTATATAGAGAAAGTACTCAGCATGAAAAACTCTAAAAGAAAGTTTCTATCTCTTAGGCATGATATTTGTCTTTCCAAGATGATGTATCCTTCCACATCTAAGAAAATTCAGTGCATTAGTAGGATTTCTTATGCCTCGACGATAGGAAGCCTCATGTATGCCATGCTATGTACTCGACTTGATATTGTCTTTACTATGAGGGTCATGAGTAGGTATTAGTCGACTCCAGATGAGGAGTATTGAATAGCTATGAAGAACATTCTTAAGTACTTGAGAAGAACTAAAAATTTATTTTTAATCTTTGAAGGAGGATCTGAGTTACGGGTTGAGGGTTATACTGATTCAGATTTCATGTCTAATCCTAATAATAAAAAGTCTACATCAGGCTATATGTTCGTATGCAATAATGGTGTAGTCAGCTGGAAGAGTTTCAAATAACCCACCATAGCATATTCAACCATAGAAGTTGAATATATCGCTGCTTCAAATGCTGCAAAGGAAGGCTTTTTGTTCAAAAAGTTCATCATGGAGTTTGGTGTAATGACAATGAATGCCATACCACTATACTACGATAACAACGGTGCCATAGCACTTGCTAAGGAGTTTAGATCTCATCAAAAATTCAAACACATCATACGGTGATTCCATATTATACACAACTCTTTCAAGACAAAGTACATCAAGGTGCGAACAATAGACTCCATGGACAATATGGTAGATCCACTGACAAAGCAGTTGAGCCAATCGAAGATTAAAATCCATCTTGAGAAGATGGGACTTAGATTAATGGTTATTTGGCTTTAGTCTAAGTAGAAGATTGCTAGATATATATCCTAAAAGCTAATAAGTCAGATACATTATATTTTTCTAAGATACAAATTTATATTTAAAATATTAATTTGATCAATAAAAGGATAATTTTATTTTCATTCAAGTCTGATGTGTCTTTGAATCGTTCAAGAAATTAATACTTATGATACATATTTTCAAAGAGTTGAGAATTAGAGGCATGTATAATTAATTTCTAAATTACTTCTGATTATAGAATTATCATGATGATGGTAATTGATCTAGATAGACTGATGCATGGATCACTTTCTTCGGGGTTGATGAATCTCTGGTCTACAGTGTAGAGATAATGAGCAACAAGTATAGATAGTTGTTAGAGAATAACTAGTACTAAGCATGATCATATGAGAGATCACATGAATTTCTATTCAATCATCAGTGATCATCTCGATACTGTAGTTATGTGAATGATCCTTTGACCTACGGTGCTATAACTACTTATAGTGAGACTGTTGAAGTTTGACTATATATAAAAATTAACTCTATGAATCTTTATAGTGGATGTTGGCGAAAGTTGATCCATTATACAAGTCGGGTGCGCATCTAGATGGAATTTATCGATCTTGATAGAGAGAAAAAATTCTATAAAATTTGAGAGGCAAGTTCTTGAGTCTATGGCTATAGTAGTGTGATTGATGGAAAAAAGTTTCTATAAGAATCATTATTAGACTTGAGCTAATTAAATCTATCATATGACTGATGTTGATGGTGAAAAAAATAGTACAGGATTTGCCATGCTACTTTTAAAAAATATTTTAAAAATAGCAATGATGTAGTAAAAAATAATTAATCTAATTAATTATCTACTGATCATATCAGATTATTTAATCCTATACATTATGATCTAAATATAATATGCATGCATACATCAATAGATCTAAAAATAAAACTATGTAATAAACTATTTACTATATCTATGTGTTCAGAATATAATATCTTTTCGCGAGTAGTCGATCACCGCAATCTGAGTCTACTGGATAATACTCTGATATCACGTCATAGCTGTATACATGTCCGATCTCTACAGTTGATCCACATGAAGCTTTTGGTCTGGATCAACCCCACTGGAGTGCTAGCTCCTCGTCGAAGCCTTCGATGGCCGATCACGATCGATCGTATATTTTTTTATTTTTTAGATATTCTAAAAAATTAAAATATAAATATTGGAGAATGATGAAGATGTATTTTAAATTTGGTGGCGATTCGATGCTGACAGCACTCGCTCTTTCCATCTGAACCCAAATTCCCAAATCTAGGATTTCACTCGATCCAAAAATTCTAACACTAAATATCCTATCACGCCCTCTCTATATGGAGTTTTTTCATGAAATAAGTTTTCATGAAAAGATAACTTTAGATCTATAATACATATTTAGATCATATCTAAAAATAGGATATCCTTAGAGGTGTAAATCACAAGAGAAGAGAGGCATAAAAAAAAAAAAGTATTGCAAGATCCTGTTCACCTTCACTTCAAGATTTTTTTCATCCAGAACTGATACCCAAACATTCTAAAATTTTTGTCACATAATTCTAACCCCTTCTTCTAATGAAAAAAAATTCTCATAATTTATTGATGTGAATATCATGGAAAAACTGAATGAAAAATAATAAGAGTTGAGTGGTTGAGAGATTTTAACCACTTACTTAATTTCAAAAATCAAATGAGCCTCTTATCCTTATCCAATGCCCTCTTCCTTGTGTTTAACACGCAGAAGGACTCTCCTTCTATGTGCACATTTTTATTTCTCAAAAAATATTCGATAAATAGAAGGGAGGGCATGGAAAGCAAAGTGGAAAAGTCAAAAATGGTGGGTGCATGGGAGAATTTGAATTCAAACTTTATTTGACTTGGTCCTAATTGATTTCAACCAAATCAATTAATTTAGACCCAACTAAACCAGGTTAAATCCAACCAAATTAGGCTTAGCCTAATTCAATAAAATTTTAATCAAATTATAAATTAATTAGATCTATGTTCTGATCAAATTAGGATCAAAACTTTTATAACGATTAGATCATCTCATGATCTGATCAGGTCAAATCCAATCGAATCAAATTCAATCAAATTTGATCGAATCCTCATCACTCAATCAAATTAAGCTAATCAAAAATTAAATTACTAATTAATTCTTTAAAACATATCTGAGTCCAAATCAAATGGGTTATTGGGCAACAGAGTCCTATCAACATGAAACTCTTGAAGAATCCTAAATCAATGAGACTCTTGAACTCAGTGTCCTAAATGAATCGAACTCATGATCATAGAGTTTCAGACTAGTAAAACTCTTGATCAAAAAGTCCTAGATGAGTAGGACTTAGAGTTCTAGTCTAATAGGACTCTTGATTAGAGAGTTCCAATCTAGTGGGACTCTTGACCATAGTGTCCTAGATTATCAGAACTCATGATCAGAGAGTTCCAGATAAGTAGAAATCTGAGTTCCAGTCTAGTAGGACTCTTGATTATAGAGTCTCAATCCAGTGGGACTCTTGACCATAGAGTTTCAGATCAATGAAACTCTTGATCAGAGAGTCCTAAATAAGTCAGACTCAGAGTCCCAGTCTAGTAGGACTCTTGATCATGGAGTTCCAAACCAATGAAACTCTTGATCAGCCATCAGATTAGGTAGAAACTCCTAATGTGTGTGACTCCATAGGTCCGAACGTAAATCGGTAGTATAGAAACTAATTTCTATACTAATCAAAGTGACCATCTAGCAATGATACCCGATGTCCGGATAGGTCGAATAATCATAATTGCAACATTCAGAATCTATGCGAATATGGTTACCGTATAATTCATCCCTATGACCTCTATGTATAGATGACTCAGGGTTAGACTGTCAATCTTAAAAAATACATTCATGTCGTATCTCAAAGCAATTAGTCCCGTGACTCCTCACTAAGACTACCCTGGCCAAGATTTTGCTAAATTGAAATACAATTGAACATAGCTCTTGAAATTAGGAGTGGTCAATCCCATCTTGATATACACACCGACTCCATAAATACTTGATTGTGTCCAAAAATCTTTCATCACTGAATTATAAATTCAAATAGTCCGACACTAAAATACAGTGAGTTGCTTGAAAGTCACCATGGTGATCTCAGATCGGAAGAATATTTATATCCATATTTTATCAAAGCTAATCTTGATAGGAGAAAAGCCCTGGAGTTGGTCACATTCAGTGTCCCATACATCTCACTTGCATGCCATATCAGTGTCTCAACACTCCTTGGTTATGAGGACAATCAATCTATATAGTACACAACGATCTATACTTGATAAACGTTGTCGTCCTAAGTAACAACATATCATTTGGTTGTGAACTATTTAAGGACTAAATGACATATCCTTCTTTGTCGAATCTAGATAGTCCTAAGAACTTCATCACAATACAGGAGTTCATTAGAAAATAATAGAATTTATGATAAAAAAATATCAAAATAACTTTTATTAATTTATAATTTATATATAATTATAAATATATGGCCCAACCGTCAATAGACTGACGATTGACTTTGGATCACATTCTTAACAATCTTCCACTTGGATTAAAGTCAATCGATGCAGTATCTAATACTTATCTTTGACTTAAAGTCATCGAACTCCTTTACCACAATAACTTTAGTGAATGGGTCGGTCAGATTCTTCTTTCGATCGATCTTCTGAAGGTCGACGTCACCTCAATCCATAATCTCTCGGACAAGATGGTAGCGGTGCAGAATATGCTTCGTCCGCTGGTATGCCTTTGGTTCCTTTGTCTGAGCAATGACTCCAGAGCTGTCGCAATAGAGTAGAACTGGACCATCAAGAAAGGATGCTACTTTGAACTCGATGATGAATTTTTTTAGCCACATTGCTTCTTTGGCAGCATTTGATGTAGCGACATACTCCACCGCATAAACTAAATCGATCATAGTGTGTTGCTTGAAACTCTTTCAGCAGACGGCCCCACCATTAAGGATAAATATGTATCTCGACACACTCTTGCTATCATCATGATCGGATTGAAAATTGAAGTTTGTGAACCCCATAAGTTTTAAGTCCGATTCACCATATACAAGCCACTGGTCCTTAGTATTTCTTAAATACATCAAGATGATTTTAACAATCTTTCAGTAATTCTTTCCTAGATTAGATTGATATCTACTCACTACACCTAGTAAGTATGCCACATCTAATCACCTACATGTCATGACGTACATCATAAAACCTACTACTGAAGCATATGGTATTCTATTCATATGCTCTCTGTCTAAAGGTGTTATTGGACAATCCCTTTTTAAAAGAGAAATTTCATGGCCTATCGGTAGATAGCCTTTCTTGAAATTTTTCATGCTGAACTGTTTCAGCACAATGTCAATGTACGTGGACTGGGACAATCCAAGCAATCTTTCAAATCTATTTCTATAGATCTTCATCCCTAGGATGTAGGAAGCTTCTTCCAGATTTTTTATGGAGAACTGTGATGACAATCAGATCTTTATTCCTTATAATGCAGGGACATCATTTTCGATTAAGAGAATGTCATCCACATCCAATACTAGAAATACTATTACTAGACCATTAGCCTATTTGTATATGCAGGACTCTTTTTCATTCTTAACGAAGCCATACGTTTTGATTGTTCTATTAAATCGTATGTTTCAGCTCCGAGATGCCTGCTTTAGTTCATAAATGAACCTCTGAAGTTTACACACCTTAGACTCATCTATGAACGTGAAACCTTCAGGTTGTATCATATACACCTCTTCATCCAGCTCTTCATTCAGAAAAGCTATTTTTACATCCATCTGCCAGATTTCATAGTTCAGATGGATAGCTATGGCAAGCATTATCCGAATGAATTTGAGCATTGCTATAGGAGAGAACGTCTCGTCATAGTCAATACCATAACATTGATGATATTCCTTGGTAATCAGATAGATTTTATAGGTCTCCATCTTTTCATCTGCATCTCTTTTTCTTTTGAAGATCCACTTACATCCTATGGGTTTTACCCCTTTGGATGGGTCAACCAATATCCATACATCATTGACCTTCATGAATTCTATCTTAGATTTCATGATCTCAAGCCATTTCTCAGAGTCGGATCTCTGCATTGCATCCATATAGGTGATTGGGTCTTGATCATTCTCATCAAGTTTAATAAGATCTCCGTCCCAGACTAGAAAATTATGGTATCTATCCGATTGACGTCATACTCTATCAGATCTCCTTAAGGATGCTTCTACAATGGGTTCTAGATCTGATCTAATCAGATCCAGCTCAGGTTCAACAACTTGTGTCCATTCTTTCATCTATCGTACTTCATCAAGTTCGACCTTGGAGGTATTAGTTCCTTCACCAAGGAACTATTTTTTTAAAAAGACTGCTTTAAGACTGACAAACACTTTTTGCTCATTAGCAAGATAGAAGTAGTATTCTTTGATTTTTTTTGGGTAATCTATAAAACTATACTTATTAGACCTAGGTCTAAGCTTGTCTGTCATTAAACATTTGACGTAAGTCGGACACCCCAAAATTCTAAGGTGTGAAAGCATTGGCTTACGCCCTATCCATATTTCATATGGTATTTTATTAACAGATTTACTCGAAACCCTATTTAGAATGTAACAAGCTAACTCAAGCGCATATCCCTCATAGGAAGATCGATAAATCAAAAAACTCCATCATGGATCGAACCATGTCCAACAGGATCCGATTTTTTCTTTCAGACACACCATTATGTTGTGGTATTCCAAGAGGGATCCATTGGGAGAGAATTTCATTCTTCCCAAGATATTTCAGAAATTTATCAGAAAGGTACTCATCCCCTCGATCAGATCGAAGAGTTTTAATACTCTTTTCAGTTTGCTTTTCTATCTCATTTCGAAATAGTTTGAATATTTCAAATGACTCTGACTTATGCTTCATTAAATAGACATACCCATACCTCGATAGGTCGTCTGTGAAGGTTATGAAGTAGAAATATCTATCTCTTGCACTTGAGCTCATGGGTCCACATACATCCGAATGTACTAAACTTAAGAGTTCAGTGGCTCATTCATCTTTTTCAGTAAAAGGTAACTTGGTCATCTTACCAAGAAGACATGACTCACAGGTTGGAAGTAACTCATAATCACTAACCTCAAGAATTTCTTGAGCTAACATGTTAATTCTATTCTTATTAATATGACCTAGCCTAAAGTGCCAAAGGTAGATATTGGATACATCACTAATTTTTGGACATTTATTGGAGGATTGAACCATGTTAACAGGCATAGAAAGTAAATAAATTTTGTTATTCAATTGTTCAATCAAAATTATAACACCATTCAAAATGACATCACAAAATTTTTCTTTTATTGATATTTCAAAACCATTATAGAAATAATATTCAATAAGAAAGTTGGACAATAATAACATTCATTAAGAATAACTTTATTTGAACTAATTACAAGGTTCATGATTCCTAAAGCTTGAAATGAAACTTGTCTTCCATCTCCAATATTCAGGAATCTCTCGTCTTGATCAAATATTCTACTGATCTACAAGCCCTACATAGAATTACAAATATGATAAGGACTTTCAGTATCTAATATCCAAATAGTAGAATCAAATAAGAAAAAATTGCAAGATGTTATCATATAATTATCTTGTCCAGCAACCACTTGCTTCTTCCTCGGCCTGTTCGGATCCAGAAAGGCAATGTATAGAGGATAGTTCCTCTTTCAGTACCCCTACTTCTTGTAGAAGAAGCATTTTGTCTGGCTCTGGTCGAACTTGCACTTCTTGATCTGACCCTCAATCATCCTAGCATGCGGCCGCACCTTCTTGTTTCTCTTCTTCTTGTTCTTCTTTCCTTTCTTACAGGATTGATGACCAGAAGAAGACCCTCCCACTATATTCACTATCTTCTTGTGGAGTTGGTGATCATTCTCCAAGTTCTGCAACAACCCCAACAAGCTGTGGTAGTTCACTACAGGCTTTGTCATTCTAAAATGAGTTAGGAAGGAGAGAAAGGACTTGGGTAAAGAATTAAGGATCGTATCCTTATCGAGCTGCTCGTGTAGAAAAAAGCCCAACTTGCTAAGACGCTCAATCATCTTGATCATGTACAATACATGATCGATGACTGAGGCCCCATCCCTCATCCGAGCGTTAAAAATGACACAACTTATTTTATGCCTTTCAACGTTATCCGACGTGCCAAAAGAGTCATTCAATATTTGAAACATCTCCTATGACTAGGCATTTTCAAACCTGCGGCTGAACTCATCATTCATTGCCACTAGCATTATACATCGAATGGTGGTGTGATCATTGAGCTACTTCAGATAAGTATCCTAGACCGCTTTCCTAACGTTCGGGGCTAGCTCCTCAGGTGCTCGATCTGTTACCACATAAAGGATTGGCTCATGCTCTAGAATGATTTTCAACTTACGATACCAGCTATTATAGTTGAATCCCATTAATTTGTCATGGTCTAACAATGACTGTAGTGATAGGTTAGTAGCCATGTCTGCATAAAAAGAAAAATCAAACGTAATTAGTATATGAATTATTAATCCTAAAGACTTGGACTTTAGTCTAAAGGTCTTTTCACTATTTTATACAAATTGATAGCCTCTACCTCTAATTTGAGGAATTACTCTAATTCTTTAGTGGGTACTAGAATTCACGTAGACTACACATGAGCCCAACTTTGGTTGGTCAACCCATGTGCACCTATGAATAGATTTAAAATTAATTATTTCTCTAAATAACTTCTAGTAATATTGATTTTGCCCCATAGATCTAATCAGTAGGCTTTGGTCTTCACTAAAAAAAGGTTCGATTAGGTCCAACCATTAACATGACCATATTTGATCTTATCTAATCAATAAATGATCAGGCCTGACTTAGGTCAGCCAACCTATCCACCATCAGAAAGACTTAACCAAATTATCATTTTATGAATGATAATTTCATTAGTCAATAATCACCAAGCCTTTAGGCCTCCAATGATCATTATACTAATGAATCCATTATTACTCAACTTAATGGAAGGCTATAATTTAGTTATCTATATAACTATTTTATTTTTAAGAATCTAATAATTTTAGAGAAATTAGTTAATCAATTTAAGAAGATTCAGCGAGCCAATTTCGATCCTCCCACTGACTTTACTAAGTCAAAAAAGAATCTAATCTAAGCTGCCATTAGGAGCACCTAAATTAGTCAGACTGATTTACCTAATAGACATGGGTGAATCCAAATCACCAAGTGATCTAATCAAAATCTAACTCACCAGGATGGCCAGGTAAATGAGATCAGTGGAAGGGATATGCCATTAACTCATCAAAGATCGAATCAATACAAGTAGCTCTCAATTAAAAATCACTGATCAAACTGCCAAACTTATCTTAGACACCATCCGATTTTTTAGTTTTAATTTGACCAACCTAGTAATTTCGAATTCGACCGTGTAGCCTTGAATCAAGTCTATTTGGTCCTTGTTAAAGGCATGGACTTGATTAACTACAACTATTGTAATTGAGCCTACAAAGTTTTTGACCTAATCTAAATTAATATTTAATTAGATTTGATCGATTACTCTAAATTAGTCTATTTTTTAATTAACCTTAGGTCTAACCCAATTTATGAACCTAATTCAGCTAACCCAATAACCCATAAATTTATGATTAATGACTTAGAGTCTTAATTCATAATTCTAGACACTAAATCATTATACTTAATTTTTAATTAAGTTTATGGGCTAAGAATTAGGGTTCGATATTTTGAAAATATTTTTAATTTTGAAAGATTCTTTACAACTTAGCATTGTTCACTAATTGAGTTGACTCATTTCAAAATTAAATCGTCTCAATTCACAAATAACACTAGTTGTAGAATTTAATCTGAAACTATGTATACTATATAATCATGAATTAAATTTTATTTAAATATGTATTCATGATCATAAATCAGATTAAAGCTTAATATAATTAAATCATAAAAATATTAGATCAAATCTAGTAATTTCATGATTAACGATATAGATCAGCAACATACCAGGATAACCTTTTCACTGTAGGGGATAAATCCTACAACAGGACAACCTATAATTCGTGCAATCTAGATTTTAATTTTTTAAATCTAATTACTCTAATTATTAAATTAATATTTATATTAAATTTAAATTATTAATTTAAATATATAAGCATATCATATTTAAAGAGCCTTGCTCTAATACCATTTGAAGAAAATAGTATAGGATTTGCCATATTATTTTTGAAAAATATTTCAAAAATAGCAATGATGCAGTAAAAAATAATTAATCTAATTAATTATCTATTGATCATATTAAATTATTTAACTCTATACATTAAGATCTAAACATAATATGCATGCATACATCAATAGATCTGAAAATAAAACTATATAATAAACTATTTACTACATCTACATGTTCAGAATATAATACCTTTTCATGGATAGACGATCATCATAATCTAAATCTATTGGATAATGCTCTAGTATTACATTATAGCCACACATATATTTGACCTCTACGATTGGTCCATACGGAGCTCTTAATCTCGATCAGCCCCACTGGAGTGCTAGCTCCTCATCGGAGCCTTCGATGATTGATCATGATCGATCATATATTTTTTATTTTTAGATATTTTAAAAATTAAAATATAAATATTGGAGGATGATGAAGATGTATTTCAAATTTGGTGGCGATCCGATGCTCACAGCACTCAATCTTTCCACTCGAACCCAGATTCCTAAATCTAGGATTTTACTTGGCCCAAAAATCCTGACACACTAAAAATCCTATCACGCCCTCTCTCTGTGGAGTTTTTTCATGAAATAATTTTTCATAAAAATATAACCTTTATATCTATAATCTTTATTTAGATCATATCTAAAAATAGGATATCCTTAAAGATGAAAATCATAAGGGAAGAGAGGCATAAAGGAAAAGAAAAGTGCTGCAAGATCCTATTCACCTTCACTCCAAGATTTTTTTTGCTCAAAACTGATGTCCAAACATTCTAAAATTTTTACCACAAAATGTTAACTCCTTCTCCTACATGAACAAAAATTCTTATAATTTATTAATATAAATACCATAAGAAAACTATATAGAAAATAATAAGGATCGAGTGGTTAAGAGGTTTTAACCACTCACTTGATTTCAAAAATCAAATGAGCCTTTTATCCTTATCCAATGCCCCCTCCCTAGTGTTTAACATGCAGAAGGACTCTCCTTCTACGTGCATATTTTTATTTCTCAAAAAATATTTGACAAATAAAAGGGAGGGCATGGAAAGCAGAGTAAAAAAGTCAAAAATAGTAGGCGCATGGGAGAATTTGAATTCAAACTTCATTTGACTTGATCCTAATTGATTTCAACCACATCAATTAATTTAGATCCAATTAAATTAGATTAAATCCAACCAAATTAGACTTAGCCTAATCTAATAAAATTTTAATCAAATTAAAAATTAATTAGATCTATATCCCGATCAAATCAGGATCAAAACTTCCATAGCGATTAGATCGTCTCATGATCTAATCAAGTTAAATCCAATCGAATCAAATTCAATCAAACTTGATCGAATCTTCATTGCTTAATCAAATTGAGGTAATCAGTAATTAAATTACTAATTAATCCTTCAAAAAATATCTGAGTCCAAATCGAATGGGTTATTGGGCAATAGAGTTCTATCAATATGAAACTCTTAAAGAGTCCATAATTAGTGGAACTCTTGAATTCAGTATCCTAAATGAATCAAACTTGCAATCATAGAATTTTAGACTAGCAAAACTCTTGATCAGAGAGTTTCAGACGAATAGGACTTAGAGTTTCAATCCAGTAGGACTTTTGGTCATAGAATTTTAATCTAGTGAAACTCTTGACCACGGTGTCCTAGATTATCAGGACTCATGATCAGAGAGTTTCAGACATATAGGATTCAGAGTTTCAGTCTAGTAGGACTTTTGATCATAGAGTTTCAGTCCAATGAGACTCTTGACCATAGAGTTTCAGACCAATGGAATTCTTGATCAGAAAGTCCTAGACAAATCGAACTCAAAGTCTCAGTCTAGTAAGACTCTTGATCACAGAGTTTCAGTCTAATGAAACTCTTGACCACAGAGTCCTAAACTAATGGAACTTTTGATCAACTATCAGATCAGATAGAAACTCCTAATGTGTGTGACCTCGTAAGTTCGAACCTATGCCGATAGTACAAAAATTAATTTCTATACTAATCGAAGTGACCATCTAACAATGGTATCCAACGTTCGGATAGGTCGAATAATCGTAATAACAACATTCAGAATCTATGCGAATATGGTTACCGTATAATTCATCCATATGATCTCTATGTAATAGATGACTCAGGGTTAGATTGTCAACCCTAAAAAATACATCTATGTTGTGTTTCAAAGCAATTAGTCCCGTGACTCCTTACTAAGACTATCCTGATCAAGATTTTGCTAAATTAAAATATAATTGAACACAGCTCCTGAAATCAGGAGTGGTCAATCCCATCTTGATACATGCACCAACTTTATTGAATTAAAAATTCAGATAGTCCAGCACCAAAATATAATGAGTTGCTTAAAAGTCACCATGGTGATCTCAAGTCGGAGGGATATTTATATCCATACTCCATTGAAGCTAATCTTGATAGGAGAAATGCCCTAGAGTTGATCACGTTCAGTGCAGATGCACTCATATATCTCACTTGCATGCCATATTAGTGTCTCAATACTTCTTGATTCTGAGAATAATCAATTTATATGGCACACAATGATCTATACTTGATAAACATTATCGTCCTAAGTAACAATGTATTATTTGATCATGAACTATTTAAGGACTAAATAACAAATCCTTCTTTGTCGAATCTAGATAGTTCTAAGGACTTCATCACAACACAGGAGTTCATTAGAAGACAATAAAATTTATGATGAAAAATATCAAAATAATTTTTATTAATTTATAATTCATATATAATTATAAATATATGGTCCAACCATCAATAGACTGACGATTGGCTTTAGGATACATTCTCAATAGATGGTTGATGATTTATCCATAATCTATCATCTAGTCGAAACTCATGATAGAGGAACTTAATCACATGACAACTACACCTAGAGGTTCTTTATTTAATTCTATTGGGTTGTCATTATATATTGCTAGCTGTCGCTAGTGGATTATGAAAGCTTACTAGGATAGTTCTAGATCGATGATTCTTATTAAGTCAGAGTGGAATTATTCTAATCTATTGAAAAGAGTTTTAATGATAATATGATAGAGATCATGGTATATCTTTCTACCGATAAAATTAAACCTATGGGATCACACAATAATGGAATTTGATCTGGATTGGACAATTGGACTTATAAAATCATAACTGGATTGGATTTAGAGAAATTCTATTGGATTTAGGATAACCTTACTATCACCTGGTTGAACTCAATTTTTTTTTTTTTTGACTTGGATTGCTTATTTGATAAGATTTAACCAAGTCATATACCTGAATTAAACATAATTGAATTGGATTCAATGGGTTCCAAATGTTGGTTGCTTAAGAAAGATTTGGATTGAATCAAGAAAGTGTTTCTCCATTGCATCTTAGAGGTGCCACTTGATGAGATCAAGTATAGGCGCCCAATTTGGTGGAACCACATGAGAAGGAGGTGGTCAAGAGAGGGTGCATGCCCACTCTCCCACTTCTTGGCATGTCAAAGAGTACCTTAGAGCGTGCCAACCTCATCAAGTGTAGGCACCCAATTTGGTGGAACCACATGGAAAGGAGGTGGTCAAGAGAAGGTGCATGCCCACTCTCCCTCTTCTTGGCATGTCAAAGAATACCTTAGAGGGTACCAAGTGTTGGCACCCCCTTGCTTCCATTAGGTTGGCCAAATGTGGTCAAAGAAGGGTGTCCTAATGAGATTAGGACTCATCTCTAAGGCTAGTTTGATTTTGGTTAGAACTCTAAAACCTCTATTTAAGACGTCTCTTTCTTGGCCCTAACCCCATAACATTCAGATCAGCCCATGCCTCTTTCTAAGCCTCCATGCCACCCTCTCTTCCTCCGACTAGTTCTCATGCCCAAGATCCTTTGGGCATCCACCATCTCCATGCCCAAGAAGCCTTTGGGTGTCCTCTCTTCCATCTGATTTTTAATTTTTGGTTGCTTCAAGAATCAAGAAACAAAGATTAAGAAAGAAAGAGAAAAGAAAGATCTAGGAGAAAATCAAAGGTTGATTAAAGATCCAGACGCCATTTAGGTATGTGACAAGATCCAACGTAGAGAAGGAGGATCTTTATCTAAAAGCATCAGTCTTGGTTGATCTTGAGTGGATATTTATAGAGGCCGAATGCTTATGTGGCTACAACAAAATCTATTCATCTTTCAGATCTCTTTTGAATAAAGAAAAAGCAAAATAGGTATATAATTTGATCACATGTTTTAATTTTTAGATTAAAAATCAGATTCATATTATTTTATGCATATGAACTAGATGTTTAGGTGCTTTAACTTGATCTTCGCTCGTTCTAGATTAAAAAGATTTTGATCTATTCTTTCGCTACGATTCTAATTTCAAAAAAAGTTTTAAAATTCACATGCACAAGTACCTAAGAAAATCCAACACTTACCTCACTACTTACAAGCTTACTAATGTCTATATTGGCAGAGCCACCACCACTGCCATCATTACGATCTAGAGCTCAAAATGATCTAGGTCAGGTTCAATTTACCCCTTGCCCAAGCCTAGCTTGAGAAAATATTTCCAACTTTGAGTTGAGCTTAAGCATAAAGAGTTAAAATTTGGCTCGAACTTGAGACAAAGTAATGAATCTAAAAAAGGCCTACCCAGGGGGCATATATGGGGAGAGGAGGAGGGGGGGGAGGGTGTGGAGAGATCTTCAATAGTGACAAAAATGGATGAGGAGGATTGGGCATCCATAGGGTAAGGGGGAGGATTAGATGGCAGTGATGGTAAATAATAAGGATGGTGTAGGAGGAGAATCTAGCGATGAAGGGATCATCATAGAGATTGGGAGGGGGGATGCCAGCATGTTGCTATGGGAGGAAATGAAGGTGGTGCTCATCAAGAAGAGAGAGAAAGAGAGAGAGAGAGTTGGGTATGTATAAGTTGGGGCCCATTTCAATCCACAACTTGACCTCTGCCTCACTCGGGTATAACATGATAGAGATTGAAAAACCATAGTCTAAATATTTGATCTTGGCTTAGGGCTTCGAGCTTGGGCTCCAAGCTTGAAGCTAAGCCCAAGCTTTAGGTCAAATTCCAAGTGGGCCAAGTATTGACCTAAAATTCAGTTGATCTTTGCTTTACAAGCCTAAGCTTAAATAAGACATTCTCAAGTTATCCTGCAGCTGTAAGAGTCAACTTGGCTTGATGGGTTTTAAGCTAGTCCAAGCCTATTTCTAACCTATTGCTATTACCACCATTGTATTCATTACCATCGATACTATTGTTATTACCGTTACCGCTACCCTAACTACCATCACTATCAATAATAATGCCACCACTATCATCATTGAGAAATGCTAGAAGATAGGTTGTTTTTCTTCATCTTTGTAAAAATTAAAATAGTTGACTATCACAAATACATGGATATTTTGTAAAACTTAAACAAAAATATGTAAAATATAATTATTTTTATTTTTAAATAAAAAAGTAAAAGTGATGCTAAACATAAGCTTATTTACTATTTTGCATCCAATGATTATTCTAAAAGAGCACGACATATGCATAATTGATCTGATTATAGCACTTGATTGATATTATTATGTTGATCCAAATGATTTAAAATGAGCAATACAAGAATAAACATAGAGATATCAAAATTAAGGCTGAAACTAGATCATATATGAATTTGATACTTCTTGGTGCAGATTTTGGTTGGTGCCGGATCGTGCTGGAGTGAAGGAGGACGAGGGCGCCGTCAGTGACCTACAAAATAAAGTCTCATCCGAAATCGGTGGGGGTGGCTCTGGCAGGATCCTCCGACGCTCAAGTTAGCTCTGACCAATAGAAATGAAGTGCTCAGTATGGAGTTCAGTAGAGTTTTGAGGAGAAGATCAGGGCTTAGAACCTGGCGTAAGCGTATCTGGAGGATCCTTTTTATAGACAGAGCTTGTTGTAACTGCCTTGATTAATGACTATCGTAACCGTCCTGATCAATGCCGATCGTTATTGACTTGATTAATGTCGATCGTTATTGATTTGATAAATACCGATCATTATTAACTTGATAGATGTCGATCGTTATTGTCGTATAACCGTTTAGTAGTGGGATCGTCAATAGTCTATAAGGAGTTTGACTTTCATAGAGGTTCAACTGGAGGAGTCCAGCTACTGAGGAGTTCAGCTTCCATAGAAGCCCGATCAAAGGAGATGTCTGGGGAGTCCGGCTTTTGAGAAGTTCAACCACTAAGGAGTTCGGCTGGGGCTCGATCGCTAATGAGCTCGGCTAAGGCTTGTCTGCTTTCTCTTGACTATCGATTGCATTATCGAATGAGCATTCGACTGAACTTCGGTGGGAGCGGGGTTTATCCCCAACAATAGTCCCCCACTCTCGAGTTTGAAATTCGAAGGAAGGGAGTACCAAAACAGACGACTGTCGAAGTCCTTTTTCGAGCTCCGCACCCGTTGAAGTTGAAGTTTGGGGGATCATATCTCCTACCCTAGAGGTTACCTCGGAGGAGATCTCATCTCTTACGATTGAGATTGATATGGGCGCTCGATAGAGATCTTATCTCCTACAGCCGAGGATGGCTCGGAGGAGATCTTATCTCCTGCAGTCGAGGATGCCTTGGGGGAGATCTTATCTCCGATGGTCGAGGTTGTCTCGAGAGAGATCTTATCTCCAGTAGTCGAGGTTACCTCGGAGGATATCTTATCTCCTACGATCGAGGTAAGGTTGCCTCGAAGGAGATCTTATCTTCTGCAGTTGAGGTTGTCTCGAGAGAGATCTTATCTCCTACGATCGAGGTTGCCTCGGGAGAGATCTTATCTTCAGCAGTCGAGGTTGCCTCGGAGGAGATCTTATCTCCTACGATCGAGGTAAAGTTGCCTCGGAGGAGATCTTATCTCCTACGGTCGAGGTTGCCTTGGAAGAGATCTTATCTCCTACAGTCGAGGTAAGATTGCCTCGAAGGAGATCTTATCTCCAACAGTCGAGGTTGCCTCGAAGAGATCTTATCTCCTACGGTCGAGGTAAGATTGCCTTGGGAGAGATCTTATCTCCTACAGTCGAGGTTGCCTTGGAAAAAATCTTATCTCCTGCAGTCGAGATTGCCTCGGGGGAGATCTTATCTCCAGCAGTCGAGATTACCTCGAAAGAGATCTTATCTTTTGCAGCCGAGGTTGTCTCGGAAAGATCTTATCTCCTACAGCCGAGAATGCCTTGGGGGAGATCTTATCTCCTACGGTCAAGTTGAGGTTGCCTCGAAGGAGATCTTATCTCCTACGGTCGAGGTTGTCTCGGGGGAGATCTTATCTTCTGCGATCGAAGTTGCCTCGGAGGAGATCTTATCTCCTACGATCAAGGTGAGGTTGCCTCGGGAGAGATCTTATCTCCTGCAGTCGAGGTTGTCTCGGGGGAGATCTTATCTCCTATGGTCGAGGTTGTCTCGGAGGAGATCTTATCTCCAGCAGTCGAGGATGCCTCGGGGGAGATCTTATCTCCTACAGTCGAGGTTGTCTCAGGAGAGATCTTATCTCTAGTAGCCGAGGTTGCCTCGGAAGAGATCTTATCTGCTGCGGTCGAGGTAAGATTTTCTTGGGGGAGATCTTATCTCCTGCAACTGAGGTTGCCTCGGAGGAGATCTTATCTTTTGTAGTCGAGGTTGTCTTGGGAGAGATCTTATCTCTTGCGGTCAAGGTAAGGTTGCCTCGGGGGAGATCTTATCTTCTACAGTCGAGGTTGCCTCGGGAGAGATCTTTATCTCCAGCAGTCAAGATTTGCCTTGGGGGAGATCTTATCTCCTACGATCGAGGGTAAGGTTGCCTCGGGGGAGATCTTATCTTCTACAGTTGAGGTTGCCTCGGGGGAGATCTTATCTCCTACAGCCAAAGTAAGGTTTGCCTCGGGGGAGATCTTATCTTCAGCAGTCGAGGTTGCCTCGGGGGAGATCTTATCTCCTACAGCCGAGGTAAGGTTGCCTTGGGAGAGATCTTATCTCCTACAGTCAAGGTTGCCTCGGGAGAGATCTTATCTCCAGCAGTCGAGGTTGTCTCAGGGGAGATCTTATCTCCTACAGCCGAGGATGCCTCAGGGGAGATCTTATCTCTTACGATCGAGGTGAGGTTGCCTCGGGGGAGATCTTATCTCCTACGATCGAGGTTGTCTCGAAGGAGATCTTATCTCCCACGATCGAGGTTGCCTCGGGGGAGATCTTATCTCCTACGGTCGAGGTGAGGTTGCCTCGAGAAAGATCTTATCTCTTGCAGTCGAGATTATCTCGGAGGAGATCTTATCTCCTACGGTCGAGATTGCCTCGAAAGAGATCTTATCTCCTATAGCCAAGATTATCTCGGAGGAGATCTTATCTCCAGCAGCTGAAGTTGTCTCGGAGGAGATCTTATCTCCTACGGCCGAGGTTGCCTCGGGGAAGATCTTATCTCCTACAGTTGAGGTTGTTTCGGGAGAGATCTTATCTCCTGCAGTCGAGGTTGAAGAACTTCTACTCGCTTCATATTAAGACGAGATTCTCCTTCTATTCCTGATATGATCTTTGGATTATTTCTTTCCTATCATCACGTAATTCTTGCACCAGGGGTCAATAATGCTGAAATGAAGAAGTTTTATTGAAGGAAGATTACTGGTAATACATCTTCAGATTTTTTGAGTTTCAAGGTCATGGGAGCATCATCCCTCCGAGTTCCTTCAGACGATAAGCTCCGGGCCTGGCGACCTCCTCCATCTCATGTTGGCCTTCTCAATTTGGAGCGAGCTCGATGGTATGGGAGGCGATCGATCTTTTTATTATTTCTGACTACGGCAGCGCCCTTGGTCGATTTTCTCATGCTTCAGACTGGCGTCTGAGAAATCGACCCAGCTAGCTTCTCTTGATGAGCTTCTTGATTTCGCCTCGAAGCTGAATGCATTCTTCAGTATCATGGCCATGGTCATGATGGTAAAGGCAGAACTTGCTTCGATCGCACTTACTTGAGGGAGATCGTAATTCTTCTAGTCTTGGTACCTGGTTCTTAACTTTCATCAGAACTTGAGTCTTAGAAGCACTAAGGGGGCGCAGTTGTGGAACTTTCTAAAAAGAGGACTTCTTTGAGCCCTTCTATCAGGGCTTTCTTGATGGCGAGCTCGAGGAGTTCGGGCTCGCTTGCGCCCTAGGGGGAGTCCGTGAATGCGGCCGAACTTCACTCGATCCTCCTATGAAATCTCCCAGGAAACTTCATGCCCTTTTGTCGGGGCTTTTCTAATGACAAGTTTGAGGAAGAGTTTGGCCTTGCTCTGCTCGGGGAGAGTCTATAAACATGGTCAAACTTCATTCCGTCCTTTCATGAAATCTCCTAGGGGGAGAACTTTGTGTCCCTCTATCAGGGCTTCCTTGATGACGAGCTCGAGGAGTTCGGGCTGATTTGCGCTCGAAGAGAGAAAGGAGGATCGGTGCGAATATTGGCATGGTGAGCCAGGGTGACGTCACCGAGCTCCTCGATCCATCTATTCATCTCCTGCAGCCTATGATCGAGGGCGTCGTCTTGGTTGCAAATCTTAGGGGGCTTTCAGCTATAAATGGGGAAGATCTCCTTCATAGGAGAATCATGATCCAAACATGAATTCTTTGCTCTCTGTTTTTTCTTCCTAGGGACGATGGGTACGTTAGCCCAGATACTCTTTCTTGGGACCGATTTTCGATATTTCGATGGTGGGTTTTCTAATGGAGTCACCATCGGGGGCTGCTGCATGGCCTGCATCGCCTCCGTGAGACCACGAACCTACTAGACGAGTAGGTTGAACTACTCCACATCCACCGTAACTATAAATGAAACCTGGGTTGCCGAGATTGGAGTGGGAGCAGATGGATCTGAACGAGATTGGGCCACGAAGGCCGTTGATCGTCTGATCGAAGCTTTTCTAGGAGGCATTTTTTATGAAAAGGACTCTAGATCGCTGCTGAGCACTCCTTTAAGATTGAAGGAACCTCAAGAACAGAGGGCCCTCCTTCTAGCACCAAATCTGTTGGTGCAGATTTTGGTTGATGTTGGATCGTGCTGGAGTAGAGGAGGATGAGGGCGTCGTTGGTGACCTATAAAACAAAGTTCCATCTGGAGCTGATGGGGGTGGCTCCGGCAGGACCCTCCGATGCTCAAGTTAGCTCTGGCCAATAGTAATAGAGTGCTTGGTATGGAGTTTAGTAGAGTTTCGAGGAGAAGATCAAGGCTTAGAACCTGACGTAAGCATATCTAGAGGGTCCTTTTTATAGGCAGAGCTTGTTGTAATTACCTTGATTAATGACTGTCGTAACCGTCCTAATCAATATCGATTATTATTGACTTGATAAGTGTTGATCGTTATTGACTTGATAAATGTCGATCGTTATTATCGTGTAATCGTTTAGTAGTGGGATCGTCAACAGTCTGTAAGAAGTTCGACTTCCATAAAAGTTCGATTGGAGGAGTCCAACTACTAAAGAGTTTGGCTCCCGTAGAAGTTCGATCGAAGGAGATGTCTGGGGAGTTCGACTCCTGAGAAGTTCGACCACTGAAGAGTTCGGCTGAGACTCGATCGCTAATGAGCTCGGCTAAGGCTTGTCTGCTTTTCCTTGACTATCGGTTGCATTATTGGCTGAGCATCCGACTGGACTTCGGTGGGAGTGGGGTTTATCCCCAATAATACTAATATATCTATGTCCATATTTATTTTGTTTGATGAATATAGATATGAACACGAAAATTAGTCAGATGCAAAAATTCATATCTATATTTATTTTAAATGGATATAAATATAAATCGAATATCAAAAGTATGGATATAAATATAAATATAAGTTGGATAATTAAATTTTATGAGTACATAATCAAAAATATTATTAAATGGATGTTGAGTAAAATTAATAACATGTTAATATGATTATATTTTTTTAAAAAAAGTTTTTATGTAATACATAAATTTAAATAGATTTATAAATCGAGCATAGCCCACTTCCAACTTGAAATTAAACAGATGGATTAAGCTCAATTTGATCATAAAAAAAGCTAAATTTGAGTAAAGCCTTTTGCTCATGATTGGTTTGCCTATAACATGCAATAAGATAATAAGACAATAAATAATATATAAACTCCTAACATATTAAAGATCTTATATAAATTTTAAAATCATAATTTTTCAAACAAATGAATTGTTCATTGAGTGATTTGATAAGATATTGACCATCAGTAATCTACCAAATTTTCAAAGAAATCAAATATTATTATTGGTGCAGAATTTGGTTGATACTGGATTGAGCTGGAGTAGAGAAGGACGAGATCGCCGTCGGTGACCTGCAAAATAAAGTTTCGTCCGAAGTCGGTGGTGGTGGCTCTGATGAGACCCTCCGATGATCAAATCAGCTCTTTTGACTAATAGAAATGGAGTGCTCAGGAATGAGAAGTGAGCTTAGAGCTTTAGACGAGAGAGGAGAGCTTAGAATAAATATATCTGGAGGGTTTCTTTTATAGACAGAGCTTGAATGATGGTGACGACCATACCATCTGATAGCGGATTGCTCTAGGCTGCATTAGATTCGATATGGAGAGAGTGGTGTCGCCAGTAGTAGTGGCCATGTCGTTCGATCATGGACCACATGGAACTTGTTACGAAGAAAAAGGTGCCGCTAGACTGATAGTGGCAGCCATACCACCGAGGTTCAACAACTGTAGGTGAAGAACCTCGGCGTATATCCATTTCAAGAGAGCTTTGACTTCTAAGGGAAATACATATGGAGGAGATTATCTGAGAGAAGTTCGATCGAAGAAGATATCTGAAAGGAGTTCGACTGCTGGAGGAGTCTGTCTGCAAGAGCGATTCAAAAGAAGTTCGACTCCTGAAGGAATCTGATTGAACAAAAATTCTAGAAGGAGTCCAACTCTTGGAGGAGTCCAACTGCAGGAGCGATCCGAAAGGAGTTTGACTCCTGAAGAAGTTCGATCATAGGAGCGATCTGGAAGAAGTTCGGCTAGGGCTCGATCGTTGAGGAGTTTGGTTGGGGCTCGACCACTGAGGAGTTTGGTCGAAGCTCGATCGTTAAGAACCTCGGAGGAAGTTCGACTATCGTAGGAGTCCGACTGGAACTCGACCGCTGAGAAGTTCGATCGATTGAAAGGATTCGGCTAAGACTCGATCGCTGGAGAGTTCAGAAGGGACTCGACCACTGAGGAGTTCGATTGACTGAAGGAGTTTGGCTAAGACTCGACCGTTGGAGAGTTCGGTCAGGGCTCGGTCACTAAGGAGTTCGGCTAGCTGAAGGAGTTCAACTAAGACTAGATCGCTGGAGAGTTCGAAAGAGGTTCAACCGCTGAAGAGTTCGGCCAGCTGAAGGAGTTCGATTAAGACTCGACCGCTGGAGAGTTCAGAAGGGGCTCGACCGCTGAGGAGTTTGGTCGGCTGAAGGAGTTTGGCTAAGGCTCATCCGCTGAAGCTCTTCCATGACTATCGGTTGTATTAGGCTGAGCATCAGACTTGACTTCGGTAGGAGTGGGGTTTATCTCCAATAATAGTTCTCCCCACTTTCGAGTTCGAAACTTGAAGGAAGAAAGTGCAGAAAAGACGACTGTCGAAGTCCTCTTTAGGGCTCTACACTGGTTCAGGTTGAAGCTCAAGGGAGATCTCATCTCCAGTCAAAGTTGAAGTTGAACCTCGGAGGAGATCTCATCTTCAGTCGAGGTTGAAGTTGAAGTTGAGGCTCAGGGGGATCTCATCTCCAGTCGAGGTTGAAGGAGATCTCGTCTCCTATGGTCGAGGTCGGAGGTTGAGCTCCTCGGAGGAGATATTATCTCCTGCAGTCGAGGCTGACTCGGGAGAGATCTTATCTCCTGCAGTCGAGGTTGAAGCTCGGAGGAGATCTTATCTCCTACGGCCGAGCTTCTCTCGGGGAGATCTTATCTCCTGCAGTCGAGGTTGATACGGATGCTCGAGGAGATCTTATCTCCTATAGCCGAGATTGATACGAACGCTCGGAGGAGATCTTATCTCCAACAACCGAGGCTGAAGCTCGAGGGAGATCTTATCTCCTACAATCAAGGTTGGCTCGGAGGAGATCTTATCTCCTACAGTCGAGGTGATAAGGTCACTCGGAGGAGATCTTTATCTTCTATAGCTGAGGTTGAAGCTTGGGGGAGATCTTATCCCTTGCAGTCGAGGTTGGCTCGATCGCTCAGGAGAGATCTCATCTCTAGCTGAGGTTGACTCAGTTGCTCGAGAGAGATCTTATCTTTGATCGAGGTTGAAGCTCGGAAGAGATCTTATCTCCTGCAGCTGAGGTTGATACAGTCACTCGGGAGAGATCTTATCTCCAACTGAGATTGACTCGATTGCTCAGAAGAGATCTTATCTCTAACCGAGGTTGAAGCTCGAAAGAGATCTTATCTCCTGCAGCCAAGGTTGGCTCGATCGCTCGGAGGAGATCTTATCTCCTACAGCCGAGGTTGATACGGTTGCTCGAAGGAGATCTTATCTCTTACAGCCGAGGCTGAAGTTTGGGGAGATCTTATCTCCTGCAGCCGAGGTTAATATGGTCGCTCGAGGGAGATCTTATCTCCTGCAACTAAGGCTGAAGCTCGAGGAAGATTTTATCTCCTACAGTCGAGGTTGACTCGGGCGCTCGAGAGAGATCTTATCTTTAGCCGAGTTTGGCTCGGTCGCTCGAGAGAGATCTTATCTCTAATCGAGGTTGGCTCGGGCGCTTGGGAGAGATCTTATCTCTAGTCGAAGTTAGCTCGGTCGCTCGGAAGAGATCTTATCTCTAGCCAAAATTGACTCGGGCACTCGGGAGAGATCTTATCTCTAGTCGAGGTTAACTCGATCGCTTGGAAGAGATCTTATCTCTGACCGAGGTTGAAGAACTTTGACTTGCTCATGTTAGGATGAGATTCTCCTCCTGCTCCTAACACGGCCACTATTGACTGCTTCTTTCCAGTCATCACATAGTTTTTGCACCAAGAAACAATATTATTGAAATGAAAAAATTTTATTGAAGGAAAATTACTGACAGCACATCTCCAAATTTTCTATGTTTCAAGATCGTGGGAGCATTGTTCCTCCGAGTTCCTTCAGATGGTAAGTTTCGGATCGGATGACCTCCTCTATCTTATGCTGGCCTTCTCAATTTGGAGCAAGCTTCTCTTGGCTTTGAAGCTGGAAGATGATGGATCGCCCAAGTACCAAGCTCCTCCCAGACGTGGCATCGGTAACACGGGAGGCGACTGATCTTTTTGTTGTTCTTCCATTATTGATGGTTCTGGCTATGGGTCCTTGGCCGATCTTCTCCTGCTTCAGGTTAGCATCTGAGAAATCGACCCAGCTGGCCTTTCCTGACAAGCTCCTTGATTTCGTCTCGAAGCTGAACGCATTCTTTAGTGTCGTGGCTATGGTTGCGATGGTAGAGACAATACTTGCTTCGATCGTACTTATTTGGGAGAGATCGTAATTCTTCTGATCTCGATAGCTGATTCTTAATTTTCATTAGAACTTGAGCTTTAGGAGCGTTGAGGGGGGCGTAGTTGTGAAACTTTTCGGAAGGAGGACTTCTTTGTGCCCTTCTGTTGGGGCTTTCTTGATGACGAGCTCGAGGAGTTCGGGCTCGCTTGCGCCCGGAGGGAGTTCGTGAGCGCGGTCGAACTTCACTCGGCCCTCCATCAGCAGTGGGTCTATTATACTCGTTCGTCTGCCACTCTTTTAAGGCTTCTTCATCCTTCAACTTGAAGGCTTCTTCCGTACAGGCATATCCCTCGGCCTGAGCTAGCAGATCGACGAAGTCCCTAAGATACTTCTTCTCCAGAGAGAACAGCAAGTCATTCTTTTAAAGGCCGTCCTTGAGTGCGGCCATGGCAACAGACTGGTTCAGATTTTGGACCTCTAAAGCAGCAGTGTTAAATCGGATGATGTAAGTTTGGATAGATTCCTCCTGCTTCTGCTTGACATTCATCAGAAAATCCAAACCTCGATGCAGACGTCTGCTGCTAATGAAGTGAGCCACGAACTGATGGCTCATCTAGTTAAAAAAAAAGATCATACTTGGCTTCAATGTTGAGTACCAATTTCTTACTGCCTCCCTCAAGGTAGATGAAAAAGCTCGACATAATATGGTATCTGGTGCGCCATGGAGTAGCATCATGGTCCGAAAGATCTCCAAATGATCGACTGGATCAGAGGTTCCATCGTAGCTTTCAAATTGAAGGAGCTTGAAATTCGACGGAATGAGCTCTTGCATAATTCAGAGAGAGAAGGGGAGATTGGTGTGGACGTCGTCATAACAAGCCAGGATGACATGACGGAGTTTCTTGATCCGCTGGTCCATCTCCCGCAGTCTGTGATTAAGGGCATCGTCTTGATTGCAGATCTTGGAGGATTTTCAGCTACAAATGAGGAAGGTCTCCTCCAGAGGAGAAGCATGATCCGAACATAGATCCTCTGCTCTCTATTTTTCTTCCCAGAGGCGATGGGTATGCTAGCCCAAGTACTCTTTCTTGGGGTCGATTTTCGACATCCTGATGGTGGGCTTCCTGATGGAGTCACCATCAGAGGCTGTCGCATAGCTTGCATCATCTCGGTGAGGCCACAAATCTACTGGACCAGTAGGTTGAACTGCTCCGCATCTACCGTGGCTATAGGTGAAACCTGAGTTGCGGAGGCTGAAGCGGGAGCAGATGGATCTGGATGGGATCGGACCATGGAGGCCATCGATCATTAGGTCGAAGCTCTCCTGAGAGGCATTTTCTCTCGAGAAAGAACTCTAGAGAGGAAGAAGAAAGATCTCTCGAGAGGGAAGAGAGAGGTCATCGCTAAGTGCTCCTTTAAAAATAAGGAAACCTCAAGAACAGAGGGCCCTCCTTCTAGCACCAATTCTATTAGTACAAAATTTGGTTGACGCCAGATCGAATTGGAGTAGAGGAGGATGAGATCGCCATCGGTGATCTACAAAATAAAATTTCGTTCGGAGTCGATGGTGGTGGCTCTGATGGAACCCTCCAATGATCAAGTCAGCTCTTCTAACCAATAGAAATGGAGTGCTCAAGAATGAGAAGTGAGCTTAGAGCTTTAGAGGAAAGAGGAGAGCTTAGAGAAAACATATCTAGAGGGTCTCTTTTATAGACGGAGCTTGAATGATGGTGACGACCATATCGTCTGGTAGCGGGCCGCTCTAGGCCGCATAGGGTTCGATACGGAGAGAGTTGTGTCGTCAATAGTGGTGGCCATGTCGTCCGATCGTGAGCTGCATGGAGCTTGCTACGAAGGAAAAGATACCGCCAGACTGGTAGTGGCGGTCATACCGTCGAGGTTCAACAGTCGTAGGTGAAGAACCTCGGCGTATATCCATTTCAGGGGAGCTCGGACTCTTAAGGAAGATACGTCTGGAGGAGATCATCTAGGAGGAGTTCGATCGAAGGAGATGTCTGAAAGAAGTTCGGCCCTTGGAGGAGTTTGTCTGTAGGAGCGATCCGAAAAGAGTTCGGCTCCTGAAGGAATCTAGTTGAAGAAGAATTCTGGAAGGAGTCCGGCTCTTGGAGGAGTCCAACTGCAGGAGTGATCCGAAAGGAGTTTGGCTCCTAGAGAAATCTGATTGCAGGAGCGATCTAGAAGGAGTTTGGCTAGGGCTCGATCGCTGAGGAGTTCGACCAGAGCTCGACCACTAAGGAGTTCGGTCGGAGCTCGACCGTTGAGGATCTCGGAGAGAGTTCGACTATCGTAGGAGTCCAACTGAAACTCGACCGCTGAGAAGTTCGATCGATTGAAAGGATTCGACTAAGACTCGACCGCTGGGGAGTTCGGAAGGAGCTCGACCACTGAGGAGTTCGGTCAGCTGAAGAAGTTTGGCTAAGACTCGACCGCTGGGGAGTTCGGTCGGGGCTCGACCGCTGGAGACTTCGGCCGACTGAAGGAGTTCGGTTAAGACTCGACCGTTGGGGAGTTCGGAAGGAGCTTGGCCGCTGAGAAGTTCAGTCAACTGAAGGTGTTCGGCTAAGGCTCATCCGCTGAAGCTTTTTCATGACTACCGATTGCATTAGGCTGAGCATCAAACTGGATTTCGGCAGGAGCGTGGTTTATCCCTAATAATTATAATTATAGCACTTCTAAAAATATATATATAAATTAAAATTAGAGATTTATTTACCAAAAGCATAGTCATATCCATCGATGTTTACTGCACGGAGTCCGTTTGGTTGGGGTATGTCAGATTATGGGGTAATCTGATAATTCATAAAAATCATTTACCTAAAAAAATGATTGTGGAGGAAACAAAACTTTTACTATGTTTAGTTAGTAAAAAAAATTACTCTAGAAGATGGCATCGAAAAAGGGTTATTATGTTTGGTTAGAGGTAATCCTATATGAAAATATGATAAAATTTATAAATATATTTTTAATATAAAATAATTTTTTAATATTAAAATAGTATTATCATCTTTAATTAGTTTTTATATGATGACTATAATCACATAATTCTTTGCATAATACTATTTTCATCTTAATCTTTTTATAAAAAAAGATTATTGAATAAAATTTGAAGGACATTAAAATAAAGTCAATAATTATATATATAGTTTTATTGAAAATATTTTTATCAAACATGAATTACCATCATTCAAAAATTTATCAAATGCCAATCTTTCATGATATTTATTTTATTAACTTTTTTAAAAAATAAATATAAAATTTATTAATTTTTTTATTTTTTTTAAATTTTTTATATTAAATATAATAATTTAATATAAAAATTATTTTTTTAATGTCATCCATGATATCATTCTCCAACCAAAACGGTCCATAGAGAAATATTTGCCTTTGGCAGATCTGTGAGCCGTGTCCCTACCTCCCCGTCCTATCACGTTTCCATCGCGCGGAAATGGGCGGATCCATCGCCACCATTCCTACCCCATCCGCCCTTGCTCAATAGCCTCAGCGATGCAATCCTCCTTCCTCCTCTCAACCCCCATCCCGAATTCGAATTCCCCGCCATCTCTCCCCCTCCATTTCCCGCCACCGAGCACCCGGACCTTCTCCTTCCCCACTGGCCTCGCTCTATTCTCCGTCGGTGGCCGAACGAGGAGGCAGCTCTCCTCCCTGAGGGCCAAACCCGGGATGGATTTATCGGGCCGCGGAGGCCACTGGACCCTGTTGGAGTACGCCGGGAAGGGAGGGGCCGACGTGGGCGACGACCTTGCCGTTCTCCTCGCCCACATCCAGCACGCCTGCAAGCGGATCGCCGCCGTGGTCGCTTCTCCCTTCAATGCCGAGCTCGGCCGGCACGGCGGCGGCGGTGGCGGAGATGCGTCGTTGTCTTCGGGGAGGGACGCTCCCAAGCCTCTCGATATAGTTTCGGTACTTTGATTCTGATTTCCTTTGTCAATAATTTTGCAGAAATCGGTCTCTCAAGTTGCTCAATATCGTGTTTTTGGGTAATTCCAATTCTTCTCTTTTTGCCAATATTTTGTCTATCGAGTTTCTTATTTTTTGGCGGTGTTTTTGTTGATTTTTCTTTCACGGGTTCTTGTTCTCAGGCAATTTTAGGACGTGGCCATGTTTCGTGTTTGTATTTTTGGGTTGGAGTTTTTCTTTGTGAACTTCAGTTGGCGTCCATAGAGAATTTCTGCTAAAAGAGGTGGTCCTGAGGACTTCCATAAAATTCTGTTCTAGGTGGCATTTATGATGCTTGATGAAAGCAAGGTTATTTGATGGAATCATTGCCGAGACACCTGATATAATTTTGGCATTTCAATTCTTAACATTATGGGGTTTTTTTTGAATAATTATACGAAATGGTTTGTTGTGATTAGTTTGTTTCAGCAGCTAAGGTCTCATAGTTTGTAAAATTTTATATATTTCTTCAGTAATTAACTGTTATAGTAGTTCTCCGAAACAAAAAAAAAAAAAGCGAAGTAATGATCTCAGTATCTAAGGATGTAGTTACTAGTTATTGCATTGTAAATGAGGGGCAGAGGGAGAGTATGCATCACTTAGAAAAATGGAATATTGGGAAATTCAGGAGTTGGAAGAGGTGGATGTGCCATTTAGAGAAGAGGCTATGGGGACTGTGGGTGGGAAAGTTGGTTTATGGATGAGGGTAGCCATAGGAATACATTAGAAAGGCCAAATTTTGGGTTTTGAGGTGAAGAACTTGGTAGAGAGAAGGGCTTTTTAAGTAATATGATGAGTTCACAAGAGTCTAGGATTGACCTTGTGAAAGTGTTTGGATCATTAAGGTCTACTTGTTCCTTTGATTTCTGTTATAACATGATGCTGCCTCTAACTTGATGACATGGTGGCAATTGTTGGAGGTGGGGGTGAGGGATGGATCTTTGGTCAAATTATAAGAAAGTCAAATTATAAGAACAGACTTGTTCTATAGAGAAAATGAATAAATGTCTTTATTTCCCCTTTTTTCCAGTTCTTGCGGTGGTTAAGAGGAGTGATGATTACCATCCTTCGGGTTGGGATCTATTTGGTTCCTGTCATCTTAGAATTCTATATTGGCCTTCTAAATTGTTGAACATACTGTGGTTGGCATAGTAGGGGTGGTGGAATCTACTTTCTTCAAACCAAATTTTTGGTGGTGTGGTTATTTTGCTTCTGACAACATAGTTTGGAGTGTACTAACACAGTCCAAGGATGAGAACAGTATCACAGGCTCTCGAAGCTTGCATGCACTGCCAAGATCTGAATATGGAAAATTTGAAAGGTTTTATAGAAATTAGAAATGGGGAAAGAGGAATTTTGGAGTTATGAGGCTTGGAGAAAGACTAAGAAGCTGATGATAATGATGGATTTTGAACTCACCTTAATGTGACCGTAAAGAGTTTTTTTTTTTTAAATATTCATATTCAAAGTCAGACCTTTATGTTGTGGTTGGTTTGGAATTTTTTTTTTTTTTAATATCTGAATTTCATGAGGAGCAGGCTGCAAAGCCATTGCTATTTGAGTTGTGCTGACAAACTGAGTCTGCAACCTGGACCACTTTTTCACATCTTGGAGAAGAAAAGAAGATAAGAAAATTTTCTATTAATTGTCATAAAGTTTTTTCTTTTGTTGTGCAATAGAATTAAGAATACTCGAAATATAGGCCATTTGAAATTAAGTCTAGGGAAGTTGCTCACTTTTGGCACATAATTTTGCAATCAGTCTAATTTTTTTTTTTTAATAATCTAGAATGAGTAAAATATTGTTGATAGGTCTCAATAAGGGAATAATACTTTAGGGCCTGTTTAGATGTCTAGGCTGAAAATCCCATGGGATTCATGAGTTGGGCCAAGACAACCAGCTAAATCAGACTAGATTTGGCCTATGTTTACAAGAACCCACAAAACTATTAGAGTGGGCTGGTCCGAATCCCATAGGGAGAAAAGAGAAAGACCTCAACAGGTCTTTTTTTTTTTTTCCCCTATGGGATTCGGGCTGGCTTGCTCTAATGGTTCTTTGGGTTCTTATAAGAATAGTCCTAGTCCAGTCAAATTTAGTTGGTTGTCTTGGCTCAACCCATAAATCCTATGGGATTTTGGGCCCAGACAGGCCCTTAATAGGGATTAACCTTGAAGGATGATTGTTGAATTCACCAAAAGAAACATAGTATGTTATTGATTTTTTTGAGATATGAAACTATCAGGGAATTCATTGACTGACTGACTATTCTGTTGACAAAAATGTAATCAACCATTGTTATATGCAGATGAATCATTAATTAATATATGACTATATTGTGGCATTGGTTATGTTTCTCTTGGTTTGTCTCATGCCTCACACGCTCTTTCTTAAAAATGATTAAGTTTGCACCACATTCGGATATATACTTCCATTGAAATAGATTAACACCTGCCTCAAATTGTTTGACCTCAATACTCCATGAATCTATGCTTCCCCAAATGTTCTAGGGTTTATTGATGAGGATAAATATTTTAGTTGGGATCTTGAGGTTTTCCTATTATCCTATAATCATAACTAGGATTGGTTTTTTGGTTGGGTTTAGATTTTGCTTGCTTCCACCACAAATAATGGTGTATTTGTCTTCATGGAGAGTTGCGTATTAATATTATATGATTTAAAACAAAGATTTAACTGTATTTTCCACATTATTTTCTCTTATTGCCCCTGTTTTTCCCTTCTTCCTCTTCTTCAGGCAATCTATGACCTCTTTTGCATAACTACATTTTTGTCTATGCTTTCTGAGTTCCAGATAACCTAGATACTAACAAGTTGGATTGTGAGTCCAGATGGCATTTGAATATACTGTAATTGTAGCCAACCTCATTTCTACCCAAAATAAGCAAAAAAAAATGCATACAAAGTAATTATTTTCAAATGGATTTATGACTCCAGACAGCATTGTGGATCAAGTGCACTTGCAGATGACTTTATTTCCATCCCAAATAGATAAAATGTTTTGCAAAATCAGTAATTTCTTAACAAGAGAATTGTAAATTTTGAGCATTTCGAATTTTATGCTTAGGAAATTTTTCCTGTGGTGTGAATTCACTATATGCCATGCATTTCTATCAAAGCTTTGCATGTAAGAAAGGACAACATTGATATGTTGATGTAGGATGCTAGGTTTAGGGCCGCCTATATGCAATGGTGGACTTTGAGGCAAAGAAGTAGTTTTAGAAGGACTTTGTTGCTCGCTGTCCAAATTCTGAGATTAGGACAGTCAATAAGAAAATTTGAAATTTAGGGCACTATCTGTTCGAAAAAAAAAAAAATCTATCTAGGAAACCTATATATATATGGGAGGATAAATCAAATCACAATCTGAAGCTCACTTAAACAGTCAAATATAAATCTTTAATCAGTTTACATCCGATAATGCACACATTATATATGCAGCAATGAATTTGGTTTCTTTTTGAAAAATCAAAATACAGAAGTAATTTCAAACCCTTGATGATATATATAAGAGAGAACATAGCACATCAAAGCAATAGATTAATGTAGCAAATAAATCTTAATAAAACTGTTTAAAGAAACCGATATCTGTTGATAATCTGGTACTGCAGGCAGCAAACAGTAAATAGAATAAGAGGTAAAGAGAATCGGACTAGTAGAGAAAGAAAAGAGAATAATAAAGATAGGAAGACGTATGCGCGCGCGCGTGCGCTTGTGTGTGTGTGAGAGAGAGAGAGAGCTGAACATGCCTTTCTTTTTTTCTTCAAAATCCAGCATCCATGATCCTTGGATTGCTGGCTTTGGGGCTTTATTTAAAGCCCTCTTGATTTCCTTTCCAAGCAAGGTTCTAGCTATTTTAGGATTCTAACCAATTTGGAAATAAATCCCCTACAATTACACTAATTAACCAACCAATTTAACCTCTGGAATTCTTGATACTCTATGATACTGTAGCATGTACCATTCACACTACAATGGTGTGAAGGGTAACTGACCTATAATTTTAAGCCAAAACAAATCTATAAACATGACTAAACAAATATAAAAATCAATCATTGATAAATTGGATGCCATCAAACCACTTTATGGACTTGAAGGATGCTCACGCATCATATGCTTCTGTTGCATGTATCTCATGTGTAAGACTTCATGATGACACTTTGAAGCTTGATCTCCTGCTGAATCTCCAAGAGCTGATGATGAAGGCCCACATAAAATTTTCTTGCCATCACACAATCGATTGGTTGATTTGATGTTCATTGGTTGAGAACCAACAAGTTGTGGATTATTTGTTGGTGACAATCTTCGTTGAATCCAGCCAATCAATGAGGAATGAATCTTCATATTGCTTGATCTCCATCATTGCCTTCAGGACTATGACTTGATCTTGTGATGCATGCTCTATGTGTAGATACTGTTACTTTGATTTTCTACCTTTTGAATGTTAAATGAACCATTCTCTACAAGGTTCTCAGTTGGTTGATCTTCAATGATAGCTTGTTTTCATGATGGAACTTCAATTTTTGTCCTCCTCACATGAGAAAGATTTAATCTCAGGCTCTTCATGAAATAGTTCTTTAGCTTCTTATAGTTTAGATCCTTGATTTGTAGTTCGACCTATGGAGCTTTTCAATGCCTAAGGCTGCTGCGATTGCTTTCAGTGTAGCATTGATTGACATTACATCATTGTTGATAGATGTCAGTTTGGTGTCATATTGATCAAAGTTCTCATATTTGACTTTATGAAGATCACTGATCTTGAACTCAGCTCCCTGTTTAATAGCATGATAAAAGGGGAAAGAAACAAAAATAACAGAAGGAATCAAGTAAGGAATGAAAAATAGAATAGGATCCTTTAGCTTTGATACCATGCATTCATGCTGGCATTGCTTAATTTCTTTTTTTCTACATGTTTATCGACTAGTTATTGGTTGTAAGATGTTTTAAACCATGGTGGATCATACCTTGATCTTTGAAGCCAACTGTTTATTTTTGGGATAAGGCATGTTGATTGAAGATTTTTTCTTTCTTTTTTTTTTGAGTTGTTCGACGCTTAAGATTCATTAATAATGTGTTGGAGAATAATCTGCACCAACAGGGACCTATATTTGAATTTACTATAAAAAAATATATGATGGTTATAATCTGTTTTAAAAAAAAATTCTGCAAACACTTCATGAATTAATTACCACTGTACTCTATTTCAGCCAATGATGCACGCTGGAGTCTACATTAATCCTTTGCAAGCTACAATAAGCTTATTTGAACCATCATATAACATCTGGCCTTATGCAAAACCAGAAGACCTATGAAAAAGAGTTATGAAAAAAGAGTTTGCATGTGTACCTTGGCTGCATCCTCCAGGGATTTTACACCATCAGTTCCTCTAAACTAACTTTGTGATCCTAATACCATACTCTATGAGCCAAAATAATCAGTGGTGTGTAGGCAATTGACTTAAGATACTGATGCTTCTGTTTGATCATAGGTCAGTTATCGCACAAAGATTGCATTTCTTATGGGCTACAATTCTTACTGTGCAGCATGACATTATATTTTCCTCACTCCAAAGCTCTGGGAAAGTTGCAGTTATGGCGTCGGAAGAAGATGATGTTCCCCTTTGGATAACTGATGGTGGCCCATTTGTCGTTGTTACTGATCCTCTAGATGGTTCACGAAATATTGATGTCTCCATTCCAACTGGAACCATTTTTGGGATATATAATAGGCTTGCAGAATTAGACCATCTGCCTGTGGAAGAGAAGGCACAGCTCAATTCTCTTCAAAGTGGTAATCGGCTTGTTGCTGCTGGCTATGTGTTATATTCATCGGCTACAGTATTATGCATTAGCTTTGGGTCAGGGACTCGTGCATTCACCTTGGATCGCTCAACCGGAGAATTTGTTCTTACACATCCCAGCATACAAATTCCCCGTCGGGGTAAGAGATTATCTCCTTGTACGAGCTTGTAATCTCACCTGATCATAAACATCATGCTTTAGGTGGAGAATTCAGTTTTTGGTATGGGGAAACTAACCAATCTTGATTAGATGAATAATTTTCTTTAAAGCTTTACCTAGAAAAGGTCAACTGTGTCTTTTAGCTCATCTAATTATTCTTATTCTGCTCTGCCAATGTCAGGACAGATATATTCTGTAAATGATGCACGATACTTCGACTGGCCAGATGGTTTAAGGCAATATATTGATACTGTCAGACAAGGTAAGGGACAATTCCCAAAGAAATATTCGGCTCGCTATGTCTGTTCGCTGGTTGCTGATTTTCACCGAACTCTTATTTATGGTGGGGTGGTAATGAATCCAAGAGATCATCTTCGCCTAGTTTATGAGGCAAATCCTCTTAGTTTCCTTGTGGAGCATGCTGGAGGCAGAGGTTCTGATGGTAAATCTAGGATTCTTTCAATCCAGCCAGTTGAGCTGCATCAAAGGCTACCCCTGTTTTTGGGAAGTGTGGAGGATATGCAAGAACTAGAGAGCTATGATAATGTCCAACAGAAGATTAATCCTGGATATGAAGTCTGATGCTGATAAATCCATTGTGACCATTACAAATGATGTGGTCTTTTGTTGCATGAGGTGGCTTGCTTAGATTTACTCTCTTCGAAAGATTATGAGTCAAAACTCCTAAAGTTTTGTGTAAAAGTATCTGTACTCTGCAATTCAACATTTGTTTCTTCAATATTATGGATTTTGTAGCTTTCCAGTTTATGCAAATGGTCGGATTAAATTTCAACCTCCTTATGATAAGTGTGTTTGGAAAATTTTGAGTAGCTGTTTCTCAATTCCCTGCCTTCTGTTTTCAAGTCATATAATCAGGGTCTGCTGATATGTTGGTTCTCATAACTGTGAACATCAACTGTGTTGGAACAGTTGGAACATCAAGCAAACAATTCAAAGCAATGATTATTCTTCCCTGTTGCTAGTGTGAACTACAATACCCCACCTCATTGTTCATATAGGAGAAGCTATGCTCCAAGAAATGAGCGTGATGGCAAATTTGCAAGGTAATTAGGATTGCTTGCTTCATAGTTCTGGAATGTCGGGAGAAAGCAAGTTATTATTCCTCTGAAAAGAGAAGCATCCATTTATAAGTTGCATGCTTTCACTGCTTTGTGAAATCATCTGTCTTATCTGGGCCTTTACTTTTTCTTTCCTATATTATGAATAACATTGGAGGGTGTTTGGTAGGGGGGAGAGTTGAGGTCCGGAATCGGAATCGGAATGGATGACTCCTATTCCAACCGTTTGGTTGGGAGGAGTCTCGTTTCTATTCTCATTCTGGATAGAACGAGAATTGCCCAATTTATCTAAAATTTGACCTCTATTTTTTTTTTAAAAAAATAAATTTTCATTTGGATTTCGATCACAAACCAAATTCATTCTGATTTTCTTTTCGATTTCAATTTTGATTGCGAATCAAACACCCCCTGAGGAGATACTTGGTTCGCGATCAGAATGAAAATCGGAATGGATTGTAATTGAAATAGCCTAATTCTCTAAAGTGTTTGGTTCATAACCGAAATCGAAATTAAAATTGGAATCGGAATGAAAATTTGAATCTATAAGGAAGAGTGGAGATTGAATTTTAGATAGATTGAGCCATTTTCATTCCACCCCGAAATCGAAATCGTAATGGAACTCCTCCCAACCAAGTGGTTGGAATAGAAGTCATCAATTTTCATTCTAATTCTAGACCCCTACTCCTCCCAACCAAGCACCTCCGAATTTAATTGGAAGCATCACTTACTTTTCTTTAGATGCAGCCTGCTTGTTTTGATGCTCAGAGGTCCTGTTTCCTGTTAATGTGCAACTCAAGGAAAATTTCTCCATAATCACTCAATGATCAGAGTATCACATTTATGTGGGTTTAATTATTAACCAATTCCATCACCAAGCATACTTATTTGGCTTTCCAAAGAGCAACTTTATTACTTCTTTGGACATTCAAATGTGCAACTTTGTAGCTAATTATATTTCAGAGGTTAGGTACTTCAGAGATGATTTCTTTTTCGTTTTTATGATTTTGAGTATATCTAACATACTTGTTGGAAGGAAAACGTGCTTTAACAAATGTATGGTATTAACAAATTGTCTGCATTATACTTTTTCGAGTAAGAACCTCATCTATTCTAAGACCAGTCCTCATGTTGTAACGCTTCTTAAGAAGAAAATCCACACCTTCTAATGTTACATTTAGCAATGTAGATCCGCAAAAATTTAGAACTACAAAAAGTACCTCAGCACTTACCAAAGTTGTCTTGATGGAATTATTGTATTAAGTTGGTGCATGATATTCTGAGATTAGGTCCTAGAAGCTGCATTTGTAATCATCCAGATGCACTTGGATTATGATGAACCGATATCGATGAGCTGTTGCCTGATAAGTCACCTATCGAAGAATGACATCAATTTTTGAGTGCCTTTCTGAATATTAGTAGCTTAAATACTGGACATTTTGTTCATCCCGTTGGTACTTTAAATTAAATTATAAGATATGCATCTTTACGGCTTATATTTTAGTTGTTCATTTGATAATTGGTAGATTTGTTTTCTGCATTAGCATGCTTGAAACTGAGCTCAATTTTATAGAAATATATTATTTTTTAATGTTAACATTTTTGTTTTGGAGCAAACTTGAGGGAAACATGTTATGCATTATGATGTAGGCTATCGAATAAGTGCAAAATTTTGTATCTGCATTTTTCTTCTTTTTCCCCTGAATTTTTAATTATTTATCCAGTTTTATCTATTTTAAGCATTTTATTTATTTTTGAAAAATTTTTAAATAAGAATTGTACATGTCCCTGCATGTTGATATGCATCATGCGGTATATCAGCTTCTTACAGGCAACAGCTGCATTTTAGAGCCTTGACTGTGTAGACTGGTAACATTTTGAACCATAAATGCCAAAATGGAAGTTCATCAAAACTTATAAAATAATTTACAGAGTTGTCTTCATGGAATTATATTTAACATTTTACTTCTAGAGAAAGAGGAGTCCAAGAAAATATATTTAAGCATAGGCTAGAACTTGGGACTGGCAGCATCTTAAAGAGAACTGGGGCTACATGCAGCTAAGGTGCTTATCAAATTCAATTCCATTTTCTACTAACCAATGGAAATCCTAGTATTGTAACTCATTTTTCTCGTGTTGACGTATAGAAGTTCCAGAAACTTTACTTGGATTTGTTGATTCATTCCTACTGAGATATATATATATAGCACTCTTTATTTCATTATCTGAGAGAGGGTGGATGGTGTGATGGCGTTCTTACTATGGCATGTTTAATGTTGTACCAGTGTAGCAAATTTTGTGAATTGTTTCTGGAGGCTCGCTGCTACCAACCAAAGAAGACAAGCAAATTGGAAGCTTGAAGTAAGAAACTGAAAGCAGGTAGCAGTCATGGCATTAGCAGCAATTTAAGTAGATGTTTGCTGGAAGCAGGGAGATGCACTTCCACTTAAGCTTAATTGTTTGTTAATGGCAGACGCTTATGGGTCTGGTTTTGTAGGGGCTTGAGTTTGAGTTTTTCCCTTTGAATGTACCAAAAGAAAAAAAGGTAGGTAGCACTCATAAGCTTCATAATGCTTGGTTTAACCCCTTTCAATTTATCTACATGGGTATATAAATCTATTATTAATTTGTGGCAACATTAGTTATATCATGACAAATGGGTTCTAATGCTAAATCATTGGATGTACTAAACATGATTTTCTGATGATACTCTAGCAAAATTTTAGGATCAAATTTTCTGATGGCCAAGATTCCTTTATGGAAGCTTTACAACATAACAAAATCCAATACATAATCTGAATGCTGTTATTGCTACAAAATAAACCATAATGATTCATCCAACATGTTTGGATAATTAATATCAGGCATTCTATTATATCTTTTTTTAATTAAAATTATATCATGTCTTTCATTTCCCTATTTGTCCTTTTCTTTTCTTTGATAAGAAAAAGGGCACAAGCTGTATTAAAAGGAAGTTAAACGATGCTTTATAGAGGAAGACAAAATAGCCTAAAATGGAGTTACAGTTGACCAGTGAAACAAAATGAAGCCCAAACCTAACGATGCAAGGAAGGAACACACACCAGTTTGTATGAAACTAACAAAAGGTAAAGTTACATAGTGCTAGAAACATAACTCAACAATAATAGACAATAGCGTGAATATTACATATGTGAACCAAAAACAGCTTGCAGTCAAAGACTCTATGGATATTTGCCTTGCATAGAAACTTATGATCATATTGTTGGAACAATACTAACAAAAATTTTGATTATAAAAATTATAAATAATTTATAAAAAAATCAAGATATAAAATTGATCAAATTTGGAAGCATGTTGGACATTATTCTAAGGCATATTTCTGTCTCTCGTGCAGAAAAATCCAGAAAAATTATCCTAAGATATAATCGGGATCCCTACACCTGCAAGCATGATCATGAAGGAGATTGATGAAGACTCTTTCAGCATCTACAAAAATAATCATAAAAATAAAAGACTTAAAGAGAAAAGTCAGAAGAAAAATAGGGAAAAGCTTGGATTGGATGTCTAAAATCAAGTCTCAGGATGCTCCTTTTATAACCATCCAATATGATCATTTATGACCATTGGGGCTTTTATTGACCCATTAAGATCGTCCAGCAGTCAAAATCTTTAATAAGAAGTCCAATAGTTAGAAAATAAAAATGATATTAAATAAATATGATCGTCGATAATTAGGAGCCCAACGGTCAAAAATTAACATCATGATAATAAAGAGATTAAAATATTTAAATAATAAAATTAAAAAATAAGATTAAAATGTTTGGAGAAGAATTTAAGAAAATTTTGAGTTTTTCTTTTCGGATTTTCTCCAACAATCCCCCACAAAACTTAAATTTTTTTAAAAAATTATAAAATAAAATAATATAAATTTCTAAATGCATATACTATGTAATGGGTAACATGATTTAACTTTACTTAGTGTGAATAGTTTTTATCTAAAGAAAACAGAATGAACTAGATCTTCAACTATATTCTTTTGATCCAGACTTTAACTATCACATATATAGTACAAAGTTTCTTCATTGTAAGTCTATGCATTAGTAGTCCTATGTATCTTAATTTTTTATGAAAGTTACTAAAGATAGTCCAAATTTTATATCCACGATCATATATGGATACTCTCATATAGGTGAGTCCCTCCAAGGATGTATGTGATGTCACATTTCGAAAAATATTTTTCGAATCTCATTTAGAGATAAGTTCTTTCTAACTACTATATAGGAGTAATAATCACTATAGGGATGAGATAGAGTTTATAACTTCTATATCAAATAAATCACATGTGCTCCTCAACCAATCAATTAGGTTATTATTACCATATTGAACTTTCTTCAAAGAATCTTCTATTATAGAGGTTGGGTTCCCACTATTGGAAGATCGATTATGGGCAAAGCCCTATCCCTCTCGATGACTCTAGTACTTCAATCCTATTTAAGCCTTTTGTAAGGCAATCTAATAAAAAGGATCCTCCTATAATTTTTGACTATATCCTATAATTGTTCAGTCATATCATTAGAATAAAAGAAAATAAATAGAAGATATTTTTTTATCATAAGATGCTACCATATGAGATTTTAATGAATAGATAAAAAGGAAGGACACATAATACTCCATTATATATCATGTAATAAAATCTATTTGTTTAGAAAATCCACTGGTCATTTTTTAAAAAGTTGCTGGAAAATCCTAAAAATCTAAACCTGTATAAGACCAATAACAACTGCTAGGTCCCATTCTTTGGGATTAATTACAAAGTTACCTAATTAACAACTTAGAGGGCAACATTACCATGATGTATATAATAGAGAGCAGGAATACTGTAAGATCAATTTTCATGTTTATAGCTAAGTATATGTATGTAAAATATGACATTATCCAATTTAGCACTATTAGATGCTAAAGCACCTTTTTTTTGAAATAATTTATGACAAAAGAATCTAAAATAAAGGACAATAAATAAATTGCCTGAACACCTTTTACTTGCACCCGTTGTATCGTTTCAGTAAACACACCCATAAATCTAATGGACTTCTTAGATAAAACAAAATGATAACTAGGGTAAAATGCCAAATGCTAACAAAGAGAGATTTCAAATTTGCGGCAATTGAACGAAGCATGTCAAAATACATCCCACAGTCATTTACTCTATTACCTAGGTGACTGCAAACCTTTTTATTTTTTTTAATTTTTAATGATTGAAAGTGTAGTGAGGCGATCACATTAAATTATGGAAATCCAAAGTTACTCTAACCATAGATGCATGCATCATATAAATAAATGTACAAAAGCGAAAGATTAGGCATACATTAGCCTCTGCTGCTGGATTCACTACTATAAAATGGGACTAAGGTAGTGCTTACTTTTGTAGCGGTTCTAAAACCACTGCCATAGAATCTATGGTAGCGATTATAACGAACCACTACCATATGTCCATTCTATAGCAGCGGTTAAAATAAACTGCTGCTATAGGCTATCTATTACAAAGGTTATATATAACCATTGGCATAGGTCCAATCTATAGCAACAGTTATAGATAATCATTGCAATAAGTTGGACTATGGTAGCAGTTACTTAACCATTTTTATAGTTTCAATATATGGCAGTGATTAAGCATGACTGTTGTCATTGGTCCGACCTACTACAGTGGTTATATATATAACCGCTACTATAGATAACCTATGCAGTAGTTTATTTTAACCACTACTATAGATCCGGACTATTATAGTGGTTATCAGTAACCGCTGTTATAGATTCATAAACATGGCAATACAAAATAGTGGCATGATGTTGAGTGCCATCATTGGGTGTTATGCTAACTCAAGGGATTCACAATCTTGTACGAAGGATCTGAACTATTATAGGATGGTGGAGAAGATAGTCATCTTAGACTACTATTCTAAAGAAAGGATTGCATTAATGAAATACGATTGGTTTGACATCTTGTATTAGTCAGGATGAAAACTGATGAGTATGATTTTACTCTTTGCACATGCAATGCCATCTTTGCACTGAAGAATCATATATACTTGCCTCTCAAGCTAGTCAAGTCTTCTACGTTAGTGATCTCTTGGAGCCTCAATGGGATGTTGTTGTGAGGATGGTGCCTAAGTATACCTTTAATAATACTGAGATTGATAACGATGTTGGACCGTGCATACAAAGTGCTCCTCTAGGACCAAACTTATCTAGTGCTGTCGAGGTCGTAGATACATTTATTAGAAGCGATGGTGATGTCCATATTATAGATGCCACTAGATGATGAGTTCAATATTCTGATATAAATATTAGAGTCTCTTTATTATTGCTCTACTAATATTAGTTGTTGTTCAATATGTTATATTGATTAATGTTCATTAACATTATATGTCATGATGGTACCAAAATGCCATCTAGCTTTCACCTCTATCCCTCAATCGGCTACGCGAGATCAACATTTGAGCTACCACTGGCACATACTTCATCCATCTCCATATTAGCTTCCAAGCACCACCGGCATCTACTCCATCAGTATTTAAGCCTTCACCATCAGCTATATCTCCAGTACATGCTCCACCCAACGATGAGTCTCCACTGGCATCCACATCGTACGATCCCATAGTCAGTGAGAGTATATTTTTATTATATTAATTAATTAATTAATTATTTTATATAGTTATTGTACTCTCTTATATATTTATATAATATATTTTTATTGCAGGTGCATCATTCAGTAGGATATTTTGCTATTCCACATGCATGCCGCATGTATAGAACTACCAGCATTAGGTTATGGTGGAGTACGATTGAAAGAGAAGACCGTGTGGAAGATGCATTTCTTTTTTGAAGTGCTTGTAAGATGGTTCGATATTATTCCAATACCGCCTATAGACTGGTGATTGATGGACGCTAGTATCAGAGATCGGATATAGGAGGAGATATGGATAAGTGTATCTTAATTATATTTATGCATTTGATATGTTTATACTATGTTTGATTAGAATAATTTCATAATTAACTTTTGATAACTTTGTATAGAGGAGGTATGACTTTTCAGATCATGAGAGGACTAGAGATACCTGATTGAAAAAGATTAGAGAGTTGTATCAGAACTACAAGAATAAGCTCTACACAGGATGGCTCAAGCACTGATGAAACATTGAGGAGGAGCTTGTTCCTTAGATTTAGGATTGTCTGCTGAGTCAGTGGGAGGGGATAGTTAGAATTAGAGGAGCTAGAAGTTCCAGATTTAATTTCTAACTTTTAAATTTTTAATATACTAATAATTATATTTAAATATTTTTTAAATACTTATTATTTAAATATTTTTAGGCTGCCTCCCGTTAGAATCAGAGAAATCGAGTAGTTCAGGAGTATGCATATACTCTCGATCATAAGTTTATGGCTAGTCGTATGTATAGAGAGATAATAAATTCTGAATCTTAGTTTAAAAAAAAATAATATTTTTTTTGCTTATTTTTAATAAGCTGATCCATTATTATAGTTGATGAGAGAGGACGTGATGCCCACCCATAGTTGCATTTTTTGATCCGACCGTACGGATAAGAAGGGTAGATCGATGAACGCCACGATCAAAAAAATTTTTATAAATAATAAATAAAATATTAATATGATTAGTATTATAATATTTTTTATGATATTTTATTTGAATTTGCAATTATAGGAGCAGTTAGATGCGCTCACGAGCGAGGGTCCGGACATCTCTGGCTGCCATGTGAAGGAAAACTAGTAGGGTTTAGGGCATGCTTTTCGAAACTTTTTCAAAAATTAACTACAACGAAAGCAAAATTAATCTAAAGTTAATACCATGCATGCTATGATCTAATCATAAAATCTTACTCAGAATCCTTGACATGCTTATATGAATCAAAAAAATAAAATGCATTCGATCAGCAAATCATATTTGCTGACTGATCTATGTTCAGAATATAGTACCTATGCGCGGATAGATGATCACCGTAATCTAGATCCACTGAAAGATGCTCTCCCATCATGTTGCAGCCACACACATGTCCAATCTCTATCGTGAGTCCATACGGAGCTCCTGATCCTAATCAACCCTTCTAGAGTGCTAGCTCATCGTTGGGCCTTTGATGGCTGATCTTCGTCGATCCAATCGATGATTTGCTTTGGATCTTTCGGATGCTCCAAAAGATTAGAAAATGCAATGGAGGAAGATGAGATGGTGGTGAAAGTCGATGGAGATCTGACACTCAAACTCTCTACCCAAAAACTTAGAGTCTCAACTCTAAGGTTTCAGCACACACCCATAAGAACCTTGATCCCTTTTTCTCTATGGAAAACCTTACGCCAAAAGAGATGCGCGCATCTCTCTGATTTCTATCTCACAGAATCCTTCTCATCCCTCATGCACACCCATGCATCTCTCCTTATTTCTCACATGTGCACGCCCAAAAAAATCCCATTTTAATAGGCATCAATGCATGGGAGGATAAAGATAGGTTTGGTTGAACTTATTTCAACCAATCTCTTGAATGCAAAATTCAAGAGGACTCCTTATCTTATTTCAGCACTCACCCCAATGTTTAACATGCAGAAGGACTCTCCTTCTTGCATGCACACAAATAAAATGGTGATCAAATAAATGAGAAGGCGTGGAGACTAGATAAGGATGAGAGGAAGATGTGGTTTCAAATACTAACAAATCAAGTTGAATTCAAAATTCAATTTGCTTTGAATTGATCCAATCCTTGGACCAAGTCAAAAAGGAGATAAGAGAAGAGGCATAGAAGGCTTCTTGGCATGGGAATTTCCACACATATTCTCAATGTGCATTGAGAAGGAGAATGGGTTAAAGATTAATGGCACATGGAGATAGATGTTTAAATTCAAACTTACTTTGAATTGATTCAAATTGGCTTCAACTAAACCAATAACTCTAGACCCAATTAGATTAGGTCAAACCTAATCAAATTAGGTTTAATCCAAATCAATTAATTTTTAATTAAATTAAAAATTAATTAGGTCCAATCTCTAATCAAATCAAGGTCCATCTCCCTAAGCGATTAGATCATCACATGATCAGCTTAGATCAACTAAATTGAATCAAATTCAATTTGACTTGATCAATTCCTCATTGCTCAATCAAATTAAGCTAATTAGCAATCTAATTGCTAATTAATCCTATAATAATAACTGAGTCCTAATCAAGTGGGACATCCAGTCATGATTAGCCATTAGATCAGATAGAAAACTCTTATTATGTATGATCCCATAGGTTCGAATCCTAAGCCGGTAGCACAAGAACTAACTTCTTATGCCAATCGATGTAACCATCTAGCAATAGTACCCTATGTCTGGATAGGTTGAAAAGTTGCACTGCAATAATCCTAAAAAAGTTAGAGGTTGCATATAGTTACCGTATAATTCATCCTCTTGACCACGATGCTCATAAAATGATCCAGGGTTAACTGCCAATCCTAAAAAATTCATCCATATTGTATTTCAAAATTTAGCATCCATCATATGGACTATCTCGATCGAGGTTTTGTTAAATTGAGATATAGCAATGCACTTACTCCAACACTTGGAGGGGTTAATCCCATCTTGCCTCATGCACCGATAAGCCAAGTACTTGACTGCATTTAGTAGCCTTCCATCACTGAATTAAAAATTTAGATAGTCTGGTACCTAAGTACAGTGAGTTGCTTGAAAGTTATCGTGGTGATCTCAGGTCTAAGGGACACATATATCCATATCCTTCGCGAGCAATCTTGGTAGAAGAGAGCTCCGTAGATGGATTACGGACAGTGAAATGTACCCCTATATTTTACCTGCATGCCATAACAGCATCACCATGCTTCTTGGTTAAGAGGACAATCAATACTTATGGCACACAATGATCTACTCTTGATTAACGTTATCGTCCTAAGTAACAACGAATCATTTGATCATAATTAGTTTAAGGACTAAATGATAAATCCTCCTTTATCGAATCTAAATAATCTTAAGGACTTCATCATAGAGAGTTCATTACAGAAAGATGTACAAAATGATGAAATTATTAGAATAATAATTTTATTCAATTAAAATTTAAGTATAAATTATATTTAGCTCAATCATCTACAACCTAGATGATTGGCTTTAGGATACATTTTTCAACAACTCCTGCTTAGACTAAAGCCACTCAAAATAATATCGAATATCCATCTTCCATTTATGATTATCGAACTCTTTGATTTTGAGAGCTTTAGTAAATGGATCAGCCATGTTCTCCTTTTTATTGATCTTCTGAAGCTCGACGTCACATCGCTCTATGATTTCTCGTACAAGATGGTAGCGACGTAGAATGTGTTTGGTGCGCTGATGTTCCTTCGGCTCCTTCGCTTGAGCTATGGCTCCAGTGCTATCACAGTAAAGCAGAACCAGACCATTTAAGGAGGGTGCCACTCCTAGCTTATCGATAAACTTCTGCAGCCATACGACTTCCTTCACAGCATCAGATGCCGTAACATATTCTACCTCGCACACAGAATCGATCACAGTATGCTGCTTGAAACTCTTTCAGTAGACCGCTCCACCATTTAGGATAAATACATAACCTGACATACTTTTACTATCATCATAATCTGACTAAAAACTAGAATCGGTATATCCCACAAGTTTCAAATCAGTATCTTCATAGATGAGCCACCAATTCTTGGTATTTCTTAAATACTTCAGGATTATTTTTACAATCTTTCAGTGATTCTCATCTGGATCAGACTAGTATCTACTCACTATCCCTAGTGAGTATGCCATGTCTAGTCTTATACATGTCATGGCATACATAATAGAACCTATTATCAAAGCATATGGTATTCTACTCATATGCTCTCTCTCTTGAGAAGTTATCAGACAATCCCTCTTCGAGAAAAAAATTTCATGGCCTATCGAAAGATAGCCCTTCTTGGAATTCTCAATGTTGAATCTCTTCAATACGGTATCAATGTATGTAGATTGGGATAATCCAAGTAATCTTTTAAATCTATACCTATAGATCTTCATCTCTAGGATGTAGGATGCTTCTATCAAGTTCTTCATGGAGAATTATGACGATAGCCAAATCTTTATTTTCTGTAATGTAGGAATGTCATTTTCAATTAAGAGAATATCATCCACCTATAGTACAAGAAATACAACTGTAGAACTATTAGCCCATTTGTACATGCAAGGTTCTTCTCTATTTTTAATGAAGTCATACGTTCTGATCACCTTATCAAAATATATGTTCCAACTCTGAGATGCCTGCTTCAATCCATAAATAAATTTTTGAAGCTTGCACACCTTAGACTCATCTATGGATGTGAACCCCTCATGTTGTATCATATACACCTCTTCATCTAGCTCTTCATTAAGAAAAGCTGTCTTCACATCCATTTACTAGATCTCATTGTCTAGGTATGCTACTATCGCAAGCATAATTCGAATAGACTTAAGTATTGCTAGTGGAGAAAATATCTCATCATAATCAATACCATAATGCTGATGATATCTCCTAGCAACTAGATGGGCTTTATAGATTTTCATCTTCTCATCTGTGCCCCTTTTCCTTTTGAAAATTTACTTACACCCAATGGGCTTTATCCCTTCAGATGGATTAACTAGTATCCATATACTGTTGACCTTCATGGACTCTATTTCAGACTTAATGGCTTCTAGCTGTGAGGATTTATGGTGCTCCCAAACTTTGGAAGGCCACGGGAGGAGTCACGATGATGGCTCTGGAGATTCCAGGAGCTTGGTTGGTGCTTTGGAGACCTAGAATACAAGGTGAAGCAAGAAACCAAAGCTGAAAAATCAAAACTGTAAAAAAAATTTTTTTTGCAGGTTAGCCGGCTTAATCTAAAACTGGGTCGGCTAAGTCTCAGAGCATAGGCAAAATAGAGAGCTGATCATTTAGAACTGCTGGCACGACATAGAATTGGGCTAGCTCAATTTCATACTGAGTTGACCTAGTAGAACTTAGCTGGCTCAATGCTGAGACTGAGTCAGCTCAGTGCACGGATAGAGTTACGCGATGATCTATTTTGGGCTAGGGTCTGGATTGATCATAGGATCTTAAGGCCTGATTCAAGAGGTCTTAAGGGAGCTAACTCATGTATTAATCGGGTCTAGATCTAGAGAATGAGAGCATGGGATGTTGAAAATATGTCCCAAAGTTAATAATCAATTTGTTGATGGTTGGGCCATATATTTGTAATTATATATGAATTATAAATTAATAAAAATTATTTTGATATTTTTCATCATAAATTCTATTATCTTCTAATGAACTTCTGTCTTGTGATGAAGTCCTTAGGACTATCTAGATTCGATAAAGAAGGATTTATCATTTAGTTCTTAAATAGTTTACGATCAAATGATATGTTATTACTTAAAACGATAACATTTATCAAATATAGATTATTGTGTGCCATATAGGTTGGTTGTCCTCATAACCAAGGAGTGTTAAGACATTGATATGGCATGCAAGTGAGATGTATGGGTATATCTGCATTGAACGTGACCCTCTGGAGCTTTTCTCCTGTCAAGATTAGCTTTGATGGAATATGGGTATAAATATCCCTCTGACCTAAGATCACTATGGTGACTTCCAAGCAACTCACTATATTTTGGTGCAGGACTATCTGAATTTCTAATTTAATGATGAAAGATTTTTGGGCACAGTCAAGTACTTATAGAGTCGGTGCGTATATCAACATAGAATTGACCACTCCTGATTTCAGGAGCTATGTTCAATTGTATTTCAATTTAGTAAAATCTTGGCTAGGATAGTCTTAGTGAGGAGTCATGGGACTAATTGCTTTGAGACACGATATGGATGTATTTTCTAGGATTGATAGTCTAATCCTGAGTCATCTATTACACAGAGGTCATAGGGATGAATTATATGATAACCATATTTGCATAGATTCTGAATGTTACGATTGCAATTATTTGACCTATCCGGACGTCGAGTACCATTGTTAGATGGTCACTTCGATTAGTATAGAAATTAATTTCTATACTACCGATTTAGGTTCGGACCTATGGGATCACACACATTAGGAGTTTCTATTTGATTTGATGGCTGATCAAGAGTTTCATTGGTCTGAGACTCTATGGTCAAGAGTTTCACTGGACTGGGACTCTATGATCAAGAGTCCTACTAGATTGGGACTCTCTGATCAAGAGTCCCATTGGTTTGGGACTCTATGATCAAAGAGTCCACTAGATTGGAACTCTATGACTAAGAGTCCTACTGGACTTAAACTCTGAATCCTACTTGTCTGAGACTCTCTAATCATAAGTTCTGATAATCTACGACACTATGGTCAAGAGTTTCACTGGACTGAAACTCTGTGATCAAGAGTCCTACTAAACTAAAACTTTAAGTTTTACTCATCTGAGACTCTTTGATCAAGAGTTTCACTAGTCTGAGACTCTATGATCGTGAGTTCAATTTGTTTGGGATATTGGATTCAAGAGTCCCACTGATTTAGGACTCTTTAAGAGTTTCATGTTGATAGGACTCTGTTGCCCAGTAACCCATTCGATTTGAACTTAGATATTTTTTAGAGTATAAATTAATAATTTGATTATTGATTAGCTTAATTTGATGGAGCGATGAGGATTCGATCAAGTCTGATTGAATTTAATTCGATTGGATTTGATCCAATCAGGTCATGAGATGACCTAATTGCTATGGAAGTTTTGATCTTGATTTGATCAGGATGTAGATTTAATTAATTTCTAATTTAATTAAAATTTTATTAAATTAGGCTAACCCTAATTTGGTCGTATTTAACTTGATTTAATTGGATCTAAATTAATTGGTTTGATTGAAATCAATTAGGACCAAATCAAATGAAGTTTGAATTCAAATTCTTCCATGCGCCCACCATTTTTAACTTTTCCACTTTGCTTCCCATGCCCTCCCTTTTGTTTATCGAATATTTTTTAAGAAATAAAAATATGCACACAGAAGGAGAGTCCTTCTATGTGTTAAACATAAGGGAGGTGGCATTGGATAAGGATAAGAGGCTCATTTGATTTTTGAAATTACGTGAGTGGTTAAAATCCCTCAACCACTCGATTCTTATTACTTTTCATATGGTTTTCCCATGGTATTCATATCAATAAATTATGAGAATTTTTGTGCATGTAGGAGAAGGGGTTAGCATTATGTGGTAAAAATTTTAAAATATTGTAGCATTAGTTTTGGGTGAAAAAAAATATTGAAGTGAAGGTGAACAAAATCCTATAGCACTTTTCTTTTCCTTTATGCCTCTCTTCTCTTGTGATTTTCATCTCTAAGGATATTCTATTTTTAGATATGATCTAAATAAAGATTATAGATATAAAAGTTATCTTTCCATAAAAACTTATTTCATAGAAAAACTTCATACAGAGAGGATGTGATAGGATTTTTAGTGTGTCAGGATTTTTGGGTCGAGTGAAATCCTAGATTTGGGAATCTAGATTTGGGTGGAGAGATCGAGTGCTGTGAGCATCAGATCGCCACCAAATTTGAAACACATCTTCATCATCCTCTAATATTTATATTTTAATTTTTTAGAATATTTGATAAATAAAAAAATATATGATCGATCGAATCGATCGTGATCAGCCATCGAAGACTCCAGTGAGGAGCTAGCACTCCAGTGGGGCTGATCGGGATCAGGAGCTCCATGTGGACCAACTATAGAGGTCGAATATGTGTGCGACTATGACATGATATCAAATCATTATCTGATGGACTTAGATTATGATGGTTGACTATCCACAAAAAGATATTATATTCTGAACACATAGATGTAGTAAATAGTTTATTACATAGTTTTATTTTCAGATCTATTGATGTATGCATGCATATTATATTTAGATCCTAATGTGTAGGATTAAATAATCTAATATGATCAGTAGATAATTAATTAGATTAATTATTTTTGCTATATCATTATTATTTTTAAAATATTTTTTGAAAGTAGTATGGCAAATTCTGCACTATTTTCTTCATAGAAGACATGGGTGTACATGGGCTCGGTAAGTGCTTTTATATATTGGATTAGCCAGGGGAGTTTTTGGTCAGACCTAATGACTATGTATAAATAAATAGATTATATTAGAATTTTAAAAGATTAAAATCAATATAGATCTTTTCTTCCTTAATTCTGTCTTCTTCTCTTCTCTTTAGAGTTGCCACCTTAGGGTTCTTGAAGAAGCCCTAGAGAGAGGGGGCGCCTCCCTCAAGCCCAAGAAGGGAGGTGCCCCAGCATAGATCTAGGTGTTGGATCTATGGTTTGCTGCCCATAGAGAACGTCACAGGTTTCTTCAGGTTTATGCTAAAAATCAGGGACTTCCGTAATATGGTATCGGTGCTTGTAATGTCAAGGATGATTGGCATTCGAGCGATATCATGGGTCTATAATTTGGTATCAGAGCTAAATGATGCCTGTGATATTGTGGATGATAATATGGTATTAGAGCCAGATTTTAGAGCCTGATGGTGCATGGAAGGAGCCAGGTTTCAAAGTCTGATGGTGCATAAAAGCAAAGGAGAAGTCGTACAAGATGAAATCAGAAATCTATACAAAGATTCCATGGTATCTCTCAAATCTATCTTGTTATTGCTGTGGTTTGGCCAACTAGGAGCAGCGAATTGAAGGTGGAGGTTGAGAGGATTAACAAAAAGGGATTTTCTTAGGGTGGAAGGATTGGGTGCATGATTTGTTGATCGATTTTGATGGAAAGACTGGGGTGTATGATAGTTATGTGATAGGCAGAGAGCACTGGAGTGCTGCAGTAGCACTTCCCTGAAGATGCAGGACTGAGAGAGGCTCGATGATATAGCAACCAAGAAAGGTATCTTAGCAGAGAACATCAGAGTTCTCTAGGAAGATGGGCAGTATGGAGCTGTTGAAGAGAAGTTTTCCATGGGATAATGGTCGAAGAAAGACTGAAGAAGCAACTATATATCATTCGATGTCAAAAAGGTAGGAAAGTAATCGGAGATGTATTCAACGGTTCGACCAGAGCAAGGATTTATGGGCCTTAGAAGTGATGGAGATGGATGATCCATGGAGGTTCAGCAAGTTATGACTGGATGGCTATAGAGTGGCGTAGAGATGAGTCAGAGAGCACTGGAGTGCTGTAGGAGCGCTATCTTGAAGGCATAGGGGCTGAGAGAAGCTCGACGGTGCAGCAGTCGAGGAGTGTATCTCAGTAGAGAGTATCGGTGGTATCTCAGAGAGATCGAGAGTAAGTCTTAGGGAGAGCCAGGAGGTCTTAGGGAGCATCATGGGCATCAAGCAACCAAAAGTATCAAGGATCAGGTTTCTTTTATAGGGGCACCAAGGTGAGTTACGATTTAGGTGGAGGATGATTCTCTGGATGCAACTAAAGCGATGGATGGTGTAGAGACAGAAGAGAAGGATTAGGAGAGAATTTTTTAGGATTCAGTCACTGGATTCAGAAGAGTTGGATGAGATCTTAGGTTTCGAAGATGCCCGTAGGTTACAGAGGTATCCAAGATAGCTTCGAAGAAGATCGTAGAGTGTGGATGATTCGAAGGAGCAGTGATGGTGTTTGAGGTGCAGTGGCAGGCTCAGCAGTATAGTGTTGAGTGGTTGGCCTCGACGGACTCGGGCATAAAATCGACTTCTACGGCATCAGATAGACTTTGGATAGAGGTGGAGCTCCATAGAGATGGCTTCACAAGTGGAAAAAAAATTTGGCATGAGTTCAGAGCACCGGTGATACACAGTTTTAGATGGAACGGCATGTGTAGGTGGACAGGCATAGTTCTGAGGAGATCATGTCAAATGGTATAGCATGTGCTGGTGTAGGAATATTGTAGGTTCTCTAAAAAAATTCAGAAAAAATGATGCAACTACTAAGCAGAAGGAATCCTACAATTTCAAGATGGTGCCAAGAAGCAAGCATAGGTCTTCAATGATGGAGGCGGTCATCCCAAAGGACTCAAAAGTGCACAACAGCTGAAGAAGATTGGCAGAGGTGATATTTGCATAGGTGCTATCGAGTGCGCAGGGATAGTGGGATCTTGCAGGAGGGCATTGTCAAGAAATTTGTCAAGGCTTGGGACACCAAGATGGAGATTATGAGAATTTATGGTGCTTCCAAGCCTTGGAAGGCCACAGAAGGAGTCACGGTGATGGCTTCGAAGATTTCAGGAGCTTGGTTGGTGCTTTAGAGATCTGGGATACAAGGTGAACCAAGAAATCAAAGCCGAGGAATTAAGACTGCAGAATAAAGATTTTCTATAGGTTAGTCGATTCAGTCCAAAACTGGATCGGCTAAGTTTTAGAGCATAAACAAAATAGAGAACTGAGCATTTGGAACTGCTGGCATAGCACAGAACTGGCTCGACTTAATTTCAGACTAAGTCGATCTACTGAAACTTAGCCGGTTCAGTGCTGAGACTGAGCTAGCTCAATGCGCGGGCAGAGTTATGCGAGGATCTATTTTGGGCTAGGATCTGGATTGATCCTAGGATCTTATTAAGGCCTAGTTCAAGATGTCTTATGGGAGCTAACTCATGTATGGATCGGATCTAGATCCAGAGAATGAGAGCATGGGAGACATGGGTGTACATGGACTCGGTGAGTACTTTCATATATTGGGTTAGTTAAGAAAATTTTTGGTCAGACCTAATGGCTATGTATAATTATATAGGTTGTATTAGAGTTTTAAAAAGGTTGAAATCAATACAGATATTTTCTTCCTCAATTCTCTCTTCTTCTCTTCTCTCTAGAGTTGCCGCCCTAGGGTTCTTGAAGAAGTCCTAGAGAGAGGGTGCGCCTCTCTCAAGCCCAAGGAGGGAGGTGCCCCAGCATAGATCTAGGTGTTGAATCTATGATTTGCTGTCCATAGAGAATATCACAGATTTCTTCAGGTCCATGCTAAAGATCAGGGGCTTCTGTAATATGGTATCGATGCTTATGATGTCAAGGATAATTGGCGTTCGAGCGATATCATGGGTCTACAATTTGGTATCAGAGCTAGGTGATGCTTGAAACATTGTTGACGGTAATACTAGCTACTTATCAGAGTCGATTCTCTACATAACATCTATATAGGTGATCGGATCCTCGTCGTTCTTATCGAGTTCAACAAGATCACCAATCCAAACCAAAAAATCATAGTATCTATTCGGTTAATGTGGTAGTCTACCGGATCTCCTCAAGGGTGCCTCTACAATGGGCTCTGGGTTTGATCTTATCAAATCCAGTTCTATAGGTTTATTAGAATATGTCAGTTCTTCTACCTATTGAACTTCACTAAGCTCAATATTACAGATAGCTGTTCCTTCCATAAGAAACTCCTTTTCCAAAAAGACTATCCTATTACTGACAAACACCTTTTGTTCTTCAGCAAGGTAGAAGTAATAACTTCTAGTTTTCTTGGGGTACCCAATGAATAAGAATTTATCAAACCTAGACCCAAGTTTTTCTGGCTATAAATGTTTTACATAAGCCGAACATCCCCAAATCCTAAGATGAGTGAGTGTCGGCTTATGATCAGTCCATATCTCATATGGAGTCTTGACAACAGACTCGCTCGAAATATTGTTCAAAACAAAATAAGTAGTCTCTAATGCATAATCTCAAAAAAAAATTGACAGACTTACAAATCCCATCATGGATCGAATCATGTCTAACAGGATCCGATTCCTTCTTTCGGATACACCATTATATTATGGTGTTACAGGAGGGGTTCATTGTGAAAGAATTCCATTCTCTCCTAGATATATCAAAAATTTATTGGAAAGATATTCACCTTCTCGATCTAACCGAAGAGTTTTAATACTCTTCCCAAGTTATTTTTCTACCTCACTTCGATATCATTTGAACATTTCAAATGAATAAGATTTACTCTTCATAAGATAGATGTACCCATACCTTGATAGGTCATTAGTAAATAAAATGAAGTAGTAGAACCCACCTCTAGCACATGTGCTTATAGGTCTACATACATCAGTATGTACTAGACCTAGAAGCTTATTGGCCCATTCATCCTTTCCAATAAAAGATGATTTGATCATCTTACCAAGAAGGTAGGACTCACAGATAGTCAATGATTCACAATCATCGATGCCAAGGATATGCTCCTTGACTAATCTGTTGATCCTATTCTTGTTTATATGACCGAGCCTACAGTGCCAAAGATAGGCATTGGAGACATAATCTAGTTTTGGATGTTTGTATGATGTGTACATTACACTAATAGGCTATGACAAAATATAAATATTATTTCTTAATTATCCTTGCATTACCGTAACATTATTTATAATGATATCATAATATTTTTTTTTATTGACAAATAATAACCATCCTGGGCCAAAAGTCCAATAGATATTATATTCATTATAAAAGATGGATAATAGTGACAATAACTTAAAATAACATAATTATTTTTAAAAAATAGCTTAAGAGTTTTCAATGCTAGGACTAGAACTTTACTTCTATCCCCAATATTAAGAAATCTATCGCCATTCTCAAACTTTCTATCAATTTGAAGTCTATGCAACGAATTGCATATATAAATTGGACTCCTGGTATCTAATATACAGGTAGATATATCACAAATAGTGAAATTGCAAGATGTTATTGAAGGAAATCGAGTAAGGTTCATAGCATGCAATTCGAAACTTTTTTGAAAATATATCGCAGCGGAAGCTAAAATTAATCTAATATTAATTCTATAGCATGTATTGATCTAATCAATTATCCTACTCAGGATCTAGACATGCTAATATATAATTTGAAATTCAAATATGATCGATCAGCAAATCGAATTTGCTAATCGATTTGAGTTTAAAACTCGATACTTATGCGTGGATAGAAGATCTCTGCAATTTGAATCCATCAGAATAAGCCTCTGGTGTTGCATTGCAACTACACACTCGTCCGACCTCTATGGTTGGTCCACATGGAGCTCCAAATCTCGACCAGTTCCATTGGAGTGCTAGCTCCTTGTCGGGATCTTTGACAGCTGATCGTGATCGATCTAATTGATCATCTTCTTTCTGATCTCCTGGACACTCTAGTAAATCAGAACTTCTTTTTTAGAGGATGATGGGATGGTTTTTCAAATTTGGTTATGATCTGATGTTCACAGCACTCGATTTCTCCATTGGAACCTAGAGTCTCAACTCTAGGGTTCTGCACTCATCGAAAATCCTGATGCTCGAAAACTCTCTCATGCTCTCTCTCTTTGGAATTTTCCTATGAAATAAATTTTTGCAAGAGAAGGACACTCCTATCTACCATACACCCACTTCCAAAAAAATATGAATGGGCGTCCAAAGAGAAACAAAAAAGGAAAGTATAAGAAAAGAAATCTGGCGAAGGAATCCCCTATTTGACTTTTCCACCCTAGATGGATGCATCCCACTCTGATTTTCTCTCTTTCAAAAATCTTCCCATGCCCCTCTCTCATCCTTCACATAAACCCATGCATGCCCATCTAAAAACACTTTTAAAATGGGTGACACAGTGGCAATTATGCATGGATAAGGGAGGTTGAGAATATGGGGCACACAAACTTCTCTTTTGCATGATAAAAACTTACGTAGAAAACAGATGGGGCATGAAAAAATGTGAAAAGTCAAATATGGTGGGCGCTAGGAAGAATTTGAATTCAAATCTCATTTGACTTGGTCCAAATTGATTTTCACCAAACCAATTAATTTAAACTAATTAGACCAAGTTAAATCCAACCAAATTAGACTTAACCCAAACCAATTAATTTTTAATCAAATTAGAAATTAATTAGGTTCAACCCCTAATCAAATTAGGATCAAATCTTCCATAGCGATTAGATCATCTCATGATCTAATCGGATCAAATCCAATCGAAACAAATTCAACCAGACTTGATCAAATTCTCATCGCTTAATCAAATTAAGCTAATGAGCAATCAAATTATTAATTAATCCTCTAATAAATATAGAGTCCTAATCGGATGGGTGTCTAGATAATAGAGTTTCATTAATATGAAACTCTTGAAGAGTCCCAAACCAGTGGGACTCTTGAACCTAATGTTCTAAATGAATGGAACTCACAATCTTAGAGTCCTAGACCAGTGGAACTCTTGATTAGAGAGTCTCAGACAAATAGGACTTAGAGTCTCAATCTAGTAGGACTCTTGGTCGTAAAGTTACAGTCCAGTGAAACTCTTGATCCCAGAGTCCTAGATCATCAGGACTCATGATCAGCCATTAGATTAGGTAGAAACTTCTAATGTGTGTGACCCCATAGATTTGAATTCTAAATCAATAGCATAAGAACTGATTTTCTATACCAATCGATGTAACCATCTAGTAATGATACCCAACATCTAGATAGATCGAAAAGTCACAACGCAATAATGACGAACTTTTGGCTTATGGTTACTGTATAATTCATCCCCTTAACCTCGATGCTCAAAGAATCTAAGATTTACTGCCAATCCTAAAATTCATTCATAATGTATTTCAAAATTCAGTGTCCATCACATGGACCACCTCGACTGAGGGTTTGCTAAATTAAAATATAGTGATGCACTTACTCCAATACTTGGAGGGGTCAATCCCATCTGACTCATGCACTGACTTCATAAGTACTTGACTGTACCTAGTAGCCTTCCATCACTGGACTAAATAATAAATTCTCCTTTGTCGAGTTTAAATAGTCCTAAGGACTTCATCACATAAGAGTTCATTACAGGAAGATGCACGAAGTGATGAAAAAGCTAAAATAATAATTTTATTTATTAATAATTTAAGTATAATTATATTTAGCTTAACCATCTACAATCTAGATGATTGGCTTTAGGATACATTTTTCAATAACTCCTATTTAGACTAAAGCCACTTAGAACAGTATCGAATATCCATCTTCCATTTATGATTGTTGAACTCTTTGATTTTGAGAGCCTTAGTAAATGGGTTGGCCACATTCTTCTTTCCATCAATCTTCTGAAGCTCGACATCACCTCGTTCCACGATCTCTCATACAAGATGGTAGTGATACAGAATGTGCTTAGTATGCTAATGTGCCTTCAGCTCCTTCGCTTAAGCTACACTCTAGTACCGTCACAGTATAGCAGAATTGGACCATCCAAGAAGGATGCTAGTCCTAGCTCATCGATGAACTTCCATAGCTATACAGCTTCTTTCACAGTATCGGATGCCATGGCATACTCCACCTCGCATATAGAATCGGTCACTATGTGCTGCTTGGAACTCTTCCTGCAGACTGCCCCACTGTTCAGGATAAACACATACTCTGACACACTCTTACTGTCATTATGGTTTGATTGAAAACTAAAATCAGTGTATCCCATAAGTTTCAAGTTAGTATCTCGATAAATAAGCCACTGGTCCTTAGTATTTCTTAAATATTTTAGAATTATCTTCATAACCTTTTAGTGATTCTCACCTAGGTCAGACTGATATCTGCTCACTATCCCTGGTGTGTATGCCATGACTGGTCTCGTACACATCATGGCATACATAATAGAACCCACTACTGAAGCATATAGTATTATACTCATACGTTCTCTCTCTTGAGGAGTTGTCGGACAATCCCTTTTCGAAAAAAATTTTTTATGGCCTATCGAAAGATAGCCTTTCTTGAAATTATCCATGCTGAACCTTTTCAGCATGGTATCGATGTCTGTGGACTGAGACAATCCATATAATCTTTTAGATCTATCTCTATAGATCTTCATCCCTAGGATGTAGGAAGCTTCTCCCAAGTCCTTCATGGAGAATTATGATGGCAGCCAAATCTTTATTCCATGCAGAGTAGGAATGTCATTTTCGATTAAGAGAATATCATCTACATATAAAATAAGAAATACGATTACAGAACCATTAGCTCACTTATAAATGTAGGGTTCTTCTGCGTTCTTAATGAAGTCATACGTTCTGATCATCTTATCAAAATGCATATTCCAACTCCGAGATGCCTGCTTCAATCCATAGATGAATTTCTGAAGTTTGCACACCTTGGACTCATTTGTAAATGTGAAATTCTCAGGCTGTATCATATACACCTCTTCGTTCAGCTCTCCATTTAGGAAAGCTATCTTCACATCCATTTGCTAGATCATATAGTTTAGGTATGCCGCTATCGCAAACATGATCCGAATGGACTTAAGCATTACCATCAAAGAAAACATCTTGTCATAGTCAATACCATAACGCTGACGATATCTCTTAGCAATCAGATGAATTTTATAGGTCTCTACCTTCCTATCTGCGCTCCATTTTCTTTTGAAAATCCATTTACACCCAATAAATTTTACCTCTTTAGGTGGATCAACTAGTGTCCATACATTATTGATCTTCATAGACTCCATTTCGAACTTCATGACTTCTAGCCACTTATCGAAGTCATACCTCTGCATGGCATCCATGTAGGTGATTGGATTCTCATTGTTCTCATCGAGTTCAATAGGATCACCATCTTGGACTAAAAAATTATAGTATCTATCCGACTGATGCGGTACTCTACTAGATCTTCTTGGCGCCTCTTCAATAGGCTCTGAGTTTGATTTATCAAATTCAGTTCTATAGGATTACTAGAATGTGTCGGTTCTTTCACCTATCGAACTTCATTAAGTTCAACATGAGAGGTAGCTGTACCTTTCATAAGAAACTCTTTTTTTGTTCTTCAGTAAGGTAGAAGTAATAATCCCTAGTTTTCTTGGAATACCCTATGAACAAGCATTTATCGAATCTAGGTCCAAGCTTTTCTAGTTGTAAATATTTTACATAAGCCGAACATCCCTAAACTCTAAGGTGTGAGAGTATCGACCTACGCCCAGTCCATATCTCATATGGAGTTTTTGCGACAGACTTGCTCAGAATATTATTCAAAATGAAACAAGCAGTCTCAAGTGCATACCCTAGAATGAAATTGACAGACTCGCAAATTCCATCATGGACCAAATCATGTCTAATAGAATTTGATTTCTTCTTTCAGATACACCATTATGCTGTGGTGTTCCAGGAGATGTCCATTGAGAGAGAATCTCATTCTCTTCTAGATATGTCAAAAACTCATTGAAAAGATATTCACCTTATCGATCAGATCGAAGAGTTTTAATATTCTTCCAAGGTTATTTTTCTATCTTATTTTGATATCGTTTGAACATTTCAAATGCATCGGATTTACTCTTCATAAGATAGACGTACCCATATCTAGATAGATCGTTAGTAAATGTAATGAAGTAGTAGAATCCACCTCTAGCACATGTGTTTATAGGTCCACATATATCAGTATGTACTGGATCCAGAAGCTCAATGGCCCATTCATCCTTTTTAATAAAAGATGATTTGGTCATTTTACCAAGAAGACAATACTCATAGATGATCAATGATTCATAATCATCGATGTGAAGGATATGCTTCTTGACTAATCTGTTGATCCTGTTCTTGTTTATATGACCTAATCTATAGTGCCAAAAATAAGCATCAGTAATATTATCTAGTTTTGATCATTTATTTGATGTGTATATTACACTAATAGGCATAATATCATTCATAATGATATTATAATATTTTTTTTTATTGACAAACAATAACCATCTTGGGCTAATAGCCCAACGGATATTATGTTCATCATAAAAGATGGACAATAATGACAATCACTTAAAATAATATCTTTTTTTTGAAAAATAGCTCAAGAATTTTCAATACTAGGACTGAAACTTTACTTCCATCTCCAATATTAAGAAATCTATCAATATTCTCAAACTTTTTACTAATTTAAAGTCCATGCAATGAATTGCATATATGAATCAGACTCCCGATATCTAATATCTAGATAGATATATCACAAACAGTAAAATTGCAAGGTGTTATCATATAACATCCTTGCCCAGCAACACCTTGCTGGTTAATCCTATTCAACCTATTCAAATTAAAAGGATAATTTCTTTCTCGATATGCCTGATTAGGGTTAACACTAGACTTCTTATAATTAGGTCCAAAATGATTGCCACTGTCCAATAGTGAACGGAGCGGACTTACACTAGCCATTCTATTTATCTAAAAGAAAAATATGAAATCTTATTAGTACTTGAATTATTTAATCCTAAAAATTTAGACTTTAGTTTAAAGGTTCTTTCACTATTTTTAACGAATTGGTAGCCTCTACCTCTAATTCGAGAAATTATACTAACTCCTTAGTAGGTATTGAAATCCACATAGACTTAAGACGGACCCGAGGAAAACTCTGGCTAATCTATGTGCATCTACAGGTAGGTTCATAACTAATTATTTCTTCAAATAATTTTTAGTAATTAGGTTTTATCCTAGAAGTCAATTTAGTAGGCTATGGCCTCCACTGAAAATGTTTGGTTAGGTCCAACCATTAACATGATTGACTTCGATGCATCAAACCAATGATAATCAAGCTCGAAAAAAGTTCTGGCTAACCTGATCACCATTATGAGAGTGCGACCTAATCATCATATGATGGATAGTAATTCTAATATCTAGATGAACACCAGGTATAAGGCACCTCCAATGTCCACCTAGAAAATTGGACTCATTACTATTCATCTTAATTAGAGGCTATGACTCGATTATCTTCATAACTTAGTTATTTTAAGAACCTAATAATTTAAGAATTTAGGTTACTTATGATTTAAGGATAGAAAGGATATGAACCAAATTTCTTTCACTGACTTCACCAAGTCAAGTCCTTCCACTGATTTCACTAAGTCAATAGATTAGGACTAGGATCAATTTAGGTCCATGGGTACCTTATTCAGCCTTACTAATTGAAATCAGTCAAACTAATTTCTAATGACATAGGTCAGTCCGAATCACCAAGTGATCTAATCAAATCTCAATCGATCATGTCGGTCAAGTAAGTGAGTTCAGTGGAAGGGATATGCCATTAACTCGTCAAAGATCGAATCAGTGCGAGTAGCTTCCAATTAAAAATTATTGGTCTAGACTGCCAAACTTACCTTAGACACCAACCAATTAATTAGGTTTAATCTGATCAACATAGCAATTTTGGGCTAGACCATTTAATCATGAATTAAGTCCATCTTGATCTCGTTAAAGATATGGATTCATCCAACTACAACTATTGGAGTTGATTCTAGAGTGTCCTTGATTTAATCTAATTTAATACTTGATTAGATTTGATTAATTACTCTAGATTAATTCATTCTTTAACTAACCTTAGATCTAACCCAATTAATGGATCTAATTCATCTAACCCTTTAACCCACAGTCTTATGATTTTATCTTAGAATCTTTAATTCATAATTTTAGATTCTAGAAATAATACTTAATTTTTTTAATTAAGTTTTGAGCTGATGGATTGGGGTTCGATATTTTAAAAATAATTTTAAATTTTAAAAGATTTTTATTTTTTATTTTTCAAATGGGTCGACTCGCTTCAGAAATGAGTCGGCTCATTTCTCAAACAGCAACCTATTGCTAGTTTTAAATAAAAAATAAAACATACTGAAAATTAAATCATAAATTATCTTTTAGATCTTATCTAAATATATTCATATTTAACTTTTTAATTAAAATTATTTTAATCATAAAAATTCTTTCACTATTCATCTTAATGAATGAGTTCATGGTGGCACCCCTATCGCCATAAGGGATCCCCATTGAATGGGAGGAGATGGCCTTTAAACCATACTTTTTTTTTATAATCGGATGGCTTGGTGGCTCATTCATCATCGATTACTAAGCTATCTAAATCTAAAATTTATCATATATGTAGGTATTTAATTTTTCTAATTACATATTAAAATATATCAAGCAATCCTTTCTCTGATACCATTGAAGAAAATTGAGTAGGATTCATAGCATACAATTCAAAACTTTTTCAAAAATATATTGCAATGAAAGCTAAAATTAATCTAATATTAATTCTATAGCATGCATTGATCTAATCAATTATCTTACTCAGGATCTAGACATGCTAATATATAATTTGAAATTCAAATGTGATTGATCAGCAAATCGAATTTGCTAACCAATTCAAGTTTAGAACTCGATACCTGTACGCGGGTAGAAGATATCCATAATCTAAATTCACTAGAATAAGCCTCTGGTGTTGCCTGCAATCGCACACTCGTTCGACCTCTATGGTTGGTCCACATGGAGCTTCAAGTCCCAACCAGCTCTATCGAAGTGCTAGCTCCTCGCTGGATCCTTCGATGGCTGATCGCGATCGATCCAATCGATTATCTTTTTTTTGATCTCTTGAATATTCTAGTAAATCAAAACTTATTTTTCGAAGGATGATGAGATGGTGTTTCAAAGTTGGTGGTGATCCAATGCTCACAACACTCGATCTCTCCATCCGAATCTAGAGTCCCAACTCTAGGGTTCTAAACTCATCGAAAATCCTGACGCCCAAAAACTCTCTCACGCCCTCTCTCTTTGGAATTTTCTTATGAAACAAATTTTCACGAGAGAAGGACACTACTATCTACCATACACCCACTCTCAGAAAAATATGAATGGGTGTCTAAAGAGAAACAAAAAAGAAAAGTGTAAGAAAAGAAATCTGGCAAAGGAATCCCCTGTTTGACTTTTCCACCCCAGATGGATGCATCCCACTCTGATTTTCTCTCTCTTAGAAACCTTCCCACGCCCCTCTCTCATCCTTTCCATAAACCCATGCATGCCTGTTGACCCCAAGGATTGATTTTGATGAGTAACAAAATATTTGAGTATATATTTGAACTAATGAAGTTTATGAGATCATGTTTTAGGATGTATTTTAAAGTATCAAATAAAACATCCATATAAGTGCATTTGAAAATTGATAGAGAAGAGTTGAAGGCATTTGGAGCATAAATCACACCTAAAATAAGGCTTGAAAAAGATATCCCAAAACCAAAATTTAAGAGAAAAACTTTTGGACAAACTAAATTTTTTTAGCATAAGAAGCCCACGAGTTGACTTAAGGTTCGACTCATTGTTCAGCTCGATCTGATATGCAGATTAGCATGCAGAAGCTTCAGAAGAAATAGTCTCGAGCAAAGGCTCGAGTCGACTTGAGGTTCTCAAGTTGAAGTCTCAGTGAAAATTCAGAGAATGGTGATTTTGGAGCAAGGTCTTGAGTAGAGGCTTGAGTCAACTTGAGGTTCTCGAGTGATCTCAGGAGAAATACAAAAGATGATATTTTTGAAGCAAAGTTCGGTACAGTCTTGAGCAGAGGATCGAGTCAACTCGAGGCAAGGCTCGAGTCGACTCGAGGCCATGAGCTAAGGATCGAGCAGAGTAAAAAGTCTCAAGTAGAGAAATGAGTGGAGTAAAAGGCCTTAAGCTGAGGCTCGAGTCGACTCGAGGTTCAACTTGAGCTCCAATGGCTAATTTTTGTAGACTATCCAGAACTGTGTAGATTTGGTCCAAATGATCATTTTTGCTTCTCCAACGGTCAAATAGGATTCTCCAGCTTTCTAAACGTGAAAAATCACCTACAAAATACCTAGAGGAAGTGACATGAAATAAGATCATCGAAAGGAATAAAAAAAAGAAGAAAGAGTCCATAAGAGAGCATTCCACTTTCAACTCCAAAAACATCAATTCAAGTGATTCCATTCTACAAGAAGACAAGCTCAAATAATTCATAATCCTCTCTCCAAGAAGATTTCAAAAAGCTTCATCGACTTATTTGTTCATCAAAGAATCTTTTTGTTCATTTTTATTGTTCAACTTTTTTCTTTCTTGTAACTTAGCTTCATAGGATTTTGAAGCTAAGGAGAAGACTTATCCAAGCCTGCAAATTAAATTGTAAGCCAAGGATTAGCTTGGGGGTTGGTTGTGGTTGGTGAGTCGGTGTAAAAATCAACTAGATTTTGGATAGTGAGCCTTGAAAAACTATTCGACTGTAATCTTGGAGAGATTATAGTAAAATTTCAAGTGGACCTTGGAAAGTGGACGTAGGTGCAAGGAGCACCAAACCACTATAAATTTTTTAGTATTTATGATTGTCTTATTTACTTCATTCCATTGCATTTATATTTCTGCATTTCTGCATACTTAGAACTAAAGCATACACCATCATATTACTTATTTTTGAAAATAGCACCTAACTTATTTTAAATTTTGAAAAATCCAATTCACCCTCCCCTCTTGGATTGTCTTGCTGGACAACAAGTGGTATTAGAGCTTGGTACTCACTTTATTTGATTTAACAATCAAGAGTTAAGATCAAATGGCAAGCCATATGAGTGCATCTCTTGTCGAAGGGCAATTGACCAACCATCCACCCTTGTTTAATGAAATAAATTACACTTATTGAAAAGCACGCATGCACATTTACATTCAAGCACTTGATTATCAATTTTGAAGAGTGATAATCAAAGGCCCACACACTCCCATAATCAAAATAGAGGATAATGATGTTCCCAAACTGAAAGAGAATTGGGATGAGCACAATATGAAAATAATAGAATTAAATACTAAGACTATGAATATCCTATATTGTATATTAGATCCCAATGAATTTAATAAAATTTCTACTTGTGCTTCAGTCAAGAAGATTTGGGATAGGCTAGAGGTTACCTATGAGGGTACCAATCAAGTAAAGGAGTCTAAAATAAATATACTTGTCCATCGATATAAATTATTTAAAATAGAGTCAAATGAGTCTATTTCTGTAATGTTTACTAGATTTACCGATATTATCAATGGTTTGAAAAGCTTGGATAAATCTTACACTAATAGTGAGCTTGTTCGTAAAATTCTTAGGTCACTTTCGAAAGCTTGGAAAGCAAAGATCACCGCCATCCAAGAAGCTAAAGACCTCAATAAGCTACCATTAGAAGAGCTTCTTGGATCCTTAATGACTCATGAATTAAATATGAGGCAAAACATGAAGAAGAAAACTAAGAAGAAAAAGACCATAGCTCTCAAGATAACTACTTTCAAGGATGATGAGAGTGAGAAATTCGATGAAGAGGAGGAAGAAAAAGACTTGGCCATGATTGCAAGAAAGTTTAAGAGGTTTATGAGAAAGAAGAAGTGAGAATTCAAGAAGAAGATCTTCAAAGATGAACTAAGTAAGGAGAAAGAGGAGCTACCAATTTGCTTCGAGTGCAAGAAATCCAGCTACTTTAGGATGGACTGCCCTCTTCTCAAAAAATCATCCAAAAAACTCAAGAAGAAGGCGATGATGGCCACTTAGAGTGATAGTGAGGACTCTAGCTCTAAGAAAGAATTATAAAAAGAAGCCAACCGTTGCCTAATGGCACATCATGAGGAGGTAAATACTGAAAACTTCTTAGATTTCACTTTTGATGAGTTACAAGAGACTTTTTCTAAACTTATGGTTGAATATAGGAAAGTAACTTTGAAAAATAAAAATTTGAGAAAGTTAAATTCAAAATTTACTCATGAAAAAAAAATATTTTCTGAAAAACTAAATTTGCTTACTAATAAAAATTAGAAATTAAATGATGAACTAGCAAAAATCAAATCATTTATAGAAAGATTTATCTATAGTTTTGAAAAATTAAATATGCTACTAAATGAGCAAAGAACTATTTTTAACAAGATCGGATTAGAATTTAAACATCATAAAAAATAAAAACTATTCAAAAATCTATTTGTTAAAGCTTCATCAAACTCTACTTCAAATATCTCATATTTTTGTTGTGGCAAAATTGGTCATAAATCTTATGCATGTGATTTTAGAAAATTAAATAAAAAAATAGTTAAAATGATTTGGATTCCAAAAGAAATCATGAGCACTAATCCAAAAGGACCCAAGATGACTTGGATACCTAAAAACTTGACTTGATTTTTTTGTGTAGGAGTGTCTTGCAGCCTAGGACAAGAAAAAGCTTTGGTATTTTGATAATGGCTGTTCAAGATATATGATGGGTGATAAATCTCAATTTGTCACTTTTGAGCTTAAAGAAGGAGTAGTTACATTTGGTGATAATGAAAAGGGATGTATCATTAGCATTGTTAACATTTGTGTCACTCCTTCTACTTCTATTCAAAATGTATTACTAGTTGATGAGTTGAAACATAATTTACTTAACATTAGTCAATTTTATGATAAGAAATTTAAAGTAACTTTTGAATTTTGATTATATATTATTTCTAATCCAAATAACAATCGCATCATGTTCATAAGACATAGATATAACAATGTCTACATGGTAGATCTTGATAATCTACACATAAAAAATGGTCAATATCTTGTGGCAATGAATACCAAGGTTAAGGAAGCTAGTTGGTTGTGGCATCGTAAATTAGGTCATGCTAGTATGGACTTACTCTCAAAATTAATTAAGAAAGATCTTATAAGAGGATTACCAAAACTAAATTTTGAAAAGAATCGAATTTGTGATGCATGTTAATTTGGAAAGCAAACTAGAAATTCTTTCAACCCAAAAGGAATGATTTCAACCTCTAGATCTTTAGAATTGCTATATATGGATTTGTTTGGACCCACAAGGACCATTAGTCTAGGAGGTAAAAAGTATGATCTTGTAATTATAGATGATTTTTTAAGGTTCACTTGGGTAATATTTTTATCACCAAACCTTCAATGCATTTTTTAAATTTTATCGAAAGGTTTTGAATGAAAAGAACATATCAATAGTTTGCATACGTAGTGATCATAGTACAGAATTCGAAAATCAGCACTTTGAGAACTTTTGTAATAAAAAAAAAAATTGATCATAATTTTTCAGCACCTAGAACCCCATAATAAAATGTAGTAGAAAGAAAAAATTAAATATTAGAAGAAATGACACAAACTATATTGTGTGAAAGTAATTTACCTAGATATTTTTGGGCTGAAGCAATAAATACTGCATGTTACACATTAAACTGTATTCTAATAAGACCTATTTTAAAGAAAACCCCATATGAACTTTGGAAAAATAGAAAATCAAATATCAACTATTTTCATTATTTGGTTGCAAATGCTTCATACTTAATAATGAAAAAGATAATCTAAAAAAAATTTGATGCCAAGTCCGATGAGGATATCTTCTTAGGATACTCCTCATCAAGCAAGACATATAGAGTCTTCAACAAGAGAACTCTCATTGTTAAAGAATCAATTCATATTATCTTTGATGAATATAATGACAAATCTGTTAGAAAAAAGGATACTTTGGATGAGGATGCAGAAAATCTTCATGACAAGATGAACAATCTAACACTTAAAAATACTCCACCTTAAAATAATGAAGAAGAGATCAATGAAGAGTCCTCTCAAAGTCCAAGAGAGAAGCTACCAAAAGAATGGAGGTATGCACATGGACATCCTAAAGATCTTATAATTGATGATCCATCATAAGGGATAAAAACACAATCTTATCTTAGAAATGTAAATAATTATATAGCTTTTGTATCATAAATTGAATCTAAATCAATATAAGAAGTTGAAAATAATCCATATTGGATAGATGCCTTACAAGAAGAATTAAATCAATTTGAAAAAAATAAAGTATGGACTCTAGTTGATAGATCAAATGACCACCCAATAATTGAAACTAAATGGGTATATAGAAACAAATTGGATGAACATGAAACTATTATAAGAAAAAAGGTTAGATTAGTAGCAAAAGGATATAATCAGAAAGAATGCATTGATTTTGACAAAATCTTTGCCCCTGTAGCTAGATTGGAGGCCATTAGACTATTGCTTGCTTTTGCATGCTTCATGAATTTTAAATTATACTAAATTGATATAAAAAGTGAATTTCTTAATGGTTATATAGTAGAAGAAGTATATATTGAAGAACCACCTGGATTTAAAAATCATGCATTTCCAAATCATATATTCAAATTACATAAAGTCCTGTATGGTCTAAAACAAGCTCCATATGCTTGGTATGAAAGATTAAGTAAATTCTTACTAGATAATAAATTTACTAAAAAAAATATTGATAAAATCTTATTCTTAAAAAGAAAAGATGAAAATCTATTAGTTGCACAAATTTATGTGGATGATATTATTTTTGGTGCCACTAATGAAATTCTTTATCAAGAATTTGCTAGGCTAATATAGGATGAGTTCGAGATGAGCATAATATTAGGGTTAAACTTCTTCCTCGAATTCTAAATCAACTGAAATGAAGAGGAGATCTTCATCAACCAAACAAAATATACAAAAAAAATATTCAAGAAGTTTGGGATGGAGAGTTCAAGACCAATTGACACACCAATACGTACATCCTGCAAACTTGACAAAAATGAAAAAGGTAAGAAAGTAGATTTAAAATTATATAGAGGTATGATAGGTTCACTTCAAGTAGACCAGATATAGTATTCAGTATTTGCATGTATGCTAGGTATCAATCAGACCCTAGAGAATCATATTTGCATGCTGTCAAAAGGATCTTTAGATACTTATTTGGGACACTTAATGTAGGACTATGGTATGATAAAGCATCTCAATTTGAATTAATTGGTTACTCTGATACTGATTTTGCTAGGTGCAAACTTGATAGAAAAAGCACTAGTGGCACATGTCAGTTCATAGAAGTAAATTTAATTTCTTAGTTTAGTAAGAAACAAAACTTAGTAGCACTCTCAATGACCGAGATCGAATATATAGCTGTTGGGAGTTGTTGTGCATAAATTCTTTGGATTAAACAATAATTAGAAAATTTTGGATTCAAACTTAATAAAATACCAATAAGATATGATAACACAAGTGCAATCAGTTTAACCAAGAATCTAATTCAACACTCAAGATCCAAACACATTGAGATAAGATATCACTTCATAAGAAATCATGTACAAAATAATAATATGGTACTTGAATTTATTAGTACTGATAAATAATTAGCTGACATATTCATAAAATTTCTTAATAAAGAAAAATTTAGCATAATTAGAAGAGACTTAGGACTTTGCTATCAATCTGATTAAATTTTTCATAATTCTAGGTAAATCAAATTAAATTCAAAAGAATCAAATTTTGTGTATAAAATTAATGATCAATATTTAAAAAAATAACTAGACATTGTTTGAATGCCAAAATTTTTTCTAAAACTTTGAAAGTTTCAGAACTATTGCTCGAGTCGACTTGAGCAAACTAGTTCAAAACCATGAGTCAACTCAAGGGTCGGGCCACAGATGATTAAAATAGACTCGTGACTATTGACGATGCCCTAGAGATTCTGTCTCGACGAGTAGAAGGCCTCTCATCCTCCCAAACTCAATCCAACAGTGTTTGCTTGCTTCCCTACCATCTCTTTCCTTCGAGTCGCAAAGTTATGAATCGGATTTGGGTGAAATGGTTGGAGAAAGGCGTAGAGTGCGGAAAGTTTGTAATATTCGTGGAGCCAAAGAACGAGAGATGAGAAGAAAAGTCTGAATGGAATGGGCAACATCTCAACCATCTGAGATTTCTTAACCCTCCGAAGAATCCATTCAGGAGGAACCCGTTCAATCTCAACAGGATCAAGGTATACCGAACTCACCTTCTCCACCATCTTCACCTATCAGTAGAATGGCCACTAGAGCCGTAACAATGGGGAGAAGAATTGATTTTAGATTTTTTGAGGAATATAATTTTTCTATTGGATCATGGATTGAGAGAATGGGATGGAAAGATTTTTGTCAAATGAATATCCCCATATACCCTAAATTGGTTAGAGAGTTCTATGAAAATCTTAAAAGGGAATTTTCTAAAATTGTAAGTACAGTCAAAGGCATAGAAATTGAGGTGATAGAGGAGAGTTTGGCCCAGACCTTTGAAATCACAAAGAAAGGTTTTGTGCCCGATAAATTATCTGACAAAAAGAGGAGTTTGAGATTAATTATAGGTAGGGATGATATCATTAAAGATGTACTGGCACCCGCACTATTAGTGAAAATGAGAGTTCTTCATCATATCATTAGTGAAATTTTTATTCCGAAATTAGGTAGACATGACTTTGTATTTAAAAGAGAGTTGTGTATGGTGTATTTGATGGTTCAAAAAACTCAAATAAACCTGCCCGATATAATGATGCATCAGATGAGAGAGGCTGCATCAAGGAATAAGATATGCTTGCCCTATGGAATGGCACCGACTAGGATCTTTGAGACTGCTGGAGTGTCACTAGAGAATGAAGTAAGTAAGAAGCAGTCTCACTATGATGTTTATGATATGAGAGCTTTGACCAGAATGCAGTATCATGTAGAGGATGGAAGATGGGTTAAGAACATTTCTGGTCAAGAAAGAAGAGTGCCTAGGATAGTGGAGGCAGGAGAGACCTCTACTCCAGCCGCAGCCTGAGATGCACCTGATACTAAATTCGATATACCTATGACACCTCAAGCTCCACCCATGGGGAGGTTCCCACAGGCACCAGCTACTGTCTCTGCATCTATGGAGAGACTGGCAGATATGATATCTACCAGAGTCAGTAGAGAGATTTAGGGATTGTCTAAGAGAGTAAAGATTGTACAGATTAAGATGAGGACCATCTCTCAAAGGCTTACTACTCTGGAGCAGAGGGAGCATGCACATGGCACACCCACTGATCACTCCAGTATTACTGAGGAGCTTGCTCGGCTCAAGAGGAGAGTTGAGTCTGAAGGCACTAAGATGATGGCAGCGATCAGCAGTTTAGGTCAGGCACAACAGTAGGATATCATTTTAGTACTTGGAGCCATGGATAGTTTGACTGAAAAATAGAGAGACTCGCTTCAGGTGTGATACCAGCAGCAGCAATAGATGCCATGGCTAGAGTAGCCATGCCTCGACCTCCACTTTCTTCACCTATGTCACTTGGTCAGATCATCTAGGTATTTACGAGTGAGAGCAGACCACCACTTAGAGTCTACACTCGTGGAAGTCCTCCTCCCTTGTAGGTAGTTGGACCTTCTGCTAGGATTAGGAGCAGGAGAGCCAGACCTTCTACCTCATGAGCCTCATCTCAAACATTAGAGATTCCATCTGATGATGAGTAGTCTCATAGGCTCTAGTGTCTATCCACTTCTTATATTTAGATCTATGTAGTAGGAGTATATGGTTGTATTTGACTTTATGTACTCGACACTTATAGATGTAAACTTGCTTAACCTAGCCTTGCTTTGAACTTGATATTTTATTGTATCATAGTATATTTTGGTGGCTTAACATACTCATTTTGTTAATACAATAAAACTCATGATCACTTACTCTTACACTCATTTTGAATATTTACTTTAACTTTATATTTTTGATTGATGACAAAAATGGAGAGTAATATGTATATAAGCATGAATTCATTCATTTTGAATGTATTAAAATTCATCCACTATTCATTCACTTTGAATATGTTAAATTTAAAATTTTCAGTATAAATGTGTTAAGATGAAAATTTTCAGCTTAAATATGTTAAGCATGAATATGTTAAGGATTGAAATTTTTAGCATATATAATGTGTATTATAAGTTTGGAGTTTGAGCCATGATACATACTCTATGTATGATTATTTAATACTAATGCTTGGCACATACATATGGATATATGCTGATAATTTATCATTCTAATAAGTATGAGCAGAAAACTTAACTTTGAATTGCAAAGACATATTAAAAATACAAGCATAAATTGAGGGGGAGCCAAATATGAAAATACAAAAAGGATTAAATCTTTAGTCTATTTATTATTGCATATTTCTCGCTCATATACTCAAAGTTTTGTCATCATTAAAAAGAAAGAGATTATTGATCCCAAGAATTGATTTTGATGAGTAATAAAATATTTGAATATATATTTGAATTAATGAAGTTGATGAGAGCATGTTTCAGGATGTATTTTAAAGTATCAAATAAAACATCCATATAAGTGCATTTAAAAATTGATAGAGAAGAGTTGGAGGCATTTGGAGCATAAATCAAGTCGAAACAAGGTTTGAAAAAGATATCCTAAAATCAGAATTCAAGAGGAAAACTTTTGGGCAAACTAAAATTTTTCAGCATAAGAAGCCCACGAGTCGACTCGAGGTTCGACTCGTTGTTTAGCTCAAGCTGATATGCAGACTGGCATGTAGAAGCTTCAGAAGGAACAATCTCGAGTAGAGGCTCAAGTCGACTCGAGGTTCTTGAGTCAAAGTCTTAGTGAAAATCTAGAGAATGATGATTTTGGGACAAGATCTTGAGCAGAGGCTCGAGTCGAAGTCTCGGAAGAAATACAAAAGATGATAATTTTGAAGCAAAGTTTGGCACAGTCTCGAGTGGAGGCTCGAGTCGACTTGAGGTCCATGAGCTGAGGATCGAGCAGAGTAAAAAGTCTCGAGTAGAGGAACGAGTGGAGCAAAAGGCCTCGAGCTGAGGCTCTAGTCGACTTAAGGTTCGACTCGAGCTCCAATAGCTAGTTTCTGCAGACTGTCCAGGACTGTGTAGATTTGATTCAAATGGTCATTTTTGCTTCTCCAATGATCAAATAGGATTCTCCAACCTCCCAAATATGGAAAATCACCTACAAAATACCTAGAGGAAGTGACATGAAATAAGATCATTGAAAGGAATCAAAAAAAAAGAGAAAGAGTTCAAAAGAGAGCATTCCACTCCTAACTCCAAAAATATCAAATCAAGTGATTCCATTTTGCAAGAAGACAAGCTCAAATAGTTCAAAATCCTTCCTCCAAGAAATTCCAAAAAGCTTCATCGACTTATTTGCTCATCAAAGAAGCTTTTTGTTCATTTTTGTTATTCAACTTTCCTCTTTCTTGTAACTTAGCTTTAATTGGATTTTGAAGCTAAGAAAAAGGCTTATCCAAGCCTGAAAATTATATTGTAAGCCTAGGGTTGGCTTGGGGGTTGGGTGTGGTTGGTGAGCCGGTATAGAAACTAACTAAATTTTGGATAGTAAACCTTGAAAAACTATCTGACTGTAATCTCGAAAAGATTATAGTAAAATTTTCAAGTGAACCTTGAAAAGTGAACATAGGTGCAAAAAGCACCAAACCACTATAAATTTTCTAGTATTTATGATTGCCTTGTTTACTTCATTCCATTGCATTTACATTTCTCCATTTCTGCATACTTAGAACTAAAGCATATACCATCACATCATTTATTTTTGAAAACAGCACCTAACTTATTTTAAGTTTCAAAAAATTCAATTCATCCCTCCTCTTGGGTTGTCTTGCTGGGCAATAACGCTCATCTAAAAAATACTTTTAAATTGGGCAACACAATGGCAATTATGCATGGATAAGGAAGGTTGAGAGGTTACACCAACCACTTGAATTTAAAATTCAAGTGGTCAGTCTATCCACTTTCAAGGCCTATCTGGTAGGGTGACACGCAGAAGGACTCTCCTTCTACATGCCCACTCTAAAAAATATGGAAAAAATATGCGATAATAACCCAAGGAGGCATGGAGAAGAGATAAGGTTGAGTGGGTTAGGGGGTTTCAACCAATAACAATCTAAGTTGAATTCAAAATTCAGCTTAAATTTAAATTAGTCCAACCCTTAAATCAAGTCAAAGAGAGATGAGAGAGGGGGCGTAGAAACCTCTCTTTTGCATGAGAAAAACTCATGTAGAAAACATATGGGGTGTGGGAAAATGTGGAAAAGTCAAATATGGTGGGCGTTAGGGAGAATTTGAATTCAAATCTCATTTAACTTGGTCTAAATTAGTTTCAACCAAATCAAATAATTTAAATCAATTAGACCAAATTAAACTCAACCAAATTAGACTTAACCTAAATTAATTAATTTTTAATTAAATTAGAAATTAATTAGGTTCAGCTCCTGATCAAATCAGGATCAAATCTTCCATAACGATTAGGTTATCTCATGACCTGATCGGACAAACTCAATCGAATCAAATTCAATCGAACTTGATCGAATCCTTATCCTCAATCAAATTAAGCTAATCAATAATTAAATTACTAATTAATTCTTCAATAAATATAGAGTTTTAATCGGATGGGTGTCCGGACAATAGAGTCCCATCAACATGAAACTCCTGAAGAGTCTCAAACCAGTGAGACTCTTGAACCTAGTATCCTAAATAAATAAAACTCATGATTTTAGAATTCTAGACCAATGGAACTCTTGATTAGAGAGTCTTAGATAAGTATGACATAGAGTTTCAGTCTAGTAGAACTCTTGGTCATAAAGTTTCAGTCCAGTAGAACTCTTGATCCCAGAGTCCTAGGTCATCAGAACTCATGATTAGCCATTAGATCAGGTAGAAACTTCTATTATGTGTGACTCCATAGGTTCGAATCCTAAGCTGATAGTACAAAAATTGATTTTCTTTACCAATTGATGTGATCATCTAGCAATGGTATCCGACATCCGGATAGGTCAAAAAGTCACAATGCAATAATGACGAACCTTTGGTATATAGTTATCGTATAATTCATCCTCTTGATCTCGATGCTCAAAGGATGATCTAGGATTTACTGCCAATCCTAAAATTCATCCATAGTATATTTCAAAATTCAATGTTCATCACATAGACAATCTCGATCAAGGGTTTGCTAAATTAAAATACAATGATGCACTTGCTCCAACACTTGGAGGGGTCAATCCCATCTTGACTCACACACCAACTTTATAAGTACTTGATTGCACTCAGTAGCCTTCCATCATTAAATTAAAAATTCAGATAGTTCGGTGCCTAAGTATAGTGAGTTGCTTGCAAGTTACCATGATGATCTCAGGTTTAAGGGACATTTATACCCATATCTTTCACAAATAATTTTTGAGAGTAGAGAGCTCCGTAGTTGGATCACGTTCAATGAAATGTATCCCTACACTTCACATGCATGCCATAACAGTATCTCCATACTTCTTGATTGAGAGGACAATCAATACTTATGGCACATAATGATCTACACTCGATACGTTGTCGTCCTGGATAACAATAAATCATTTGATCATGAACTGCTTTTAAGGACTAAATGATAAATCCTCCTTTATCGAGTCTAAATAGTCTTAAGGACTTCATCACATGAGAGTTCATTATAGAAAAATGCATGAAATGATGAAAAAATTAAAATAATAATTTTATTTATTAATAATTTAAGTATAATTATATTTAGCTGAATCATCTACAACCTAAATGATTGACTTTAGGATGCATTTTCCAACAGTTATCATATAACATCCTTGCCCAGCAACTCTTTACTGGTTTTCGCTGTTTAGCCTATTCAAATCAAGAGGATCATTCCTCTTTGGGTCTGTCTGATTAGAATTAACACTAAACTCCTTGTTCTTAGGTCCTAAATGCTTGTTACTGTCCAACAGTGAATAAAGTGGACTTACCCTAGCCATTCTATTTATCTGAAAGAAAAATAAGAAATTTTATTAATACTTGAATTAATTAACCCTAAAGAGTTAGACTTTAGTCTAAAGATCCTTCCACTATTTTTAAATAAATTGGTAGCCTCTACCTTTAATTCGAGAAATTATACTAACTTCTTAGTGGATACTAAAATCCATATAGACTACAAACTGGCCCGAAGAAAGCTCTGGCTAACCCGCGTGCATCTACAGGTAGGTTCATAATTAATTATTTCTTCAAATAATTTTTAATAATTAGATTTTACATCAGAAGTCAAATTAGTAGGCTTTGGCCTCTACTGAAATAGTCCAATTAGGTCCAACCATTAACATGATCGACTTTGGTACATCAAACTAATGATAACCAGGCCCGAGGAAAGCTTTGACTAATCTGATTACCATTAAGAGAGTATGATCTAATCATCATATGATGGACAGTAATTCCAACATCCAAATGAACATCAGGTGTAAGGCACCTTTAATGTCCATCCAGAAAATTGGACTCATTACTATTCACCTTAATGGGAGGCTATGACTTGGTTATCCCCATAACTTAGTCATTTTAAGGATCTAATAATTTAGAGAATTTAATTTACTTATGATTTTAGAGATAGAAATGATATAGACCAATTTTTTCCACTGACTTCATCAAGTCAAGTTCTCTCACTGACTTCACCAAGTCAATAGGTTAGGACTATGATCAATTTAGGTCCATGGGCACCTAATTCAGTCTTACTAAATTAAAATCAGTCAAATTGATTTCTAGTAACATGAGTCAGCTCGAATTACTAAGTGATCTAATCAAATCCTAATCGATCATGTCGGTCAGGTAAGTGAGATCAGTGAAAGGGATATGCCATTAACTCGTCAAAGATCGAATCAGTACGAGTAGCTTCCAATTAAAAACCACTGATCTAAACTATCAGACTTATCTTAGACACCAACCAGTTAATTAGGTTTAATCAGATCAGCCTAGTAATTATGGGTTAGACCGCTTAGCCATGAATTAAGTCCATCTTGATCTCGTTAAAGACATGGACTCATTCAACTATAACTATTGAAGTTGAGTCTAGAGTGTCCTTGATCTAATCTAAGTCAATACTTTGTTAGATTTGATCAACTACTCTAGATTAATCCATTCTTTAACTAACCTTAGGTCTAACCTAATTAATGGACCTAATTCATCTAACCCTTTAACTCATAGTATTATGCAATTATTTTAGATCTTTAATTTATAATTCTAGACCTAACTAGATAATACTTAATTCTTTTAATTAAATTTTAGACTGATAGGTTGGGATTTGATATTTTAAAAATAATTTTTAATTTTAAAAGATTCTTTACAATATAGCACTATTTCATCAAATATGTCGACTCATTTCAAAAATAGGTCAGCTTATTTCACAAACAATCACTAGTTGTGGGTTAGAACACTTAAAAATAGCCATTGAATAGTTTCAGCCAGCTTCTCAATCGAGCTGGCTCGGATCCCATCCGAGCCAGCCCAAGCAGACGTCGAGTCAACCCATCGCCTAAGATAGCCGGCTCGAGCAAAAGCCCGCAAGCTTTCATGCCATCGAGCTGGCTCGGATCCTATCTGAGCTGGCCTGAACAGACATTAAGTCAGCCCGTCACCTGAGACAGTCGGCTCAATTAGAAATTTTGAAGGCCATCTTTTAGTCAAGCTAGCTCAGATCCCATCTGAGCTGGCTCGAACAGAAGTCAAGTCGGCTCGATTCTTGATCGAGCCAGCCTGAATAAAAGGCCGCAGAGCCATCTCAGGCTAGCACGCTGGTCGAGCTGGCTTGATTCCTGAGATAGCTGGCTTGACTAACGAATAGAACCTTCACAAGATTCTGCTCAAGTTTAATCTAAAACTATGTACATTACATAAAAATCATGAAATATTTAGATCTAATATACACATAAATTCATGATAAAATTTAGATTAAAATCAATTCAAAACATATTATAAAAAATCATTAGATCACATCTAAAATTTTTATGATCAAAGTTATAGATCATAACGTATCAGAACAACCTTTCTACTGTAAAGGATAAATCTTATAGCAGGACAACCTATAGTCCATGCGATTATTGTGTTATACATTAAATCTTTCTAATTTACATATTAAGCATGTCGAGCAATCCTTGCTCTAAAACCATTTAAAGAAAACCTAGCAGAGTTTAGGGCGTGCCTCTCGAAACTTTTTCAAAAATTAACTACAGCAGAAACAGAGTTAATTCTATGCATGCTATGATCTAATCATAAAATCCTACTCAAGATCTTTGACATGCTTATATGAATCAAAAAAATAAAATGCATTCGATCAGCAAATTATATTTGCTGATCGATCTATATTTAGAATATAGTACCTATGTGCGGATAGATAATTACCGTAATCTGGATCTACTGAAATATGCTCTCCCATCGTGCTGTAGCCGCACACGTGTCCAACCTCTATGGTAATTCCACACGGAGCTTCTAATCCTGATCAGTCCTTTCGGAGTACTAGCTCCTTGCCGAGGCCTTCGATGGCTGATCTTTGTTGATCCAATCGATGATTTGCTCTCAATCTTCCGAATGCTCTAGAAGATCAGAAAATGCAATGGAGGAAGATGAGATGATGGTGAAAGTCGGTGGAGATTTGGTACTTAAACTCTCCATCCAAAAACTGAGTCCCAACTCTAAGGTTTCAGCACACACCCATAAGGACGTTGATCCCTTTTTCTCTATGGAAAACCTTACGCCAAAAGAGATGCGCGCCTCTTTCTGATTTCTATCTCACAGAATCCTTCTCATCCCTCACGCACACCCATGCATCTCTCCTTATTTCTCACATGCGCATGCCCAAAAAAAAATTCATTTTAATAGGTGCCAATGCATGGAAGGATAAGGACAGGTTTGGTTGAACTTATTTCAACCAATCTTTTGAATTCAAAATTCAAGAGGACTTCTTATCTTATTCCAGCACTCACCCCAATGTTTAATACGTAGAAGGACTCTCCTTCTTGCGTGCGCACAAATAAAATGGCGATCAAACAAATAAGAAGGCATGGAGACTAGATAAGGATGAGAGGGAGATGTGGTTTCAAACACTATCAAATCAAGTTGAATTTAAAATTCAACTTGCTTTGAATTGATCCAACCTTTGGATCAAGTCAAAAAGGAGATAAGAGAAGGGGCGCAGAAGGCTTCTTGGTGTGAGAATTCCCATGCACATTCCCAAAGTGCGTTGAGAAGGAGAATGGGTCAAAGGTCAATAACGCAGGGAGATGGAAGTTTAAATTCAAACTTACTTTGAATTGGTTCAAATTGGTTTCAACTAAACCAATAACTCTAGACCCAATTAGATTAGATCAAACCTAATCAAATTAGGCTTAATCCAAATCAATTAATTTCTAATCAAATTAGAAATTAATTAGGTCCAACCTCTGATCAAATTAGGGTCCATCTTTCTAAGCGATTAGATCATCACATGATCTGCTCAGGTTAACTAAATTGAATCAAATTTAATTTGACTTGATCAATTCCTCATCGCTCAATCAAATTGAGCTAATCAGCAATCTAATTACTAATTAATCCTCCAATAATAACTGAGTCCCAATCCAATGGGACATCCAATCATGATTAGCCATCAGATTAGGTAGGAAACTCTTATTATGTATGATCTCATAGATTCGAATCCTAAGTCGGTAGCACAAGAATTAACTTCTTGTACCAATCAATGTGACCATCTAGTAATGATACCCGATGTCTGGATAGATTAAAAAATCATAATGCAATAATGACGAACCTGTGGCATATAGTTACCGTATAATTCATCATCTTGACCACGATGCTCATAAGATGATCTAGGATTAACTGCCAATCCTAAAAAATTTATCTACATTATATTTCAAAATTCAACATCCATCATATGGACTACCCCGGTTGAGAATTTGCTAAATTGAAATACAGCAATGCACTTGCTCCAACACTTGGAGGGGTCAATCTCATCTTGACTCATGCACCAACAAGCTAAGTACTTGACTGCACCCAGTAGCCTTCCATCACTGAATTAGAAATTCAGATAGTCCGGTATCTAAATACAGTGAGTTACTTGTAAGTCACCATGGTGATCTCAAGTCTAAGAAATACATATATCCATATCCTTCGCAAGCAATCTTGGTAGAAGAGAGCTCCGCAGATGGGTCACGGTCAGTGAAATATATTTCTATATTTCACTTGCATGCTATAACAGTATCACCATGCTTCTTGGTTAAGAGGACAACCAATACTTATGGCACACAATGACCTACTCTTGATTAACGTTGTCGTCCTAGGTAATAATGAATCATTTGATCGCGATCAGTTTAAGGACTAAATGATAAATCCTCCTTTATCGAGTCTAAATAGTTCTAAGGACTTCATCATAGAAAGTTCATTACAGGAAGATGCACAAAGTGATAAAATTGCCAGAATAATAATTTTATTTAATTAAAATTTAAGTATAAATTATATTTTGCTCAACCATCTATAACCTAGATGATTGGCTTTAGGATACATTTTTCAACACCATGACCATCTATGTCGGGTCTTGGGACTTGAATACTTTGAGAGGATTTGATGTAGGCCTGGACATATACCGATGAGCTACTGGTCTGAGGTGAGCATCTCTTTACATACTTTCGATGTTGACAATCAGGAGCAACTTGAGGAGGCATTGGCGCAGGCAGCTCAGGCTAGGGAGCAGACTGCTCAGGCTAAGGAGCGGACATCTAAGCTATAAGGTATCATGACTGTTATGGTGACGAGGCTCAGCACACATTTTGGAGCTAACTTCATGGATGTTGAGGACATATTAGCCTGCGTTTCAACTCTAGCCCCTCTAGCTCCAACCCCAGCTTCTTCAACTCGTGTTCCATTTCCTCCTAGTGACGATGACTTAGATGTAGATTTAGCAAACTTTTGATTGTTTTGAAAAATATTGTAATAAATTTTATTCAATAATAAAATTTGAGTATTTTAGATGTATTCTTTTATTATTTTAGATATATTCTTATATTATATATTGAACTACATTTATCAAGTAAAATATTAAAAATTAAAAAAATTATATTTTTTGTTATTCAAAATCTACAATAGTGGTTGTCAACTGCTGCTGTAGGCATATCAATTCTTAGATTGCATACCAACTGCTGTCATAGGTCGATTTACGGGAGTGGTTGAATAACCACTAGCAGTGGTTAAATAACTGCTGCTGTAGGTTATGGCAGCGATTTTTTTTAGCAATAACAGTGGTTATATAGCTCTTTTCTATAGTAGTGATTGTCATTCCCATGCACTGAAAATGCACCACCAAGAAGAACAATTTGTCCTATATTTTTAGGAAATGCAGGATCAAGTTAAATGGTTTGATTCAATATCAAGAAGAGCTACAAAAAGTGGGGTTGAGCAAATAACCGAAACTCGAAGAAACCTATCCAATCCAATCCAATAAACATCAATTTTGATCGGTTGAAAGACTTGAATCATGTTGAAATTTATAAAAAATTTGATTAATTATGATCGGGTTTAGTTTTTATACTCTTAACATGTAATGCATTCGAATCCGATACAATCCATTCAAATCTAACACAACTCATCCAAACTCGTAAATAAGTTTAAGTAGACTAATATTGGACTTAAAATCAATATTAAAATCCAAACCGACATTACTTATTCAAATCTGCTACAAACCGTTCACTTCGGTTTCAAACAATTTATACATGATAGATGATTGAAAATGAGTTGAACTTTTTTGAATCTGATTAACCTCGATCGGATGAAATTTTTTTCTCAATCCTATCGAACCCAACGTGTGCTCAGTCCCAACAATAAGTTAACTAAAGATAGTATATCCAGATTATTATGTTCAGAAGAATACAAGTCAACGAAACAACAAACTAACCAAGGCAACATTTGTAAGTGGGCCATGTGCAACTACAGTAACTTTTCCAGGATGAAGATTTGCCTGATCAACCAGAAAAGTGGCAGAAGACAGATGGATGGGCTTCTCTTTAGGTGGAGGAAAGTTCAAGTTTCCAAGTCTGATGCACAGGCTTAATAGACCTTATCACAGAAAATTTGTGACATGGTGAAGCAAAACCATGTGATGGGAAGAAGAAGCTTTTGAGGTCAAAAATTAACCGTGCAGATTCCTTGGGATCTATATGTTGGAAATGATGAACCACGATTTGAAAGTTCATTGAAGCTTCAAAAATTGTGAGGAGACAATGTCACTATATGCATCAAATTACAAGTTCAACCATCAGGTGGTGAACTGGACTAGTGACAGCATTTACCACAATTGCAATGAAAAATAGCATAAGTGAGAAAACTGAATGTCATATGACATGGCACAATCTCCGACATGACATGGTATATACATCACTGTTTCACATATTTCATATCTACAAAAAAGGAATACTATCATCGATACAGTTAACATCAAGGAAACAGATCATGTGAAATAGCTGAATAGTGAATACCTAGCATGCAATTAATTTCTTGATCACAATCTGAAGAATTATGTCTTAGATTATTGGAACAATATTTAAAATTCAGATGTGATTTAGGAAGATTAACAAAAATTTTGACTATAAAAATTATAAATAATTTATAAAAAAATAAAATATAAAATTGGTTAAATTTGAAAGCACGTTGGACACTATTCTAAAGCATATTCCCATATCTCATGTAGAAAAATCTAAAAAAACCATTTCGACCGAAATTCTTTCATCTACGACCACGATCATGGAGAAAATTGATGAAAACTTTTTCAGTACCCAAAAAAATAATCATAAAGATAAAAGATTTAAAGAGAAAAGTTAAAAAGAAGATAGGAAGAGGCTTGGATTGATTGTCTAAAATTAGGTCTCAAGATGATCCTTTTATAGCCATCTAATACGATTGTTTGAGACCGTTGGGGCTTTTATTGACCCATTAAGACTTTTAAAGTTTCCAACGATCAAAATTTTTAATAAGGAGTCTAATGGTAAGAAAATAAAAATAAGATTAAATACATATGATCGCTGATAATTAAGAGTCCAACGGTCAGAAATTAATATCATTATAATAAAAAAATTAAAATACTTAAATAATAAAATTAAAAAATAAGATTAAAATATTTGGATGAGAATTCAAAAAAAAAAATTAATTTTTTTTTTTGAATTCTCTCCAACATATGACATGGAAATGGTAAGCAAGCTTGACTTCAGTACAACAGAAGATCCTAAAAGAAGTAGCTTTGCAAATTAAGCAGATGAGAGATGCTATGGAGAAAGAAGTAAATGCACTGGAACAACCACAACCATTGTATATTCCACGGGAGCCATATTTGAGTTGAGGTAGAGCTGTGATGCTTTGACCTTTGAACATTATAGTAATAATGCTCTAGAAATAGAATATAGCTAAATGAAAAATAACTCGCTTAGCAATAAGTATGAGAGAAACTATTAGTAGGATATATAAGAAGCAGAGAACTGGACCATATAGATGAAGTAGAAAATAAAGAGTAGCCTCATTAAGCTGAAGAAGTAGCCACATATGTAACTTAGCAAATAAGTGTTGTGCCGGACATCTACGTATTGTAGGAGAGCTTCAGAAGCCCTTTGTTGAGAAATAGTGATGAGAGCTTGTGAACCAAAGATGCTGAACTGAAGAAGAAGACCATTAAAGAACATTGAGATCTCTACTTGGAGGGTGGCCATTGAAGAGGTTGAGAATCCCCCAATAAAATAGTTACATAACCCTGAGAAATACCTCTATATACAGATATTGAGCAGCTTAACATTGAAGAGATAGCTTGAACAGACCATAGTGCAGCATATAGACAGAACCAGGTAGTTGAATCCCTTATAAAATGTGAGAAGAGAAATATATAAAAGTGGAACAATTCAATGACAAGGCTGATGAATGAAATAATAGACAAAAGAGAGAGAGCCATTTCGAGGAAGAAGAAATAGAAAAAACAAAGGGGACAATCAAGAAAGAGACATCTAAGGAAATAGAGGGAAAAGGAAATAAGAATCTGAGAAGAAACTCCAAAAGCAACAGCAATTCTTCATCATATAGGAACTGCAGGATTCCCTATGTTGTCTTTACCATCGAGAATTAATACATTTTCTCGATTGATGTTTGTAGAGGGTGATCATTGGTGCAACGGAAGGTCAAAGGTCCAAAATATAGAAACAACATCTTTGCACATGCGGATAAAGCTACATATATTTGAACCTTCCTAGATCCTAATAGAAATCTAGTGCAATGGGATGCCCTTTTTCTTGATAGATATTCCTAGAGAAAAGTCCCATGTTTGCTTAAGCTATGTCCCATTCACTCTCCTATACCTCACAAAGTACGGATATCTGATCTTTGGGTAGTGTTGATGTAGAATCTGGTAGTTGCCGAAATTCGTTGGAGTAGAGGCAGATGGGGTCGCCGTCGGGGATCTGCAAAATAAAGTCCCGTCCGAAGTCAGTGGGGGGTGGCTCCGGCAGGACCCTCCAACGATCAAGTCAGCTCCAGTCATCAGGAATGAAGTGCTCAATGTGGAGTTCAGTAGAGTTTAGAGGAGGAGAGAATGGTTTTTTAGAACCTAGCGTAAGTGTATCCGAAGGGTCCTTTTTATAGAGGGAGCTTGTTGTAACCGCCTTGATTAATGATTATCGTAACTGTCCTGATTAATGCCGATCGTTATTGACTTGATAAATGCCAATCGTTATTGACTTGATAAATGCCGATCATTATTGACTTGATAAATGTCGATCGTTATTATCGTGTAACCGTATCGGGATCGCCTGCAGGAATCCGTCATAAGAAGTTTGGCTTTCATGGAAGTTCGGCCATTGAGAAGTCTGTTCGCTGAAAAAGTCCACAGGGAGTCCGGCTTCCATAGAAGCCCGACCGCTGAAGAAGTTTGTAGGGAGTCCGGCTTCCGTAGAAGTTCGACCGCTGGAGAAGTCCGCAGGGAGTCTGACTTCCGTAGAAGCTCGATCGTTGGAGGAAATTCGGCTTCCGCAGGCGCCTGGCTGTAACGACGCGGAGAGAGTTCGGCTCTTGCGGGAGTCTGACGGAAGCTCGACGATTGGAGAGTCAGAAAGAGTTCGGCCGCTAAGTAGTTCGGCCAACTGAACGGATTAGAAGAAGCTCGGCCGCTGGGGGTTCGGCTAAAGTCCGTCTGCTGAAGCTCTTCTGCAGCTACTGATTGCATTAGGCTAAACATCGGACTAGACTTCGATGGAAGTGGAATTTATCCCTAATGGTAGGATGAGGAACATTATTTTTCCTCTATTTCTACCATAAGCGTCATTTTTCTTGAGGATCTTGGAGCACTAGTACTATCTTTTCATCACTACACTATCAATACTGCAGTTTGCATATGGGGTTCTGTCCTTCAGTTTTAATTCATATAACAAAATCCCTTCCATATCAATAAAAGACAATTTTGCATCACTAACAATAAACTCTGATTTTTCACTATCTCTTTCCACCGGATCTTCCATCACCTTTGTTTCAATATTCAAGCTCTAGGAAGGCAACCTTGGAAGTAGAGAAGTTTGACACAGCCATGCTTATCTTTTTGCTCATTGCTCAAAAGCTCGCTTTTATTTGTTGATCGTCATTCTTAGAGATCATCACTAATATGATCCTTATCGTCTCTAGTCTTCATCAAGCAGGATCTAAATATTTCGGCGTTGTATTCTGTATTGGAAAATATATATTTAACAAGAAAAGTTAAAATTCGCCATCACGGGGGTGTAGCTCATATGGTAGAGCGCTCGCTTCGCATGCGAGAGGCACGGGGTTCGATTCCCCGCACCTCCATTTGTTTATTTTCTTTAATATATTTTTCCCCGTCCATGAAATTAATTAATTATTTTATTATAGGTGGTGAAAAACTGCCTCTCGGGGAAGGAACGGAAGGACCCTGCACTCCCACCCACCCATCTTATCCCACATCGCTCTGTTGCCATTTCCAGCAACTCCAATTAATGTGGCAATTTTCCACCCCTTTCTTCTCAGCTTCTCTCTCTCTCTCTCTCTCTCTCTCTCTCTCTGATAATACCCCTTCTGGCCTTGGAGTCTTTTCCTATCCGCCCTTCTCCATTCTCTTTTCTTGGGACCACTCGACTTTGAGGCATAGCAAAGAGTCTCTCTCTCTCCCCCCTCTACTGGGTTTTCTCATAGAAAACCCGGTTGGGAGGGCTTCGAGCCATGGAATCCATCTTCTCAGGTCAGTTCCCATCTAATCCCTCTCTTCCGCTGACAATGCCACTGATTTCTCTCCCACATTCTTCCATTCCGCTCTGTATTCGCACATCTCCCTCTTTCTAACTTCAAGACATGATTTTTGTTGCACGAAAGATGGTACATTGCTGCTTTTGTTTGCGTTGATATAAAAGAGGCAGCTTTGTGCTTTTTGTGGCGCCTTTCGATTTTAGTACCTTTTGGTTAAGAATGGGTACTATTTCCCAACTTTCGTTTTTTCGAACAGGGTAATGCATGTAATATATTGCAGAGTTTGTGTACCGTTCTTTAAGGGGGGCATGAAGATCTGCATTTTTTGGGTGTGATTTTGGTCTGAATGATTACCTACTCTCAAGAGCACTAATTTTGTTTATAAAGTTGAGTTGAAGGTTGCTAGAGAAATTAAAAACACGAGCCTGCCTGTCGGTCTCTTTGTAGTAAGCATAAAATTTCAACAGTGCTGTTGGATCTGCATGAGAAATTTTCAAACACGACAATGCTATTGCAATGTTTTCAGCTCTGAGTCTGGTTATAGAAATTTTGGCTTCTTTGGCTCTGGTGAAGAATCCATATGCAAGTTTTTGTGATTGTCTAGGGGGAGTCGCTGGTGGGCTTCGTCTGTCTGAATATCTCCAAATGCTGGGTGGAAAGATAGATGCTTGAATATGGGTAATGAAATTCAAAGCCTTCCAGAAAAAAAAAGGATATTCAGCAAGTTAAGTATTTTAAAACTTCTTAGCTAGTTTGGTAGGCCATGTTCTTCAATTTGCTAATTTAGTCAGCAGAAATATGTCTTATTGGTCATGGCTGCCTGTGAGAGTTCCTTATGTTCCATGGTCGTTAAAAGAGGAGTCCCAATAGAGCCCATGTGTTGGGTGGTGCTAGGTGAATGTATTGGTGGGTTGGCATGGTGGATGTCAATAGTTTGGGGTGTTAATTTGGAATTTTTAATCTTACAATTAGCATTTCTGAAGAGCTTATTGGTGGAAATATGCTTGCTTATCTATATAATGATCTAGGTCTAGTTTACATGTAGGAAGGGTTAGTGTTGAATGGATAAGAAAAGATCTTAAAAAGCACATTTTCTTTATGGTGGGTGATCAAGATGTCCTTATGTCAGTTTAAAGTATATATGCTTAAAAGTCTGCTTTTCTATGCGAAGATTTTGGTCTAGTGTACATTTGAGAAAGCTGAGTCTTGCAAACAAAATTCTAATCGTGAGCAACTTTTTTTTCAAATGTGGATGAGCAAAGATCCCTCATATTACTGTTACCTGAAAGCATGTTGAAGTGACATCCCAAAGTGAGTGAACTGGGAAGCCCAGGCTATTTGAGGTTTAGAGAGGCTGTTAGAAATCATTACCGGTAAATTGCTATTCCACTGGCTGTAAAAATTCACGGAAACAGAAGACAGATCAAGCTATTTTCCAGTGAACGGTCATGATAATTTTGTTACAGCTTTGTGATGAATTGACTATGCTTATATGTTATTTTGACTAAACTCTAATGAAGAAGATGATTTGATGAAACAAACAGTTTATTTGAAAATGAAAAATTTCATCTCCACTTTAACCAAAAATGCTCTATTCATTCAATTCAGTTGAGTCAATCTTGGTTCTTTCTCAAAGAAAGACCTTAATTTGAACTGATCAATGTTGTGTATCAAAAATATCCAAAGTGTTTCCATGTGTTTATATCTGTAGCAAATTGAGGACAAAGCAACATATTGACATAACATATGGGCGTAAAAGAGACTAAGAATCATTGATAAGAACGGAGGTTATAGTTCACATGTTGGACACTTGGACTGCTAGGTAGGTTATGTGAGCATTATTATTTCCGCTATCTTTCTTAATGGTGCTTAAACACTTAGTTGCAGCATGCACATTTAACTAATTCTTGACTAGCTGTTTCTTTTTATCCGTGTTAACTTTACCATCTGGTAGAGTGGCATGTTGCATTAATTGAATCATTGAGTATCCTTTTTGGAAGAACAATTTTTATTGTTGTATAGCTTGGGGGAAGTTGCAGTTTCACTTCTTAACATGTCATTGTAACTAGGTCCTCAGGGTCATGAGAAAGTGTAAGGGGCATATTGCATTAATTTGAATCATTGAGCATCCTTTTTGGAAGAACAATTTTATTATTGTATAGCTTGGGGGAAGTTGCAGTTTTACTTCTTAACATGTCTTGTTAATTACGTCCTCAGGTTCATGAGAAAGTGTTTTGTAATTACATTTTTTTCTTTTGTTTTCTTCTAATTATTTCATAACTTTCAAGTTAATGTTAACTATTTGCAAGCTTTAAATTAATTCATTCGATGATGAGCAGAATTCATCTAGGTGTTTGCTTAAGTGCTCACCTTTCTTCTAGGTTATGTGCAGCCCTCCGACAACCTGTATACTACAATCACATCTTAACCCACTACTAAATCAACCACATTTGCTTCTCCTGATATATGTAGACTCAACTGCCTATCCTAACATGCCTCTGTTGCTACTAGCATTGCTCAGCCATTGCTGATGCCTTTTATACTTCATCACCACTAATGGTTTGCTATTTTATGTTATGCATTAAGCTTACCTTTTGTGCCCTAAATGTTTTAATGTTTTGAAATGGTTTTGGTGGATGTTAATTTGTAAACCAATTTACATATCTTCATTATATAATATAATTATTTCTTTTTGCGTAGTGCATTCAATATTTCTAAACTCATTGAAAGTGGTCATCTTTTATTACATGAACCATCTTAACCTTTATTTCAATTTGTCCATATAGGAGTGCCTTCTTCTTTATGTTCTTCCTTTGCCTTTCAAGCTTTCCTAGACTTGTTTATCTAACATTGCTAAAGTTTTCACTCATTCCTCCTCTTTAACTCTTTGCATAGGTTGTAAACCAGTAACCTTTTGATTCTCGTACCATTGTCCCGTATGTTTATTTTAGTTGAAAAGAATTCTCTTATTTTCTTTGGTTTGTGTTGGATCTGGTAAGAAAAGGAGGGGACGACCTAAGGTGCCATCAATGGAAGTTGTGATGAAGGGTATGGATAAACTTGGAATAATATCAAAGGGTAGCCCCAAATAGGAATATTTGGTGAATGAAAAGATCCATAAAATTGACCTTAAATAATTGAGAAAAGGCTAGGTGGTTATGGTATTTTAATGTATATTTCAGTTTGGATCAACTCAAAGAAAATTTTATTTGAGGGCCATCTACTTCATACATGGGAATTTTTTGGTGGGAGCCATTTGCCTTTTGTTGGGTGTTAGTGCAGAATCTGGTTGATGCCAGAATAAGTTGGAGCAGGGGAGGATGAGGTCGCTGTTGGTGACCTGCAAGGCAAGTCTTGATCGAGTTGGGGGTGGCTCTGGCAGGATCCTTCGACGATCAAGTCAGCTTTTCTGGCCAATAGAAATGGAGTGCTCAGAAAATTGAAGCAGAATTTTTTAGCTTAGAGATAAAACGTATCTGGAGGATCCCTTATATAGGCGAAGCCTATAACAAACCGATGGTGATAGTCGTAACCGTTTGGTAGTGGGCTATTCAGGGCCACGTAGAGTTTGTTGCGGAAGGTGGTATCCGTTATCATGACGTGCTAGTCGAGAGCGGTGTCCTTTGTCGCGACTTGTCGGTCCGTTGGGATTTAATAGTTGAAGTCTGGAGAGAGCACGCATTGGCAATGAAGAACTTTAGGTCATAACATTTCTGAAAAAGTTCGGACTCTTGGGTTGGCTTGTACTGAGCTGGTAGCCGGATTTATGCGAACAACGAGATCCTTCTGGGTGGTCGGAAGAAGGTCGACCGGAAGGAGGTTGACCAAAGGGAGCTTGCCCGGCTACTGGAAGGAGTTTGTCTAGAAGGGAATCTAACTGGGGGCAATCATCTGAAAGGAGGGCGATCGACGGAGATCGTCCGGATGGAGTCTGACTAGAGGAGTCCGGCTTGGAGGAGATAGCAGTTCAAAAGAGGTTCGAATGTCTCCAAGATTGTCTGTGCGTTGATTGGTATTCACGGAACTAAGGATTGATGCCAAGGTCCTTTTGCTTGCACATCCAAGGTTTTTGGTGCAAGAATCCAAAGACCCGCCACTCAGCGCATATTGCAGAAGTTCATTCGGGATGTAGCTCTGCAGATCAAGATCGAACAACCTGGAAAAGTTCTAGTTGAGGAGTTCAAGCAGCTTCAAGATCGGCCAAGCCATGTTGCACTAGGACCGAATACTTAATTGCTTAGAGGACTGTCATCACTGTTCAAACTCGTCTGGGTGAGACCCGTGAGGTCTTGTAGGTTCTGGGATTATTGGATGAAGTTAGTTATGATTGTTGTCGTCGGACGAGGTCGTTCCAAGACTCGACACCTTTCCGGACTTCGGTAGGAGAGGGTTTACCCCCAACACAAGCCTCCTACTTTCGAGTTCGAAATTCGAAAGAAGAGAGTAAAGAAATGTAAGTGCCGAAGTCCTTTTCTGCTTTTCGTGCCCATTGGAAAGAAAGTTTTGGCATTATTCGCGCATGAGCTGAAGCTTCTTTAATATGGGGTGATCCGAAAAGATAATTTTTGAAATTTCTATCGAAGCGCTGTCCAAGGTATGGTGCAATTAAGGCTTTGTCCGTTGCCAACCCTCCGCTATGATGAGCAAGCCACGTGTCAACCTAGGATCAATCGGAGGGGACCTGCAATCATAATCGTCTCGAGCTTTTGTTGGTATTTAAGCTCATCTTCTTCCTTTGGAGTCTCATTTTGATCGAGATCTCCTTCTTCTTCCTCTGGTTTTCTTTGTCCTCCTGCTCGAGAGCTTCGGCTTCCTTCACCATTTTTTCCGGTCTCCGGGGTTCTTCCACTTGATTTCGAGCGAACTTGCCGTCTTCACATTCTTCTTAACCGATTTAGGTTAGTTTCAAAACCCTCCTAATTATTCTTGTATTCTTTTGCATCTTCATTCGTTCGATTTTTTCAAGAAAGCCTTGAATCTTATTTTTCCTGATTTTTCGGAGGGTTTTTCCAACTCAATTTGATCTATATGTTCATCGAAGGATCCTGGTCAACTTATTCGGAGAGCTCGGCCCGTCTAGCATTGTTGGATCCGTCCCGGAAGGACTCTGAGTCCGTAAAAGTATCCCAACCTCCTTTCGTTCCCAACACCATCCCTTGTAAACTTTAGCATGCGGACCTTTCCTTGATTAGAATCTAGTTCGGAATTCCTTTTGAATACGAACTTGAACTTCCATGTCCTAGTGACCGAGCCTGCTCCCCTCCTCCGGGCCCAACTTGCTTATATGTTGAAACCCTCTGTGCAGGACTTCGACTACCAATACTCCCTTTTGTAGTAAATTTGTTTGGGTTCTTAAATATCTTTCTCGCTTCTATGGCTCCGAACTCATTTAGGTTTATCGTAGGGTTTCTTTCCTTATGCATCCTGGCTGAAGTCTGACATACTATTTCTCTGTTCCATAATTTCTTTACCTTCAAACAACACCCCACTATCAAAGATTGGTGGTATGTATCTTCCCAGTTCAGCAAGAAGGGGTTGCTTAAGGGCGCCCCTTCTTCCATTCACAACTGCAAGGAGAATTTTTTTTTTTGGTTCATGTCCCTCTTTAGAGTTAGTGCTTCCTTCTTGGGGGAATATAAGGGATTCAGTCCGGCAAACTCTCGGACTTGAGAAAGAAGATCAGGATTCGGCCGACAGACTAAAGAACTACCGAGCTTCCTTGATTTCCAAACTCTTAGACGATCAGACTTTATTTAACCTTGGTCTTAGTCTCCTTGATCCAATAGGTAGTCGTCCGCAACTAGTCGATCATGCATTGTTTTTCCTCTTTTGACTTTTAACTTTCTCTACTGCAGAGATGATTCCTGAAGAGCGAAACCGCTTGGCGAAAGAAATCAAATCCCTTAAGAGGAAGGGTAGCTCTGTTGAGGAACCTTCGAAGAGGGCTCGTATTGAAGAGCCGATCTCGGTCGTGCCGATCTAGGCAGTGCTCGCCCCAGAATCCGACGTGGCAGCGCTAAGTCCAGCCATACCTGATGAAGCTGCTCCCTCCGCATCTCCTGAGCGGGGGGAAGTTGCAGAGAAGAGGAAAAGGAAGGAGAAAAACGTCGTCGCCAAGAAGGTGAGGAGGAAAGTCGGGTGCTCTGGCGGTGAGAGCTCTAGCCAGGAGCAGGATTCCTTGGACGACTGGGGGTCATCCACTCCTTGATGTGGGACAGCCTTTTCCCACACATTGTTGACAGAATGGTCTGGAAGGAGGATGCGGAGAGGTTTGATGAATCCTTCGCTGCCTATCTTGAGGTAATCAACTTTTTCGAGTTTACTGGAATGAAGTATGTACTTTTTAAATTCTGACTTAATTCTTTCCATTTTGCAATTGGGGCATTACTTGTTCGCCCATTCGAGGGCAGTTGATCTTCATCAGGCTAAGATTTCTAAAGCCCTTCAGGAGGCTCAAGCGGAGGCCAAAAGGGTCCGAGCTGAGCTTGACCGTTTGAAGGCGGCCTTAGAGATACAAGCTGCAGAAGTTGAGCGCCTTCGGGAGGTGTTGCAGAGAGAAGAAGAAGCTTCTACAGGTTTGAAGGTGGCCTTGGCTTTTTCAGAAGACAAGAGAAAGAAGGTCAAAGAGGAGATTGGCGCTGAGGAGCGTGCTATCGAAGCCTTCATGTTTTCCACAGCTATGGAGGACATCAAGATTGCCTTCGCTAAGGAGGCCTTTCTGGAGGGGTTCGAGATCTGCATGAGGGTTGCAAAGAACTTCCCAGAAGTAGATCTTGACCTTCTGACGGACGAACCTAGCGAAGAGGTCGGTCCTTCTGATGTTGGTGCTGCCTCTCCCACTTTTGAACCTATCCCCGAAGCTCTCGAACCTGTGGCTGCGGTCTCCGAATCTATTCCTGGACTTGGGGCCGCGAATGATGTGCCGACCTCGTCTGCCGCTGTGTTGCCCGAGGTTCAAAATTTCTGATGATTGTATTTTTCTTTTCTTTTTCTCTAATATATTTAATCATTTTGCTAATGCAATGAAAGTAAACTTTCTTTCTTCGTACTTATGCTGTGGTGAGTGTTGTTCAGAACCCTTCTAGTGACCCAAGTCAAGGCCAGTTATCCCCGATCGATGTCGAGCTACTATTTCAAGGTATCCCTCTGAGACCTATAGTTAAAAGTTTAAAGAGAAAAATTCATCACCTGAAGAAGAAGTTGAAGAAGATGGAAGACGAACTTCAGAAATCCAAAAAGAATGCTTCGGAGGCGATAGTTAAGGTCACTCGTCTCTGCAAGTTACATATGAAAGATTCCGTAAGCTTCAATATCAAGAAAGGTAACTTTGAGAGGAAGTTGGCTGAGCTTAAGAAAAGCATCGGCGACAAGTCCTGGACGTTAACCGCGAAGGTCAGCTTCCTCAAAGTTGAGCTCAGGGCGGTGAAAGAGGAAATCTAGCTGTTGGAAGAGAGTTCGCCATGGTCTTCTGACAAAGCTCGGTACGAATGGAATTGGTCTCAGAGATTTTCTACGCTCTAGAAGCAGCTGCACGATGCCGAGCTCGTCTATGAGACCTATCGGTTGGGTTGGTGTGGGAGAATCTCTACGCTGGAGCAAAAGCTCTGTGCTGCTAACAACGAGGTGGTTCGGCTTCAACAGCAGCTTGCCGATAATTATCGATCCGACACCAGCAAAAAGTCGGAGGAGATTTTCTTGAAGAGGATCGCGGGCGAGCTTTCAGAGTCAGTCGGAATAGAGAAAGTTGAAGTTCAAAGACTGAAGCTTTAGTTGGTTTGTGAATAGCAAGCTGTCAAGGATGCTGAAGCGGAGTTGGAGGTTATGAGGAAAAGACTGCGGGTGTTAGAAGAAAACTTTCAAAGAGCTGACAGGATGTTCCGCGACAATTTGATAAGAAGAAAGGAGCTCAAGGAAGAGATCGTCATCTTGAAAGAATCCTTGGTGATGGCCAGCAGTCTGAAGTCTGAGAAATCCCTCTTAGAACTTTGGCTTTTTCTTCTCCCTATTGTAACCGGTCTTACAAATCCTCATTTTGTAACCGACTTTGATTCTAATGAAATGATACCTTTTTTTCATTTTTGCTTTATGTGGATTGAATATCTATCGATAGCTCTGCTTTCCTTACTTTTCTTCTTTTTTTTTTCTTCTTTTTTTTTTTGAGAATGTGGTTGTCAGGGATATTTAATCGGAGATCTTTCCCTGTGCTTGGATGAGGTTCTCGTTCTGCTCCTGATATAGTCGGTCTTTATTCTCATTAGAATGAGATCTTTCTTGTGCTCTCGACACGATTAGGTTTTGCTCATGTTGGGATGAGGTTATTCTTCTGCTTTAATCCAGTTGGTTGTCCTTTGTTCCCCCATCAAGACGAGGTTCTCTCCCTGTTCTTGACGTGGTTAGGCTTTACTCTGTCCTTGGTTAGAACGAGGTCCTCCTGTTTTTGACGAGATTGTTTTTTACTTTTATCGGTGTGAGGTCTTCCTCCTGTCTTAGGTAATCGGAAGTCTACACTTTGCTCATATTGGGACGAGGTTCTCCTCCCGTTCCCAATAGGGCAGTGGAGGCCGTTGAAAGGGGCCACTCCTTTCCTCCTGTCTTACATAACCGGAGGCCTTTGTTTTGCTTATGTTAGGACGAGGTTCTCCTATTCCTAATAGGGCAGTGGGGGCAAAGTGCCGTTGAAGGGGTCTCTCCCCCCTCCGATCTTAGATAATCGGAGGTCTTCACTTTGCTCATGTTAGGATGAACTTCTCCTATTTCTAATAGGGCAGTGGAGGCACAAAAGGGCCGTTGAAAGGGCTTCTCCCCCTCTCCGATCTTAGATAATTGGAGGTCTTCGCTTTGCTCATGTTAGGATGAGATTCTCCTCATATTCCTAACAAGACAGTGGGGGCACAAAATGATCGTTGAAAGGGCTTCTCTCCCCTCCGGTCGATAATTGAAGGTCTTCACTTTGCTTATGTTAGGACGACGTTTTCTTTCTGTTCCCAACAGGATAGTGGGGGCATAAAAGGGCTATTGAAAGGGCCTCTCCTCCCTCCGATCTTAGATAATTTGAGGTCTTCTACTTCCTTTAAGGTCATTTTCTATCATTATACAATTTTGCACCAAAGCACAAAGATATGGAAATGAGAAGATTTTATTAAGATAAGATCACTGGTAATACATTCGCAAGTTCTCCGAATTCTAGGGTCACGGGAGTGCTGCTCCTCCGAGTTTCTTCAAGTAATAAGTTTTGGATCGGACGACCTCCTTAATTTCATACGGGCCTTCCCACTTCGGAGCGAGCTTTTCTTGGTTCTGAGGTTGTGAAACAGTCGCTCTTCGAAGTACCAAATCTCCTACTTTGAATACTTTGTCTCTAACTCTGAAGTTGTAGTAACGAGCTACTCTCTACCTATAGGCCGTCGTCCGAACATGAGCTTTTTTCCATTTTTCTTTCAATAAGTCGAGGTTAGCCCTAAGGTCTTATGAGTTCTACTGCTCATTGAAAGCCACGACTCGTGTCGATGGGAGTTTGAATTCTACTGGAATGATCGCTTCTGTTTCGAAGGTCAGGGCAAATGGAGTCTCCCTAGTTGGCAATCTTTGGGTAGTTCGGTATACCTAGAGTACATGATAAAGTTCGTCTACCTAAGTCTTCTTTGCTTTCTCAAGTCTTGTTTTGATATCTTGCGGTAGGGTTCTGTTGGTTACTTTGGTCTCGCTGTTTGCCTGTGGATGAGCTATTGATGTGAAGTGGTGGGAGATATTCATGTCTTCGCAAAACTCGGCAAATTTTGTTCCAGCAAACTGTCGTCCATTATCCATTATAAGGGTCCGAGGTAGGTCAAACCTGCAAACAATTGACTTCCAGACGAAGTCCTGCACTTTAGCTTCGGTAATTTTTGCCAGAGGTTTGGCCTTAACCCACTTTGTAAAGTAATCAATTGCTACCAGTAGGAACTTCCGCTATCTAGATGCCATGGAAAAAGATCCAAGTATGTCCATTCCCCATTGTGCAAATGGTCATGGGGCGCTCAGGAATGTAAGCTCGGAGGCCGGTTGTCTTTGAATATTTGCATTTCTTTGATATCGATCATACTTCGTGACATACTCCATAGAATCATGACATATTGTTGGCCAATAGTAGTCCTGCTGAAATAACTTGTAAGATAAGGACTTGGCCCTCAAATGACTTTCATAGATTTCTTCATGCACTTCCCATAGTGCAAAATTGACCTCGAAAGGTCGGAGACATTTTAAGAGTAGTAGAGAATACGATCTTTTATACAACTTACTCTCATATAGAACATATCGGGAGGCCTGATTTCTTAATCTCCGAGCTTCTTTTGGATCATGGGAGAGAATTCCATCTTTGAGATAAGTAACTAGTGGGTCGATCCAACAAGGCTCATGGTCGACCTGCATCACGGATTGTTGCTCTTCCGAACTTGGGTGTTTCAGAACTTCAAAGAAGATCTCCTTGGGTAGTATGGTTGGTGCCAATGTCGCCAATTTAGAAAGAAGGTCAGTCCTAGTGTTTTCTGCTTTTGGAATCTGTTTGATGTCAAAATGGTTGAAGGTCGGGATCAAGCTCTTCACTTGCTCGAAATATTTCATGCTTCATAATTATCACTAACTTGTCTGACCACCAGTTGGGAATTACTGTAAGCTTGGAGTCGATCTACCTCCAACTTTTTGGCTATCCTTAACTCCGCAATCAAAGCTTAATATTCGGTTCAGTTGTTTGTTGCAGGAAATTCAAAGTGTAATGCGTATTCGACAATGACTCCCTTCGGGTTTACTAAGACCAACCGAGCGCCTGCGTCCGAAGCATTGGAGGAACCGTTCACATACAGGGCCCAAAAGCCTTCAGGAAAGTCTGCTCTTTCTTCAGAGGAGCTCGGCTGCAGCCATAGAATACTGATTTCATTCTGCTAATGTTCGGCCTTATCCGGGAAGTGCATTCTACTATGAAGTCTGCCAATATTTGAGCTTTGATTAACGGTCGAGACTAAAAGTTGATATCAAATTCAGTAAGCTCAATTGCTCATTTTGCGATTCTTTCAGAAGCATCTCTTCGATGAAGAACTGTCTTGATTGGTTGATCAGTAAGAAGAGTTATAGTGTACCTCTGAAAATAAGGTTGAAGTCTTCGGACTGCAATCAATAAAGCATAAGTTAGTTTTTCTAACTTTGTATACCTGGTCTCGGTGTCCCTCAGGATTCGGCTTATATAATAGATCGATCGTTGAACTTTTGCTTCTTTGATTAAGACTGCTGCAAGAGCTATTGGGGAGACCACCAGGTACAAAAATAGTTTTTCTCCAAGTTCGGACTTTACTAATAGGGGAGGCGAGCAGAGGTAGTCTTTGAGTTCTTTAAATGCTTGTTGACATTCAGTGGTCCAACAAAAGTTTTTTGGTTATTTGAGCCCTCGAAAGAAGGGCATGCATCACTCGGCCGACCTTAAGACGAAGCGGTTCAGAGCTGCCACTTTCCCTATCAGGCGCTGAATTTTTTTTATTAATCTCGAGGCAATCATCTCTTGAATGGTCCAAATTTTCTCCGGGTTTGGTTCAATCTCACGTCTTGACACCATGTACCCCAAAAACTTTCCTGAGGTCACACCGAAGGCGCACTTTGTAGGATTTAGCTTCATCTTGTACTTTCGGAGGGTGCTAAAGGTTTCTTCAAGGTCGGCAATGTGGTTTGGTGAAGCTCGGCTTTTAATCAGCATATCATCTACATATACTTTCATGTTGCAGTCGATTTGTTTCTTAAAAATCTTATTTATCAGGCGGTGATAAGTTGCACCTGCATTTTTAAGCCCAAAGAGCATGATCCTATAACAATAAAGACCACGGTCGGTAATAAAAGCAGTCTTCTCCTCATCCTCTGGTGCTATTAAGATTTGATTATAGTTGGAAAAGGCATCCATGAAAGTAAGAAGTTTATGGCCTGAGATTGCGTCCACCAGTTGATCAATTCTAGGTATGGGGTAGCTGTCTTTTGGACAAACCTTGTTCAACTTTTTGAAGTCTATGCACATTCTTCATTTACCACTTGCTTTCTTGACGAGGACCATATTGAAAATCCAATTTGGATAGGAGACTTCTTGGATGAATTCGATCTTGAGGAGTTTGTCGACTTCTTCTGTGATTGCCTTCAGTCTCTCTAGAGCATAGCTGCGCATCTTTTTTTTCACTGGCTGATGTTTAGGGTCAATAGCCAAGCGATGTTCCATAACTTCGATGTCGATTTCGGGCATGTCCGCAGGAATCCAAGCGAAGACATCTGCATTTCTCTGCAGGAAATGGACGAGCTGCTCTCGTAATTCCTTTCCTAGATTGAAGCTGATCTGCACCGTATGCTCCTTATTCCCATCATCCAAAGGGACTGAGACAAGATCTTCCATAGGTTTTTTCCGTTCTTCTGTAAGGTCGTCCCGGACGTCCAGCCCGTCAACCAAATCAGGGTCTGATTGTTCTCTCCTTTGCAAGGCAATCAAATAGCAATGTCTTATCAGAGCTTGGTCTCCCCTGACTTCTCTGATCCCGCAGTTTGTTGGAAACTTCATCTTCAAATAGTAGGTCGACACTACTGCTCAAAGTACGTTTAGACCAAGTCGGCCAAGAATTGCATTATAAGTAGATGGAGCTTTTACCACTAGAAAACCTACTTGTGCCCTGGATTGTCTTGGATATCGCCCTACAGCCACAGTTAAAGTTATTACCTTTTCGACTAGCACTGCATTACCAGTGAAGCCAACCAATGGAGAACTCATTGGTCCGAGACGTTTATTAGGTATAGATATTTTGGAGAAAGCATCATAAAACAAGACATCGGCCGAACTTTCATTATTGACAAGAATGCGGCGAATATCATAGTCTGTAATATTTAAAGTTATTACAACCGCATCGTTGTGCGGGAACTGAACTTCTTGTATATCTTCCTCAGTAAAAGCGATGGGCTCTTCAGTTCTCTGTCTTTTACCCGATCCCTCAGACCCACTGGCCTCCTGCTGCCGAAGTCCCCAAGAGATGGTATTGATGATGCCGAGAGGCGGTCGATCTCCTTGTTGCTCCTTCCGTTTTGGTGGTTCTGGCTGCGGCAGTGCCCTCGGTCGATCTTCTCTTGCATTAGATCGGTGCCATAGGAATCGACCAAGCCGGTCCCGTCTGATAAGCTTCTTAATCTCGTCTTGGAGCTGGATACATTCTTCAGTATCGTGACTGTGGTCACGATGGTAGAGGTAGTACTTGTTAGGATTGCGCTTACCGGGGTGAGTGCGTATCCTCTCAAGTTTTGATAGTTGCTCAATCTCCATCAGCACTTGAGTTTTTGGAGCATTAAAGGGGTGTAGTTATGGAATCTTTTGGAGGGAGAATTCCTCCGTGCCCTTTGATCAGGGCTTCTTTGACGATGAGCTCGAAAAGAGGTTCAGACTCGCTTGCGCTCAGGGGGAGTTTGAGAGCGCGGCCGAATTTCATTCGGCTTCTCTTCAATGGTGGGCTTGCTAGACTCGCCTGTCTGCCGCTCTCCTATGGCATCCTCGTCTTTCAATTTGAAGGCCTCCTTAGCCTAAGCATAACCTTCAGCTCGAGCTAGCAGATCAGCAAAATTCTTAGGGTACATCTTTAGGAAAAACAGCAGGTCATTTTCTGAAGGCAGTCCTTTAGTGCAGCCATGGTAACTGACTGGTCCAGATTCTGGATCTTTAGTACAGCGGCATTAAAGCGGCTGATGTAGGCTCAGATGGACTCCCCTTTCTTCTGCTTGATGTTGATGAGGGAGTCCAAACCTCGTCTAGGACGTCGGCTACTGACAAAATAAGCCGAAAGCTGATGGCTCATTTGATTGAAGGAGAAGATCATACTCGGTCTCAGCGCTGAGTATCAATTTCTTGCTACTCTTCAGAGTAGATGGGAAGGCTCGGCATAAGATGGCGTCTGGTGCGCCATGAAGCAGCATCATGGTTCTGAATGCCTCTAAATGGTCGACCGGATCGGTGGTCCTGTCGTAGCTCTCGAATTGGGAAAGCTTGAAGTTTGGTGGGACGGGCTCCTACATAATTTGTTGAGACAAAGGAGGGTCGGTGCAAATGTTATCGTGGTGAGTCGGGGCGGCATGGTGGAGCTCTTCGATTTGTCGGTCCATGTCTTGCAACTTTTGATCAAGAGCATCACTTCGATCATGGATCTCGGAGGGTTTCCGGCTATAGATGGAGAAGGTCTTCTCTGGAGAAGGATCATGGTTTGAGGAGAGATCCTCTGCCTTCCATTTCCCCTTCCCAGGGGTGTCGGGTCTACCAATCCAAGTATGCCTTTTCGGGACTAGTTGGAACTCTAGCGGAGGGTTTTCTGGCTGGACTGCCGCTGGGGGTCGCTGCATGGCCTGTATCATTTTGGTGAGGCCTCGAACCTGCTGCACCAGCAAGTTGAACTGCTCTGGATCCACCATTATCGATGAGGAAGGGGGTGGAGATGCCGGTGATGGTGTTGAAGCAGGCGGATCTGGTTCAAATCTGGCGGTGGAGGTGGTGAATCTCTGGGTGATTTCTTCTTTGGAGACATTCCTGAGATTAAGAAAGATCAAACGGAAATGGATCTTGAAGGATTAAAAAAAGAGAGTAAACAGATTCGACTGAGCACTCTTTTTAGAATAAGAGCTCAAAGCTTCTTTCCTCTAGTGCCAATTTTATTGGTGCAGAATTTGGTTGACATTGGAACAAGCTGGAGCAGGGGAGGATGAGATCGCCACTGGTGACCTGCAAGGCAAGTCCTGACTGGAGTTGGGGGTGGCTCCGGTAGGACCCTCCGATGATCAAATCAGCTTTTCTGACCAACAGAAATGGAGTGCTCAAGAAATTGAAGTAGAGTTTTTTAGCTTAGAGATAAAACGTATATGGAGGGTCTCTTATATAGGCGGAGCCTGTAACAAACCGATGGTGACAGTTGTAACCGTCTGGTAGTGGGCCGTTCGGGGCCACGTGGAGTTTGTTGTGGAAGGTGGTGTCCGTTGTCGTGACGTGCCAGTCGAGAGCGATGTCCTTTATCGTGACGTACCAGTCCGTTGGGATTTAACAGTTGAAGTTCGGAGGGAATAGGCGTTGGCAGTGAAGAACTTCGGGTCATAACATTTTCAGAAAAGTTCGGACTCCTTTTAAGGTTGCCCATATGTGGGTTGGCTTGTACTGAGCTAGTAGCCGGATTTATGTGAATGACGAGGTCCTTCCGGATGGTCGGAAGAAGGTCGACCAAAGGAAGCTTGCCCGACTACTGGAAGGAGTTTGTCTGGAAGAGAATCTAACTGGGGGCGGTCATCCGAAAGGAGGGCGACTGGTAGAGATCGTTCGGCTGGAGTCTGACTGGAGGAGTCCGGAAGGAGTCTGGCTTGGAGGAGATAGCAATTCAAAAGAGATTCGGATGTCTCCAAGATTGTCTGTGCATTGACTGGTATTCGCGGAACTAAGGATTGATGCCGAGGTCCTTTTGCTTGCACATCCAAGGTTCTTGGTGTGAGAATCCAAAGACCTGCCACTCAGCGCATATTGCAGAAGTTCGTCCGGGGTGTATTTCTGCAGATCAAGATCGAACAACCTGGGAAAGTTCTAGTTGGGGAGGAGTTTAAGTAACTTCAAGGTCGGCCAGGCCATATTGCACGGGGACCGAATACTTAATTGCTTAGAGGGCTGTCAGCACTGTTTAAACTCGTCTGGGTGAGACCCATGAGGCCTTGTAGGTTCTGGGGTTATTGGATGAGGTTAGTCATGGTTATTGTCGCCGAACGAGGTCATTCCAAGACTCGACACCTTTCCAGACTTCGGTAGGAGAGGGTTTACCCTCAACATTGGGTAAGTTGCATTCAGGAGGGGAAACCTCAACACAATAGTAGAGGTAGAAATTTACTCCATCCCATTGGGTACCCAACCTAGCTTGACCTTAATAAGGTGGTTACGCAACTTTAACAGATTTGGGGTGGGTACTGGTAAAGATAAAATCTGCCCTGAGCTTGACTCGGATATATAGCTCTTCATAAATCTCCTCCCTAAGGCAAAAAATAAATTGATTTGTATGCAAAAAATTGATTTTAATATTTTTACCTGACCTAATTTGTCCAACCCACCTTAACTCCACAGGCCCTGCCCCACCTCAAGAGTCTACCTACCCTGCCTTAGCTCGAGGCAACTAGGGCAGGTACGGATAATGGTCTGCTCGACCCCATCCCTATGATAGTTGACTCCATAGAAACTTGACATGTGAAGATCTTTGATTAGACATTTACTTAAGTCCACATTCTAGAAACCTCCTTACCTTCAGAAATCCCTTATAGAGACCATCCAAAAATTCCTCATTTGCAGCCAATATTTGTATAGGCATGCTAGGGTGCAATACATATCTAGGCGCAACCCGACCAACTTGCCTCCTTCAAGGTGGGGCAACTTTGTTGAGGTGTTTCAAAAATATGCCTTCCATATGCATCATTAAGATGCTGAGGTGCAAAAAAAAATACACATTTGAGGCTATGTATGCTGTGTATGTGAATGTGGGTGGCTGAACGCAATGTCTGCTATGATGATTGTGTGTCCATTTCTTTGTGAGTTTGTTATGTATATGTGCATTGTGATTTCTGCATGGTAATTCTAGGTGTGGGTGTGGCTGAAATTATTCAGGTGTGGTGTTTCTTGTGCTAATTTTATTGTCATATATGTTTAACCTCATGAATATGTCATCTATATTATATGCATAGACAAATGCACGTGCATTGTATATGTACATATACATATATATGTACGTATGTGTCACACTCATACATACAAATGCACACACCAAGGGTTCTAATCTCATGCTTACAAGCCCCATATTGCTTGCATGTGATATACTACCCATGAACTGGTAGGATAAGGGCTGGTATGTATTGGTATTTGGCAAACTAGGCCCTTGTTGCACCATGTTGGGGGATCCAACCCTGTACTAATGTACTACCACTTGGCACACTTTTTTGTATTTTCTTTATTGGGACAATATCACTCCTAGATTGAGGATTGCATCATACCATCAGAGTATCAGACCATGGGATATGGTACTGATCCTAGATATTTGGATCCTCAATATATGTGCATATATGTATATATTCTTGTACATGTATATATGTATATGCATATATATGTTTGTGTATGTGTACACACATAGACACTCGTATGTGTACGTATAGCAACTTTTTTCTAAATGCCACTTCCTTTCTCCTTCATCATATTGAGTTGTTCAAGAGTTAGGTCATCCATTGTTCTTGATTTTCCTTTACATGCGTGGATAAAAATAGTAGGATTTTATGTTCATCTGGCTCGTCTGTAGCCATGCAACCTAGTGAAGCAAATGGAAAACTAGGCTATTGTAACATATGATAGGATTGTTGGTACGCTAGGCTACAATCTCGTTACTTCTCGTAGGACAGCATTTTACTTGTTTTATTGTAAGGAATGAGGATCCATTCATTACTTTTTTTTTAAAACTCTTCAACTTATGTATTTTAAAATTCTAGCCTTGCTCGTGCAGTCTAATTTACTCTAATATATACATCTCCCTCTTTCCTTCCTAAATGGTGGTTGTTATGTCATACCTATTGTTGTCATGCTTTATGTAACAATCTCATTTGCTGCAAGTTTCCTTGATATTTAGAGTTTTGTGACCATGGCCATTTTTACATATACATCAATAGATTTGCCGAGTGCAAGCGTTGCCATATTCATGAGATGTCATCAGCTGCTCACTCTCCAAAGTCACTGAAAAGTTGTCCAACAACATTGTTCCTGGCTTGTCTACGTAGCAATTCAGGTTTTGATTGTAACTTTGTCCTTCCACATATAGAGTGAATTAAATATAAGGCTGGCACAGAAGGGGTCTAGCATCCTCCTACCAGGTAACCATGAGTCTTGGTTGAACTTTTCTTTTTGAAGGACCATCATCAGTTTTCGTTCTTTTCCACCCAGCATTTGTCTGTTACCATCAACTAATCTTGTGTTTCATGATCTTTATTTTCTATTCTACCTGGGATGTTGTCTTTTGAATTTTCCTGCCCAAGACCAGGTTCCTTTTGGAATCTTCTGTCCTTATTAGGTGCATTTACAGAGGTTTAAACGAGGCAACATGGTGCTGATGAGTTAATAAATGTGCTTTCTAAGGTTTCAGATTATCTCATTGGCTCTCAGGCTGATGAACCTTTATATGTCTTTTCTGTAAGTTTCCTACTTATCAAAAATTCCCGACCACCTTAGGAAACCAGTCAACTTCTCCCCATTAGTTTTTAAATCAAAAGCTGTGAAGTATGTGAGAGATCACCAATATTTCTTAGAGATAGGAGACAATGAAGAAACTTGTGTCTGAGATTGAATTCTTCTAATAGTTGAACAATTTCTATTGCATGCAAATATGTTCACAAAATTATGTCATATATAATCAAATAGAGGAAAACTTATTTGTTTTTTGCTTCTCTCTAGAAGCTTGTTTCTTATAAGATTTTGCTTGAAGAGTCAAGATGAGCAATATTGTGCTCTTGCTTGCTATTTCTTCACTTTATCCACTCCCACAACATTTTTTTTTTTCACTGGGATCAACATTTAATGTTTCTATGCCGCCACCTCATGGTCTTACTTGTCCTAAGCATGATTTGGATCAAATTATTCCTCAAAAAAAAAAAAAAAAAAGAAAAAAAAAGAAGCTATGTATGGAATTAAGTTGGCCCCTTCTGCTTGGCTTAAGAAATTTAATTAGATAGCTTTCATGAATAGCTTTGTGTGGATGTTATTGAACAAGGTCTGCAATCTCAGTACTAGGAACTATGTTAGTTAGGTACCTGTAGGTGCATATTGATGGTGCATATTGAGCCAAATCATATCAACCCTCAATATGTAGATGCATATTGGTTCTCTATCGGTCAAAGTTTGCCGTTTCGATACTGAACCCCATATTGGTACCATCCTAGTACAATGTCACTACATGGTTTGGTATAAGATAGCAAGGCGTATCGAGGGTCAATAAGGGATGAGATTGCATACCGGTTTGGTACTGATATGGTATAGTACGTCCAGTACAGTGTGATACCAACCGGTACAGCAAGCCTTGCTATCAGTTAATTGTTTTTTATCTTTTTCTTTTTGTTTTTCATTTTGAAGGTTGTTTTAAGGTTTATGGATCTTCAAACTATGATTCTAAGGGTATTTTAATATTATGTTATTTCACATCAGTTCTAGGGGACTATTGATTGCTTAATGGATGCAATTGTATTAATTAAATATAAAGTTGTAATAATTAACCATAGATAATGCATATTTTGAGCTTGAAAATATATATCAAATTGATTTAAATTACAAGATACATAGGGATGTCTAGTTCCTTGTGGAGGGTCTATTATGCTTGTAGAAATTAGGATCTTGTTCATAGTTGGGTCGTGGATTTAACGTCAACCTAGATACTATGTCCGCTATTGCATCCCATAATTTGAGCCTCCTACATAGCCACCCCGACACTAATCCTCTATCTGATACCTTGCTTGTGCATAATAGGATCTAGTGTATGATGAGGATTTGGAAACATTTAGGGATCATACTCTACATGCAATGTTATCAGCTGCAATATTGTCATGTCCTGAACCACCTGGAGGGGTCGTCTCTATAAGCTATTGTATAGTTGTGGGCCTTATGATATATTTCATGGTCCATAATGTTGCATAGCATGTGTGAAACATGACTTGCCAATGAATTAAATCAAACTAGGTGCTTGTAAATTGTGTGCATCCCAGCCATGTCTACTGCTACCCCTCTATCCACTCAATGCATCATAGCTTGAACTATCATGAACATCATTGCTCGTATTACGAAATGATCTAGGGCTCATTCCAGCAGCTTTGCAGCTTTCTTCACTTTCCCTTTCTTGCTGCTCTAAAAATTTGCTTTGTTTCCTCGCTGTCCTTACCTATCTAGCTCTATTGGGTGGATCCACTAGACCTACCACCCTTCTTGGCCTTACTTCCCTGATTGGATCATGTTCAACAGTGACCTCTACTTTGCATCTCCTATCATATTTCTAGATGAATATCTCAGATATATAGCCTTGGAATCCTTATTACCTCTCCTTTGATGTCCATGGTTGCTTCTAGTGTTGGACATCAACTGGTTATGAGCATGGCATGTGTTGCTTTGCCCATTGCTTTGTATTCATCTTAGCTTCCTTTTCTATGATATTAGTTGGTCAAGGAGGTGATCCTCGCTTTTGAAGATTTGGTTGTTAATACTGCCCTCAAGCCAAATAAAGGATTGCATAATTAATTCTTTTAAGAATTAACAAGCATCGAGGATTGTGCTTGGCTTATTTGCTATATGCAACTTCCTACCCACTTGGTAACTCCACATCTCCTTAATGTTGTAAGTACACTTATTAGCATACTTCAGATTGGCCTACTTGATCTCACCCATGGCAGTCATCATGATATGATACAAGAAGTCTATTTAGGAGTACCTCTCACTATCTGTAACTTCGAGCACTCAATATAGGGGTGCGATTGTCTTAACTACCATGTTGGCCTACTTTTGGAACTGCTGGCTTATCACTGACCCTGCCAGATGACTTCCTTCAATGCCACTACAAGTATATATGTCAAGGAAGGTCGAACTGGTACTGATGCCCATACTAGTCGCATACCGATATGATACTAGTTCGGTAAAGTACCAAGACTTGGTTTTTTTTTTTCTTTTTTTGATTTCTAAGACATCTAATCAATTTTTCATGATTTTTTAAATGATTTTAAGTCCAAATTGATGTTTGTTGATATTATTTGATGTTTGTATCACTTTGGTATACATGCAATTAGGCATGTGATGTGGATTTGAATATGACATGATATTATGTCAGAGAGGAATAGCATTACAAGTTTCAATGTGTAATCTAGGACCAGCCTTACAAGGACTAGATATTATTGAATCCTAAAATACTCAAATTAATTAATAAATATTAAAAAAATAAATAATCAAAACATACTGAGATCTAGAATTTTGTTGAGTGTCGATGTTGTTCATAAATATCTGGATTATTTACATAATTTAGAGGAACATTAACCTATCCTTCTAACCATGTAGCACTTCAGTCCTCTATGCTCATCCCATAAGATATGCATGCTGGATTGTAACTTGTCCCAGATCTCTCGTTAAAGCTCTGGCTCTGAAAGATGTCCTCGAATTGATTGTATGGCTGTAGAGGGGCCATTCGAATATGTTGATGATAAAATCTGATCCATAAGATGCTCCGGGCTGTATAGGATAGTAGCTGTTGGAAGATGATGCTTCAGAAGTATCATATCCATATGCTTATGGATCATAAGTTGTTTAAGAGGATCCAAAATATGATGAACTTGATATGTCCATGGATTCAACTTTACATGTGAGGTCATCTGCAGTTGCATGATATCCTGATTGACCTTGAGGAGTCTGTCATCTGTATACAATCATATCCTTACGGGCTTTATTAGCTCATACACTATGGTCCCTATTCTATATAGTATGCGTAAATTGGGACTCATCAGTAAATTGAAGACCATCTTGCGATTGCGTCTCATAAATGGTGATCTCCTATCCTTTGCTCTCTTCCTGACTATCGGATCCATGACCATCAGAAAAACTATCATCATCGCTATTTGGTCTCTAAATTTGAGTGAATTAGGTTAACTGACTGCTCCACTATCTCCATCGTGGCTGCAATTGTCTTTCCTTTTTTTTTTTATCTCTGCGTTGAGCGGTTGCCTGCCCTCTCGACGTGCATTACGAGAAAGTTTGTTGTGGCTGATCAGCTGAAAACTTGCGTGAAATGTAACTGGTTGCCTAATGCTTAGCATCCATCTTAACCTCACTAGCTATGAAACTAGCTGGTCGTGGAGGCAATCTTGACTCATCAAGCTTGGACTCTTGCTGTTGGCCTACAAGCCACCCAATCATTGGATTTTCATCATTAACAAAGTCATTCATGGTTGAATCCGATTACTTCAACTCGACTTCCTCTTGAATGCTTTTGAGCCTCAACCTTAGATTGTAGCAAACATATACAAGATTGTTGAGATGTTTCTGTGTTAGACAGTTCCTCTGCTTGTTGTAGATAAGGATGAAGTTCGACCAATTATACTTATAGCCACTTGACGATACTATTTGAGAGAGGATTCGGATGACAAAATTCACTTCAGATTTCTAGCCACCAATCCGAAATAGATCCACCATTCGGTTGCAAAAGCATTAAGATAGAACAAAATTAACAATAAAATTGTATCATAGTAGACTTATTAGTAGCTACGTAATGTCAAATAAGAGTTGTCGTTCGTATATAATCTATCTAGATTTATATTTCTTTTTTTTTTTTTTGCTTATGATCGTCACATCGGTTCCAAAGCTATCGGTGCCCTCCCTAAACATTTCATCTATAAAAAATATATTTGTTATAATATGTTGTTAATTGAAGATACAGTTAAGTTAATAAAAATCACTCAACCTAACTTCTTCTATGTACAAAGCTGCGATTTCTGGATCGAGCTCCATCTTGTATATCATATTTTGTAGGGATGTCAGAAGCTTGTCATCCATGCCAATCTTAGGTATGGTGTACTAGGACCTTGGGTTCAAATAGTAAGCTATAAATAAATTTCAGAATTGATTAAGCACATTTGTGCAAATACAAGAGCAGCAAATTTTCAGAGTATTTTTGATTTGCTACTTGATAGATGCAAGTTCCTATCCATTTGATAGTCCCACCGATGCTTAATGATTTGGATGTACTCATGGGCATGTTTCGGATCTGCCAACCTAATCTGATCCTTTGCCTTCTCTATCATGTGATACAAGAAGTTCATCTGGGATATCTTTCGCTCTCCATAGTCTGAAGTACCTCATATAAAAGCTTGATAGTCTTTACTATGTTCTTAGCCTATTGTCAGAATATCTGTCTCGTCACTAAGTTCTCCATATTGTTCCCCTCGATGTCTGTCCTGGCATATCTACTCTCTTGCCACTTGAGTTGACAAACATTCGACGTAGGTATACTTTCTTGTCAATAATGCTATCCAGTGTTATATAATTCGTAGTTAACCATGTGACATCTGGTCTTAATGTCTCTCCTTATATACCGTCGTGTCAATGATAGGACTCATATATGATTGTAAATGAATCTATAATAGTCGGCCTTGAGTCCACTATATCTTTTGCATCCTACTAAGCTTTCCAATATCCATCAATATCAGATTGAAATAATGTGGAACACATGGTGTCCAAAATATATGTGGTCGCTACTGTATCAGGATCTCCTCTACGATCCTATACTATGGCTTATTATCGATGATAACCTGTACGATATTTTGCTCTATGATCTGATCGACCACCTCCTTCATTAATCTAAGGATGTATTTAGCATCATGCACCTGATTTGAAGCATCAATGGACTTCTGAAAAAATATTTTCCATCATAATATGTCAAAAAGTTGATGATATTCTATCTGGTAGGATTGATCTAACCATCATATACCACTATAAGTCCATACATTGGCTACTTGTTTTGATATGATACAATCTATTTTAGCTCATTATTGTCAAGAAGCTCATCATAGATGCCCTACGGTCCTAAAGGATCTACAGCTAAATTGGTAGTCTATATAGATGCAATGGCAAAGTGATATGTGTTGCCTGCTGCATATGCTGGGATGTGGCTGAAGTGAAATTAAGACGCAATAGCTCCCCATATATTCTTTTTCTTGTTCTTCTTCAGCATACTATCAATTCTTTGTTGCTTGAAATTCTTGCTGGGAAAGGTGTATGGATTCAAGTCATGGATGGTAGCTCCAGCTAGAATATTTCTAGAGGACTTCTACTGTTAAAAGCTCTCAACATAAAAGCAATACAGCTCGTACCTTTACCAATGGGCTTTGTAATAGAAGAGGTCCTCTTAAACTTTGACTCTCCTGCAGTACTTGCATAATCTGATCCGACTCATCATCTGGAGTAGACACTTTCAAGCTTACATTAATGACAGCTAACTCCTTAAGTTGCCACTGATCTTTCAAGCTTACATTAATGACAGCCTGAATCTGTACTTCATCATATGGAGTAGACACTTTCTTTGACTCTCTAGAGTGATAAGGTGGCTGTATAGCTCAGTGGTCCACATCCTTCTTCTTCGAAGTCCTCTTCTTTGCTAATTTGAATTTAGCGAAGTGCTTCTTTATCAGTTGGATCTCGTGTGGGCACTTTCGACATATACTATATTGGGATAACTATTAGCCAAGTGTTACTTCAACCTAGTTATCCCTCTTTTCTTGAATTTTATATTGTACCAGTTGCATTTTCAATGGTGCCGATCTGAAAGCATCTGTCTATCAATAAATGTTATGCTTTGGCTCCTTTCTCCATGGATCCATTCATGAAGGTTGAACAATCATGGCAATTCAGTAATTATATAAAAATAGTGAAATTTGGTTATCCTTTTTTTTTATTTTTTGAATTAATTTTATATTTTAAAATATTTTTTAAATAAAAAAATAAAAAATAAAAAGACTATGAAAAATTAATTTGATCTTATATCGATGTAAAATCTTACCATGGATGATACATATATCTTGCTAAGACAGTCGGCATATATGAAATGCTATTTATTTTTTAATTTCATTAAAATTTGGTCTAAATCAGTATGCATGTGATGCATCAAAACTTTGATAAACGAACATCAAATTTACTCAAAAGTAGCTTACAAGCCCTAAATAATATTTTAATTTAATAGTTAATTATGAATTTTATATTTTTTAATAATTTTTTATTTCAAATATATAATTTTAATTTAAAAAATTATATATTTAATAAAAATTAATAATTTTAATGCCATTGTGTAGATCGTCTATAGATCTACAACACGTAATGAAATCATACTAAAATCAAAAAAATTGTTACGATCTCCCTTTATTTTTTCAATTTTCATGTATTTTGAAGTTGTCAAAAAAAGAGAGAGAAAGAGGAGATATGGAAGTGAAAGATCAGCTCAAGTACCTCTATTTGATGAGTTCTCCTTGTTTCGCACCTTGCACTGTCGCCAAGGAGAGACTTATTTTCAAAAATGAAAATGATTCCACAATCTTTTAACTAAAGGTCCCATACCCGCTGTGCCCTAACAGAAAAAAAATTAGAACCGGGCTGAACCGGCTGAACTGTTCAGTTCAGCACCAAACTATTCTGAACCATCCGGTTTGGAGCGGTTTGGACTAGTTCGGGACCCGGTTTGATTTTTAGGGCCGAACCAACCCAATTCCATGTTGGTTTAGCTTGGTATAGGCCGAACTTGGTGGTTCGGTCCGGTTCGATGAACCATAATTATATGTTATCTTGCCACTTAATACTCACGAATAACTAAAATAGGTCTGCTTTATTCTTGATAAGACTATCAAGTGCAATATAGTGCATGGCAAAGTAGGTGATTGTTGGCCTCATTATCTGACCCCTAATATGCTTCCTCTTCAAAGCCAACATGCATGGTTATATATCTTTAGTGATAGTGTAGGTTGCCTCTACCACCTACTTCACCTTCCAGATTCTACCAATGATTATCAATATTAGGTCCATGTAGTGGATGGATCATGGGATCCCAAAAATATACAGCTTCTTGATCATTAAAATATAGCCAAAATCAAGATTAGGATGCATTGGGCATCATGCACCTTGTTAAAAGCATCAACCAGCTTATGAAAGAATGCCTTCTTATCATTGTATATTAAAAAATTGATGATGCTTTATCCTTTGGACCTTGTCAAACCATCACATATCAAGATCACACCATAAGTGCCCCACTTGCTCTGGTATGAGGCTATCCATCTCTCTAGCTCTTTCGTATTATCATCATGCAAGTTGTCATAGATATTTGTCAATCGAAGAGGATCAATACCCTGATTGCGTTTTAGGATGGAGTTGATAGCAAAAGATAGTAGGTGTTATTTGTGATATTTGCATGGTTGTGGCTGCAGTAGAATCATGAAGCGATAGCTCTCCACATGTATATTTTCCTATCCTTGACAAGCATAGAGTCAATCTTTTACTACTTTGAGTCTTTACTGGGGAAGGCACGTGAATCCAAGACATGAAAGATGGCCCTTCTTGTTATATTTTTTGGCTTCTTTCCCTTCTTACTTGCAAAAACTCCAAATATAGATGCTATCTAGCTACGAACTTTTACCTAACAACCTCTCTCACTAACTAGCTTCTCTTGTAGCTTAGATCTGTCTTTGTGGATCCAAAATTGGATCACCCCTCATACTTTGAGGACCCAAATTATGCGCCGTTTTTGGCAAACTTTTGCCATTGATCATTCAGACTATCCTTTATGGCAATTTGCATCTACACCTCCTCCATGTTATTTGGATCTAATGCCTTAAAGTCCCACAGATCCTTGTAGTCTATGGTAGCTTAGCTGCTCAAAAGATCAATCTTTGCTTAACTTTTTAATTTTTGTTGCTCTCTCTAAAATCATGGAAGTGCTTCTTTATTAATTATCAAACATTTTTATTGTTGGGATAACCACCAGCCAAATCCTGCTTCAATCTTGTCAATCCACTCTCTCCCCTCCACATCAGACCCTTGCACCTCCAATGGTACCAGTCCAAAGCTATTACACCATTTTCTCAATGTACATCAATATCTTGATCCTTCTTTCTTTTTGAATCCATTTCCGCAACTGTAAGTTTTACAAGTACATGCCATAAATCATCTTGTTCATCACCATAAATTACATAAAGTGGATCTATAGTTTTGAGAAATAAATTAAATTTTAAATATTTTTGGATGAATTGGTGGTTTTTATAATTTAACTTGATATAATATATGTGATAATTTATAAAATTATGTAAAAGCTATGCATGTTGTCTTAGAAAAAATGCCCCAACTAGTGATGCACATTACCATATTTTTCATGATTTTTAATTGAATTAATAGTTATTTAAATAATTAAATACTTAAAATTAGATAATTTATATTGTGATGCAAAACTGATTGAATTACTTCAGAAAGTACTTCTACATTATCTATATAGAATACTAACTTTTCATAATTTATAATTTTTTAATATTTGTCATTAATATTTAAATAAGAATAAAATTTAATATAAATATTTAAAAATTAATTTCATTTCAGATTAAAGTAAAACCCTACCATGTATAATATATCATAATCCACACTCTTGAAAGTTATTTGAACTTGGTTTTGGTAGCCATAACTATGCCCAGTTTAAATAAATTGCTGTCAGTATAAGCTAGCAAGTAGTGTGCATACCCCTAAATAAGCTACCATTTTTTATTTTTTAATATTATTTTGTTTAATAATAATTTTAACTAAAATATATTTTAAATCTAAAAAATCACATGATTAATGAAAAGTCATGATTTCTTCTTCAATGCTTTATCACTCTTAGATCTTTAATGTTCATGAACTCATGCTAAATTACAAAATTTTGATTATTTTCATTGCTTTTACCAATTTTTGGTCTATTTTAGAAGAGAATAATGAAGAGCGAGGGGAGGGGGATTATACCTAATTTGGCTTGGATTTGGGCTCAAATGACAAACCATCCACTTCCCCTATTTTTCCTCACAAAACCTATCATTGGAAGCTCTCTTTTTGAAGAAAAGAGATGAACCACGAGATGGCCCAAACAGCTCTGAACCAAGTAGAATCAGGTGATTATGCTCAGTTCAGAGTAGTTCAATTTGGGTCACTTACCGACTAGAACGGCTATAGCAACCTGGTTCAACATTGGTTTGGGTCTATACGCCCCAAACTGTGTTGTTCCAGTCAGTTTGGATACCATGTTATTTTACTTTGTCTATACATCTTACAAGATTGCAGGAGATTCCTTTATATCAGTGTTGTTCCGCCTATTTCTAGAGAATTTTTCATCAAACCCATGATGAGATCTATGATATATGTTACATACTAATTGAGAGTTACTTTCTTTCTCCACTGCTTTCCCATCAATCTGTCTTTCTTGCCTGTAGTCTCTTTCCAAGTCAAGGACCTTTCTTGTGTTCTAGATCTTGATGTATTTTAGATCCCTTCTCTTCTCAGTTTATTACATAACTAGATGCCTAGCATGCTGTATCTGTTGCATCAGTTAATCAGTTTACCTTTTATTTGCCAAATAATAGAAGTGTCATTTGGCACCAATCAAATGCTTGATGGCCATAGGGCACAATAGTTGGACCATATGTTATTTTCCCAGTGATAATCCACTATAATATCCCCCATCATCTACAACAAAATCTTTCATGCAGCTTCTTCACAGCATTTTCGAGTTCAACCAGTCAGTTGAAAATCTTGAATCTCCTACTTTTGCTTCACTTTTGCTGACATGGTCTTGAACTCTGTCTTACAACAAGATTTTCAACATTGTTTCTCTGACATGCTATAAAATTTCTCCTCCTTACAAATTGATGGTACATAAATATTTTGGTGTCTTGCTCAACAGTGATAACTCTATCATTGTTAACATTGTAGCCATAAACAATTCCTATTTAGTTCATGTGGTACCTCATCACCAAAGTGTTGCTAACTACTTTTAGGGATACAAGATTGCAAAGTTAAGAATTATGTTTGCAGATATTATCATTTCTCATATACTTTAGTGGAATGAAATTTATTTATTTATGTTTCCTGGAACTCATGCTTCTTCAATTCTTACAGGTTTTGTGATTGATCCTGCAAAATGCAGTGACTTGAGTTTACAGGAGAAGAGAGAGCTTGTGCATGAAATTTCGAAGTGGGCAGACAACGCCCCTGAAATTCTTCAGTCCTGGAGTCGTAGAGAGCTTCTTCAACTCATCTGTGCTGAGATGGGCAAGGAGAGGAAATATACTGGGGTCACAAAACCTAAAATGATTGAGCATCTGCTTAGGCTGGTGTCACAGAAGAATGGAAGAAAGAATGATGATAAACCAAGCATTTCATCAGCCACACCAAACAACCCAAATGGATTAAAGAAGAAGAGAAAAAAAGAACAACTATTAGAACTTGAAACTGATGTAACTCATGATCCCTTGATGAGAAAGGAAGAGAAAGTTGGCACATTGATCTGTCAAAATCTTGCTTGCCGAGCCGCTCTGAGCTTAGTGGATGGATACTGTAAGCGGTGTTCTTGCTGCATCTGTTATCGCTATGATGACAATAAGGACCCTACTCTATGGTTGGTTTGCAATTCTGATCCTCCTTACCAGAGTAATTCATGTGGTATGTCCTACCACCTGAAATGTGCTCTTAAACATGAGAGGGCTGGCATTTTGAAGAATGGGTGTTATCCAAAGTTGGATGGCAGTTTTTATTGTGTTTTCTGTGGAAAAATCAATTGGCTGATACGGTAAACATTTATTCTATTCAGTTCACAAGTACATTGAAATTTTTTGTGGTTAAATTCCTTGATCATGGATCTCATAATGTAGTTAATTACTGCATGAGTGGTATAATGCGGAGATAAGTAGATAATAAATAAGGCAGTTTGCAGCAATAATCCAAAAGTGGAATTAGTTTACCTTCTAAACAAAAGGGAAGGTAGAGCTTCTCTTTATCTTATAGTCGGAGCATACTCAGAGGGGTTGGACCATTTGTTTCTTTGTGAACTTAGTGCGTAAATGTATGATCCTATTGAATTTACTTTATTCATGCTTATTATTATATTATTAAATACAATATTTGCACTGCATTTATGATCTAATTAATGACTATCTGCACTGAGCATGAGGATATTAAATTTAGTTTCTACCTTGCTTATTGAGCTTGCTTATTCCTTGTATTGCTTTCTTTCCTAGTGCTATTTCTTGCTAAGTGGTGATCCCTCATGCATGCACACGTGGCTGAATACCTGCATGCATGCACATGTTCATGGACACACACACACACACAAACACCCACACGCACACCCCCATGCCCCCGCTTGCTTGCTTGCATCCATGTTCACATCCACACCTGCATGCCCGATGCACAGCTGCACACAGGTAGGGAGAGATTTATGGTGTTTTGTTGTTAAGTTGTTTTGCATTATGAAAGTTATTGCTCAAGTATGAAACATGTGCGGAATTTGTTGGTTGACAATTTTAACTGGGTTATAAATCTTTATGAACCTACTAACATTTTATTGGATAAAAATATCAATGATCAAAAGCATATGATCAGTTAAATTTTACGACTTGTAGCTTCTGTAGTGTATGTTGCACTCTGTAATCATGACATCATGTCATTTCCATATTCCAAGAGATTCTTGTGGTGATTCAGATGTTCTGTATAATCAAATTAGCTATCTTGTACTGATTATTATGTTTTTGTAGTTCCTTCTGATGGCTACATTATTATTTTTGTAGACTATGTTTTGTAAAATTTAATGTACATGAATTTGAACCAACATGTTTTTGAATGCGTCTCTGCACAAGATAAGGCTAAAGGCTTTATAAGATTTTTGAAGAGAGATCTATTTCTGATATTGATCCCTTAGATAACAATTATGAGCAGTGAAAGGTTTGTGGTAAGTTTGTTGGAGGTGAGATTTTATTGAGATCTGTGGTGGTACAAGGAAGGACAGAACTTGAAATAAGCATATAAAAGGAATTAATATCTGGAACTAATTTAGGGTCAAGCAAGTAAAATCATTCGAAATTTTTAAATCATGTTTTGGTATATTCTGAGAATGGCCTTCTGAGAAGGGGTCTTAAAATTCCGTTTGAAGGTTCAGGGAAAAGGAAGATTTTTTAATTATACAACTGTTTAATTGCTTTTTGGTACAAATGCTTCTTTAACTGTTGTCTTTTGGCCTGCTTTACTGATCATTGATACCATGTAATTGCATGGTAGAAAGAATTGATGGTTAAGAAAGATGAAATAGTATTTGATGATATGCATGTTATTCAAAATTTATTTATTGAACCAGGATGTAATGATTAAAATTGGTCTTGTTTTACTACATAATAAAATGTTTCAGTTAATTTGCATATGCTTGGGACTAAAGACAAAAAATGTATAGGAGAATCAAGTTTTTAAATCCCATAGGATAGAAATATCCCAGTCTTTTATGGAATGGGATGCTCAAGTATCCCATCCCGTTCTAACAGCTGTCTCAGTCATGCATGCTACTAGATATCCTCCATCTCTCTCTTCTTATTTCCTTTCTTTCTTTCTTTTTTTCTTTCATTCCTTCTTTTCTTTTTCTCTTCTATCTTTTTTTTCTTTCATTTCCTTTTTCTTATCCATTCATTACTTTTTTTCCCTTCTCTTCCTCTTTCTCTTTTGTTTCTTCTTTCTTTCAATCATTTCTTTTTCTTCTTCCTTCTTTTCTTTCATTACACTGTTTACTTTTCATCTTCCTTTCTTTCTTTCCTCTTTCTTCTTCTCTCCCCACATGGATGAGTTTCCGAGTCCCGACCCCATCTTAATCTCATTTTCTCATAGGAATAGGCCAAGATGGCCGGGATGCCCCTTGTCCTATTGGGACATAAAATCTTGATGAGAACTATATTCTGTTTTACCACAAATAATTTATACGAGAAAATGATTCCCTTGGAATTTTTCTTTTTACTGCAGCTTTATATTTCTAAGACGTAAGGTGTCATAAACTATGAATTTTTGATATTCTCTTTCTTGTTACAAGTCTTGATCTTTTAGTAGTAACCATTTACTGCAGCTTTATATTTCCAAGATGTAAGGTGTCATAAACTATGAATTTTTGATATTCTCTTTCTTGTTACAATTCTTTTTCTTGTTTCAATTCTTGATCTTTTAGTAGTAACCTTAGTTGAACCATAAAACTATAAAATTTTAAACTTAAGCACCAATATTGGTGGGCAATTGTAACTACATTCATTTCAAAACAATCTGTCCAATCATAAAAATGTGTTATCTTACAAGCTGTTTTGTCATCTTGAACTCTAATCTTAAACAAGTGCTCTTAGTGCTAACTTGTTCTGGTGCTTGGGAGAAGAATACAACAATAGTGTCCTAGCTGTTCTTCTCTTTCATTTGTATGAGGTTACTTATCCAGCCTTCATTTTTATTTTTCCTCGTGATATTTTTAGATGAAAAGGACATCATATAAGGGTAAGGAAATTATTTAGTTTTATGTATCATCTTGGAGATGCTTGTGATATAACTTATAGGCATTCTTTTGCATCTCGCATTCCACAGAAGCTGGCAAAAACAACTATTGATTGCCAAGGATGCAAGGAGAGTTGACATATTATGTGATCGATTATCCTTGAGCCATAAAATGCTTAAAGGAACTGAGCGTTATAAAGAAATGCAAAATATTGTGAATACAGCTGTGAAGAAACTCAAGAAAGAAGTTGGACCTCTAGACAAAGTTTCCACAGTCATGGCAAGGGGCATTGTCAACCGGCTTAATTGTGGTGCAGAGGTTCAGAAACTATGTGCTTCAGCAGTGGAAGCAGCAGATTCCATACTTTCTAGCTCAACAGGCCTCTTGGCTGATAAAGACCTAAAAGCCCCAGGTAAATTTCTTTTTTCCCTCAACCTTGAGAGTTGATACTGTTCCAAATTTAAACTTGGATTCCTATAAACTCAACATACTATTGCTCATTTATTCATAGGATCAGTTAGCACAGGTTCCCTGGCTTTCCAAATCCATTTTGAAGACATCTCTCCATTTTCTGTGGTTGTTTCCCTTCACTCCAGAGACAATATGTTTGAAGAAAATATTATCGGCTGCACTCTGTGGCATCGAAACTCTGATGCCATGGATTATCCTGAAGAACCCACCTGCCTTATCCTGAGGCCAGATACCAAGATCATGATATCAGGACTGAGCCCGTCAACTGAATATTATTTCAAGGTGTCTCCTTTCAGCAGCACCAAGGAATTAGGAAAGTGGGAGGCTAAGTGTGTGACACAGAACCTTAATGGGCACGGTGGCCATTGCTCCATTCCATACTTAGATAGCACCTATATTGCTGATGATCTTATTTCAGCTTTAAAAAAGCAACAGGACATGAGTGAGCCCCTTGTGATCATTCAATCAGATTCACAGAGAGGTTCAACAAACTCGAGTGATAACAACCAGGTTCCACAACTCCCCAAGTGCAACCACAGTAACCATCCTAAGGTTCTCCCATCAGAGGGCATCAGTGACAACAATGACAGAAATCTGCGGCCATCTTCAGAGACTCTACCTTTTGTCAGCTCCAAATCTTTTCCCTTGGAAATGCCTCGCAAATCTGATAGGCTTAATAGTACACCAGATTCTGCCAATAAGAAGGAATCAGCAGAGAGGGAGTATGAGTACTGTGTAAAGGTGATCAGATGGTTGGAATGCGAGGGGCACATGGAGAAGGAGTTCCGTGTGAAGTTCCTTACATGGTTCAGTTTGAAAGCAACAGCACAAGAAAGAAGGGTGGTGAGTGCATTCATAGATGTTCTTATAGATGAACCTGCGAGTCTGGTTGCTCAGCTGGTTGATGCTTTCATGGATGGTATATGTAATAAGGAGAAACCAGTCATACGGAAAGGCTTCTGCACCAGGTTATGGCATTAGGCTTGGGGTCCTACAGGTGGCCATTTATTTTGTGGATCTTTAGGAGCCACAAAGCAACTTCACTTGGAAAATGCAATGCTTCTGTGGAACTCCATTAAGATTCCAAAACAAAAAAAAAAAAAATATTTTATTAAATTGTTGATGATCATTTTGCCTTCTTAGGAGAAGCATGTTACTGGAAAAGGTGTCCACGCTAGGAGGCCCCATTGACTGTTAGGTTCTTCAGGATCTATTTTCCTGTTAACACTAGCTGCCCATTGTGGCTATTTGATCCCATTTTGGAATTTGATTTAGATGTGGGATGTGGTTCTTTACAATGCTAATTCATGGACCATCTATTCAATCTTTTCAGACATTATTGTTTCCTTGTGGATTTGTGATGCTTGATTTGAAAGCACAGGAAACATACGATACACATCTGCATTTCTATCTCATTTGATCTCCTTTTTTTTTTTTTGTTGTTGTTGTGCATATGTGTCTAAGTTATCTTGTTTGATTTCAATTGTCTCGATTGCAACATCTGATATGTTGGTTAGGTAGTTTGGCCTGCTTAATTAACTTCAATAGCTGATCACATCATTAGTTTTCTTGTCACCTTTTAAGCATGAAGAAAATTTGAACTTATCAGTATACTGTTGCACAAGCCAAACTCAGTGACTTACAAGGTCACAATGATCATTTGGCGGCGCCCAACTTTCTAAATCTGTATAATCTCTGTGCACATGTTTGATATTTCACTGATGTTGCTTGTAACAAAATTTTGTTCTTCAGCAATCATTCACACAGAATGTAGTTGGCTTTCTGTTAATGTGTTCTGATCCCTACCGCACACTGATTTCAATCTCCATACGTTAAACTCTAGTCATTAGCTGACTTTAGACTCCACTTCTACCACTAAAGCTTGGCAAACTTTTCTCAAGTTTTGGAGGAGTTAGAAAGTTGCTCAAAAATTCTTACCAAACACTTTAAAATTTTTCAAACGAGCTTGTGAGCTTCTAGAAGTGCCAAAAAAAAAAAAAAAAAAAAAATCCTGATAACAGACAATAATACTTGCACAAAAAGAAATCTCCATGGTGGGTACTGGATCTCGTATGCGTGTCCATGTAGCACACCTTCCAAAATGTTTTTGAGGGCATTATGGAAGGCAGATTCGAACATAAAAATATCTGTCCGAAACTTATGAAGCCTTTTAGATTATTCATTGTTTTAGCTATGACATACAGTTGTATGGCAAGACAAATCAATTAGATCTTCCAACAGGATAGCTATCTTAAAGCCGATATATATAGGAACATCACATGGGTCTACATTTTTAGACGCTAGCTACCATCCACATAAAAGATTTATGCTCAAGCAAAAGACATAGACAACCTTCTAACCACTAACATATAAAATTTCTGAAAGACAGAAAAATACAACACTATTGCTAAATTAGAAGATTTTCCTGATTTTAGAACTTTGGGCCCCCCATTATAGGGTCTCTTGAGTCTGAAAGAGTTGAGCACCACTCATGGAGGTTGTGATCAATTTCATTTTTTAATGCTAATCACAAGCTCTTAACGTGGAACCTTGTGGATGTCCTCCAACCACCAAAACACTTCAAAATGAGTGCATAAGTTATACTAAACTAGGATGCTTAGCTTTCTGCATCTCCTTGACTTTAACTAATATGATGTTCATGAGAAGCATGGATCTTGCTCGAAGCTGACCATACCCAGCAAGTCTAACCAAAGGGAATGGGACACATTAGAGCAGACCCAACTCTTCAAGTCTTAGTTTGGAACAACTACAAGAGGTAGTTGGTGAGCATAGTCCCTCCATCGATTTGGGACCACGAAAGGATCTTAACATGCAAAAAGAAAAGAACTCTTGAGGTTGCATTACTAATTCATTGCTCCAAAGCAAGTTGCTTATGTCGATGGAGATCGTTGAGATACCTCGAGCAAGTGTAGTCCTCTGAATCACAGGCATCAAATAGTGGTGGCCGAGCAATTTTAGGCCTCAATTCTCGACCCATGAGTTCTGCATATCCTTCCTCGCCCTTCAAAAGCCTGACCACCTACACTCATATGACATTCAGCATTTAGCTGAATAGGTCCAATTCAAAGGTTAAGGATGAGCTACTTCAACAATTTGCTTACCCAATTCATCCTAGGCCGTGAGGTTGAGAGGTGGTGAATGCACATAGAAGCTACTAATAAAGAACGTCTCATTTCTTCAGGGTCATAAGCATCTCCAAGAGAAGGGTCGGCAAGTTCTTTTACGTTGTTTGCATTGAGGAGCGGCTTTGCCTATGGCAAGCATAGAAGCATCATATGTTAATAACGAAAAGTTGATCCATAATGCTAATACTAGCTTTGCAAGACACTGATTCTTTGAAACTTTAGCAACTTTTCATAGAGTAGTAAATTTCAGGTTCGAATTTAAACATCAGAATAGCTGAATTAGTAATCATTCAATGGGTGATTTATAAATTTATGGTGAGTTTGATAAGAACAATAGAGAAGAAAGAATACTTTGGTTGGGTTGTTAATAATAGGGATTGGATACCTAGAATATTCTAGCATAGTTCTACCATATCCAAGGACCAAAAATTTGAATAAGGGGACATGAAGAGGACTATCTTATATCTTCTGCAAAGAAGCAGGGTCATTTAGTTTGTATTGAAGCAAAAATTGAATGATTAGAATGGGGCATTTAAATTGATTTAGGATGAAATGGTGTTTACAATCATGATGTCTATGTCGTAGCATGATGAACTATCTTGTACTCTAATCACAAGCAAAACTTTTCAGAATCCGAATTTTATCCTAATCATGACATTAACCTTTCCAGAATCTGAACAGATGGTGTCGGATTTGGATCTATCCAATCTAATCCAAGACAATATTGTAGGAGTTCTTAAACCTAAAGACGTGCCCTGGACAAGCCAATTGGTTGATAGACCTTGTGGAACCTAAATTATATTGGATCTGAATTTAAGTGTGTTCACAACGGCTCAAGGAAAAAATTCCTGCACCACATTGATATGCAACATTAAAAACATAATAAAATAAAATAAAATAAAAGATTTCATAATGCATCATAGTGCAACATCAAGCAAAATGTTCCAAGTCTAATAATTACCCATATCACTAGGCTCTGTCGAGAAAAGTCAACCGCCCGCCGCCCTGTTATCAGCTCAAGCAGCAACACCCCGAAAGCAAACACATCAATCTTCTCATTCACTACCCCATGCATGAAGTATTCTGGCGCCAAATATCTGAATCACAAGCATATTGCCAGATATATAACAAGCATCCTCGATGAGCTTCAAAAATGGAAGGAATGGATTGGTTTGAGCTTACCCAAATGTCCCTTCAATGGGGAACACAATGTGGTGAGTCCAGTTGTCTGGCAGCCACTTTGCAAGTCCAAAATCGGATATCTATGCAAAGAGAACTGCAAGGTTACGAAATAGTCCAACAATGAAAGAAAGGAAGAGTTGCTAATAATACCTGAGGCTCGAAGTCTTCAGTCAAAAGTATGTTGGAGGCCTTGATGTCTCTATGGATAATGCGCCGCTGGCATCCTTCATGGAGATAGAGTAGCCCTTCTGCTATGCCTAAAGCAATCTTAAACCTTGCCTTCCATTCAAGGCCTTCCTTTGAACCTGAACAAATGAATTCCTCTTCATTACTAAGCTAAAACACAGTGATGCAAGCTTGTTATGTCCAATTATTTTGGAATAGCAGTTAAGGAATGCTACCTTAGTCTTAACTGGAAGCATCAATTCCTAGATAATTATCCAAGGCTCTGACAGCATCACCTTCATTCTAGGAATGTTCTTAATTTGTTATCCTGAATCCTTGATTTGATTCCTATCATGTCTCTATTTCTTGAAAAATTGAACCACTTAATGGTGAGACCGGATGCTCCAATGATGAGATTTGATCAGCATCCTGATGAGATCATACTGAGCATGAATCTTTTATCCGTAATTACACTGTTTGTTCAAGCAATCCTAGATAGTGCCCGGAATTCACATGGAATTTTCATAAGAATTTGGAATCGCTAGCTCCACATCTATAATGAATCCCTAGAATGGGCAAGGAATTACTGATCTGTCGTTGCAGTCCACCCCATCATACTTCTGAATGTCTCATATCTTCCAAATGTATGATGTTAATAAATTATTGATAAATTTCACCATTGCTTACATGTTAAGATCCAAAAATTATAACTTATAAGCTTTTGACAAGAATTAATATTGTAAATTACAACAATGAAACAAATCAAGAAGGAATTGATGAAACAGATCAAAATACAATGAACTTTATTTCAGCTATGAAAAATAATTTTTTTGTACTAATATCAGTAATAATAATTGAAAATTTTATTACTATTATTATGACTTATCTTCCTTGTCCCGAGCACATGTAGTTTACAAATTATCACAAATTCAATTACTTAACATCTCAAGCTACACAAAACACAAATCCCCTTGTGAAGAGGCTAGTCCGCATGACCATATTATTAGGTGAAGCATATATTTTTATCATCCTATATCAGTCAAGTACAACACCTAACTTATAAGTCCACTATCCATTCCTAGAGCTCGTGTTCCTGAACTTGCATATATGCCGAGCTTGGTGTGAAGCATATATTCTTATCATCCTATAGCAGTCAAGTACAACACCTAACTTATAAGTCCACTATCCAGTCCTAGAGCTCGTGTTCCTGAACTTGCATATATGCCGAGCTTGGTTCTTGGCTCCTTAATCATGTATTACTCATGTAGGGTTCTAAATGTTTTCCTGCATGGGAAACATAATTATGCTCGGCCCATGTTTTTTCTCCCTTTTGCTGTCTAAGCTAGCCTTCAATAACCATAGGTCCACTTAGTTTCAGAAGTTTGGCCAATAGTGCCAGGTGCTAAATCTTGTGCTATTAGTGCTATTTTAGTTTATTCTTTATATAGGTTTGATCATTGCATGGATTTACTAGTTACTAGTTTGAGCTTGCCTAAGCTAGCTACCTGTTGTAGATAAGATGTTAATAAGATGTCTAAGAAAAGAAAGATATACCATGAAGCACAGAAGCCAAGCTTCCATGTGGAGAGAACTTGAGAACAAGGTGCAAGCCCCCTTCTACACTGAACCCCAGCAGTTGTGCAGCATTCGGGTGATTGACATGGGCAATTATTCCAAGTTCTGATAAGAAATCTCCAACTCTCTCCTCCTCATTGTCTTTCTTTGTCAACCTCTTCACTGCCACAAGCTGTCCATCAGCAAGGCATCCCTTATACACCTTTGCATGTCCTCCTTTCCCAATCAATTTATCTGTTAACATGGAACATAGAACAAAAGGTAGTTCAATACTAGGTTCATTAATTGTGAGAAGTTTGAAGCATATCTTATATATGGGGGAAAGTTAATCTTCTTAAGATGAGGCCTTGGAACTTGAAGCTGTCTAATTACAATGGAACTAAAACATTAGAGGAAAAAGATACTAAATTGTACTTTCAGGATGCATCCATTTGTCTCCTTAAATATAAGTGAATGATTGGGCCATCCTAATATTCTATAAGAACAGATGCGTAGCTTCAAGCCATGTCACTTGCACACAAGTTATGTGTAAGTTTAGGAAATTGCCTAAAGCTTCAGTAACTAGCAACAAGTACTATTTTGCATGGCCCTGCGAAGATATAAAATTGAAAACAATAAAATTCAGAGAAAAAGAGGATAATATTCCATGAACAAAATGGAACCAGCTAGAATATGTGCATCATAGCAATTGCCCTAATTAAACTTATGTTGAAACCTTGGTCAAAATCATTTGGGATGAAATAAGTCTGTATGGCAATCTTACCCTAGTTTTATGAGTGCTTCATAAATATCAATGCTCCATATAATATTTTTATTTTGAATATAAAAGGTGACAGCACTAAGGGTGCAGGTTAAGATACAAACATAAGCCCTTCCAAGTTGGGAAAGAAGAGGATGCAAAGGCTCGGAGACCAAGCAGTGTCATTCCAAGTAGGAAGATATTTCTTTTTTCTTTCCAATGGGCAAGTAGGAAGTTATTTCAAAAGAAAAAAAAATCAAGTTTGATGCTCAGCCATGATTCCTGAGCAATTGACAAGGGTTCATCAATGTGCCTTGAACAATACAAAAGATGAAACCCACCCTTACAGGACAACGAGACTCAAGCAAAAGGAGAATGAAAGGTCTTCAGAAAGGAAGATATTTGGAATAGGAAAGCTGCTCCAACCAAACCTTTGTTTGACAATTCGATTAGTTCTACTTGTGATCATTGAAAGTCTGAAGGTAAATTTTTCAAATACAGAAGAACTAGCATGCTGCAATGCACCTTCTGGATTCCATACCACCTTGGATGATATGATGTTACAGAATTGATATCAAGAAACCATCTAAGAATATCTTTTAATCATGGTTGACACATGGCGAATAGGTTTTCCTGAACATACGTTGGATAACATGTGTCTCATGTGCTAAGCATGAGCAGGAAGTTTTTGCAAGTACTGCCCGAACAAGTTTGCCCCTCTAAAGCCTACATGTCTCTTTTAACCCTGAACCATCACAGCTTGCTTATATTAGGTGATGTCTATTCGAGAATATCAAGAGATAAAGTACTGTTTATAAATTAGTGCCTCAAGTGGTGTATTTCCACAATACAGTTTTCGGCTTTTAGCAACTATTATGCTCTTTTATGAGGCTACATTCAATATGGACTATTAATGGTAATGTTCAAAGATTTCTTTAATGGATCAAGCTAGGTATAACACATCCTGGCAAAAATTCGACATCTCACATGTAAGAAAGATCATTTGATGTATGACATGAAAGATGCCACATAATGACAACTTAAGTAACAAAAAGAATATTGGCTATCATGGTTTGCTTGACATTCAACATAGTTAAAATATAAATAGCCAAGGTTGATACATTATTACTAGATTAAAATTCCTCGTGGCCAGTGCACGGAGACTTCTAAAATTTTTTTTGCTTGACATTCAACATAGTTAACATACAAATAGCAAAGGTCGAAACTACACCACTAGATTAAGATTCCACTTCTCTATTGCACATAGAGTTCTGAAATTTGTATGTCTATATTGAAAATCAAAGAAATGATTAGAAATTATGAAAAGGAAAGAAATTAATGATGTTGCTAGTTTTCAGTGCACCACAATTTTAACTTATAGATATCAAATATTCTCTACATCTGATTTGAATGATACTAATTTTAAGCCTGACATGTGAAATTTAACATTTACAGAGTACAGACAGAAACCATGCAAACAGTCCATCTTGACTGGGAAATACTTAAGGATAAGTTGTGACAGACAGAAAAGGGATTGAAACACCTGAACTGAAAACTTCATGAAAGATCCAAAATTCCAGAGTTGTGAACAATTGAACATTATCATGACGATGACTAAGTTATCCACTTAACAAAGATTAAATCAAGATAGCATTAGAGATGAATTTGGTAATTCAGTCAGGATAGAACAAACAGAAAATAAAATAACAAAAACCAATATTTAGATAGATTGCAGAAAAGCATGTAAAAGAATATAGAGAAGAGGGAACTAAAGAAGATTTAAGTAGAGGTGGCGGAAAGTGGTTTAAACCACCCTGCAATCAAGTTTATTGTCTACTGAAAAATTGACTCATTGAATGAGTAAACGATTGAATAAGATTTGGTTGGGTGGTACCAACTAATTGAATACCAACTCCCAATTTTTTCCTCATTGAATTAACTGATCAACTTGCTATGATACATTTATTTTCAGTTTGACATGGCACTGTTCCAAAAAAAAAATTTCAATATCACTTTATTATAATGATGATAATAAATCCTACTCCTTTTAGTCTTGCGACTCCCACGCTCGAAGAAAAAAAAACCAATGACATATTGCTCAAATTATTGGCCCAATACTTGATGTCATTTTTTCCCCTGGGCAAGATGCCTTAAAACACTTAGGGAGTTAAGGGTCAAGATATTGTCAGTCAGCAAATTAATGTGACTTGTGAGGTATGATGATTATTAGGAAATAATTGAGTTAGAATTGTAGCTATGAGTCCTACAAATGGGCTGATGAGAGGAATCAAAGTGATTTTCAAGCTCCTATGAGGAGAAGACTGTGTTTGCATGTGCACTAAGTTGCTACTTGTTAATCAAAACAATCACCCAATGAAGGATTTGTACCACATCTAGGGAGATATGAAACATCCGGCCACCCATCATAATTCATCGAAGGTTACTTTGACTGTGCCATCAGTCCCTGAATTTCTTTATGAGACTGCCTCATTTGTATAACTATTCTAATTTAAGCACCATCAGACCTAGCCAATAAACTCCAGGATCTTGGCTTTTATGTACACAAATTCTTTTTTGATAAAATTTTATGTACACAATCTCTGATAATAAAACCGCATAACCTAGCTAATAGCACTTGTTCCATGACTTACATAAAAAAAAAAAATAAAAAAAAAAACACTTATTCCATGACTAAAATAATTTGCACAAATAGGTCGTAGCCCATGGATGTTGTTAACACATTAATAAACAAAATAGATGCAAATAGCCTTTCCTAGAAGTGGCTTCAGAAATTTTTTGTTCAAAGACATATTTCAACAAATGTATATGCCAATTGTTAGATAACATCACATCATATTTCATCTCGAACCTTAGTGGAAACAAAAGCTCTTAAGAGCCCAAATTGTGTGTCAGTCAGGCCTAACTCATTGGCATAAGGTTGATTGCTATCTAAAATTACAGGAATAATTTAGACCATTGGTTCTGATTTTGTTGAAAAAATAGCAGTCCAAATTTCACTAAATAAAAAGTGGTCTTTGCTGGAATGCATGCTATCCCATGGACATGACATCAGAAAATAATTTTGAGTCCATGACAAACATTGTTAGACCCACAGACGTTACAGATTTTGTATCAGTTTTTTCCCCATTCAGTTTTTTCCCCCTGAATGGTGAGGCCCTCAAGAACTATTGTATTGAAAAGAGGGATGACCATGGAACTCACATACAATATTGTTTTATAGCATTGCTAAACTAACATCCATCCTCACAAACCCTGAACAGGATTAGGGTCCCAAATCATTGAGGTTTCATGTTACTTCAGCATTTTTTTTTCATTATTTACAGTTTATGACCATAACAAGTTTCAAAAAAAATGTCTAGAGAGGCTCAAGTATGTGAGTAAAAGTGACTCCATATGCCCGAAACTTCTCAAGATTCTAAGGAAAGAGGAGCATAGTTCTAGAATTTTTTCTTAATTTTTAAAAAAGGTAAAAGATGCTGTCTGTGAATTCTCAGGAAAAATGGTTTTGTTAGAGTTCATCCCTTTAGATGGCAAAAAATCATTTTTGTTGGCCTACATATGATTCCTCTCAAAATAAAGCAATTAAGAGTGGAATGAAGAAACCAAGATATTTATGCTCTCTTTACATATCATAGGGCCTGTTTTTTTCATCACCTTATCCTAAACAAACTTATTGCTCATATATAAATATAAACTTAGTAATTAGTATTTAAGTTCTATCTCTTTCTCAATCCACCCCCCCCAAAATCCCCCCTCTCCCCCTCTCTCAACAAGTTTGTACTACAAAGTGGAAATTAGATGGATCTGTAATCTAGTCATCAGTTAATATCAGGATGATAAAATCTTACCTGGACTGAAGTTATCAGTAGCAGCTGCAAGCTCCTGGTAGTCAAAGCTCCTCCAAGAGGGTCTTCCCCTTCCAATCTCTGCTGTGATTTCCCCACTCTCCATCCTATCCTTCTCAATCTGAGTCCCCTGCAAGCCCGAGCCTGCCGTCGCCGGAGGAAATGTTGATAGCCTCATCATGCACCTCTTCTTTCTCAGTATCAAGCCACCAATCAAAGTCCTCCATTGCAAGCTGTGGGACTCCAACACTGTTCCATCTGGAGCAATTGATCGGTCCCCCAGCAAAATATCGCTGCTGCTGCTGCTGCTGCCACCATCAGAATCTGCACTAGATATTGGGATCTGTAGCACATCTCGAGGGGAGTTCTGATCGGAGCTATTGCTGATATTGTCATCAGGCTTTGCTTCTGAGCTTTTTATGCTTTCCCTTGTTTCTGATTGATGGAAAAAATGATTGCAAATTGTTTGCGAACAAGGGGGAGAAACTAATCAAAATTTGGTTTTTGCTTAACTCTTTTCTACACTAGACTAAATTTTGTTTCTTGTTTTTCTTTGTTTACAAGACTTTCCCATGAAATATTGAATAGGGTGAAAGAATTATAGAATCACTCACTATATTTCCTCTGCTCCTAAAAAATCATCAGTAACATAACAGTTCTCAAAAGAGAAGCAATAGCGCCAAAAATTCTTTGATTGGTTCAACTTTATTATTGCATTATTTTTTAATTTATGTCTGTTTCTGTCCCTCTTTTTCTTTCTCCTACTAATTATAATTAGATGGCTCAAATATCTTAAGGAACTCCTTTTTTCTAGAGAAAAAAAAAAAAAAAACACAAAAGAAAGAGCTCCCCGCCCCCCATCCCCACTTCTAAGAAAAAAGGAACTAAAGAACAACAGCTCCCCTTCTACTAAGTAATGGAAAAGAGAAGGTTTGATTAGAATCAACTATATCCTATCTATAAGCAAATTCTCTTAAGTATTATCATTTTTCTTTTTCTGAAACATGTTTTACGTATCATCTTTTAGAGTTGCGTTTCCCTTAATAAAAGATTTAATTTTTTGAAATAAATAAAGAAAGGAATGGAAAACACAATACTAACGAATATCATATCAAGCTTACCTTCTTTAGCATTCGGCGAATCCTTCGGGTTGTCCTCAGTATGAAGCTCTGGAGATTGGAACAAATAATCTTTTAGTTTCATTACTTGATCAAGTTAATGGTTTTCTCTCTATTTACCAAGATTCATCACAGCGATAGAGAGCTAACCATTAGAATCAATTGAAGGCTTACCTTCCTTAGAAGTCATTGGCTTTTTTAAGTTTCCACCCCTCCCCTGTTCTTTTTTTTTGAACAATTCAAACTTCACTATCAGGAAATTATGGCCCGTGCTCTGTTTTTCAAAGAAGGAAGGCAGGGAGGTCAAGGAATAAAAGTTGGGAGTTTTATTTGGTCTTAATTGAATTAGAAAGAAAAGAAGGAAACGGTTCTTTTCAAAATTTGGAGGGCATTTCGTGGACGGCGGTTATTCTCAAAGGATAGAAGCAAAGGAGGGCAGCCATGGAAGCAACCACTGGGGAGGCTCTTAAAAGGGCATGGCGGTGGGTCAAAGGTTTTGAGATGGAGATGGTGTCAGCTTTCTACTTGGCTTGGTGTTCCTTACCAATGGAGGCTTGGTGCGATACCAAGGGGTACCAAGGGGCCCACAGGGGCGAAGAGTTTGATAGACTTGGATATCTTGCTTGATTAGGGGTGGAAGGAGGGATGGTCAAAGATGTTTTCTTCAATTTTTTTATATATATATATTTTTTTATATTTTCTGAAAAAATAAAGTTAAAATTACATCATCTAAAAATAAATTATTAAAAATTATAATTGTCTTTCACCATTATTTTGGATAATGATTTTTATTAGCCAACTCTAAGAATGGGGCTGCAAGGATAGACAATAAAATTTTTAAAAATTATATACAAAATTATCAATATATCATTAACAACATCTATTTATATTGCACAACATTAAATCAGGATTTGATTTTTTTCATGCCATATTTGGAGTGAAACAATCAACAAATGTACAATAACCAAATATATTTATGTATTTATCAATGTATATAAATGGGAAAAACCTATTGTCTAGAAATCTGACATCCTTTCATCTAGTCCTTCTGTATCTTGAATTTGTCCATGTTTAAGACCTATAAAGATTGATAAAATTATATTTTCATGTTCAAGGCTTATGATAATTACGACCATTAGACCGATTATACAAATTTATAATCAGTGTGAACTCAACTTAATTGATACATTGTCTCTTTGACAAGTTTGATTTAGCTTTTCTCATCCAAGTTTGCTCAACATTCTATTGTTACGTGGTTGAGGATATGAAATGATGAATGACATGCTTTAGCAATTTCTATCCATAAAAGCAATAACAAGGACTGTTGATCCTCTATAACCCAAGTTTTGGGAATGCAACAAGAACTAAAATCTTTTACAAATGAATATGGAAATTGTTAGCTCACCATATTATGCTTAGGTAATGCTAGGATTCAATATTAGGGGTGGCAATTAGGTCGGATCAGGTCGGATACAGATCAGATCAATATAGATCGGATCAAAAAATCATCAATTCAAATTCGATCTATTTATTAAATAAATTAAAAATTTAGATCTGAATCTAATCTATTTATTAAACAGATAATTGGATCCAATCCACTTAATACGTTTATTAAATAGTTCTAATTAGGTTAAATTGGTTAAATGGGTTAAAAAGCTTAAACATGTTGGATTAAATAAATCAAGTTAAGCATGTTTTAAACATATTAAATAAATTTTAAATGGATTGAATAGATTAAATTAAATAGATTAGAAATAGATTAAATAGATTTTAAATAGGTTAAACATGTTATCCGACTCAACTTGATTTGAATATTAAATGGGTTAAATAAATCAAATATCTAAAATTTAAATCCGACCCAAATATTAATGGATTAAATAGATTTATCTATTTATAATCTTAATCCATTTAACCTGAATCCAAATATATTTGTAGCAGGTCGAACATGAGTCAAATTGAACGGTCGAATTATATTTTGTCAGTCCTATAATCAATATGCAACTGGTAATTTGCAGCACTTCAAAAGAAAATGAGATCAAGTCTTTACTGCGCGATGCCAGATGCCAGTTAACATGTTTCAAGTTTTCTACTTGAATTAATCTTTGTAGTGGCAAATTGGGTCCTTTTCATCACCTTATTCTGTTTTCTTATTTATATGCAAAGCCATCACCATGCTGAGGCAGCACCGACTGCTCCATTTACTTACACTAAGCTTTATTTTCTGTTCTACAAGACGCTAACATATAAGTGGGTGGGTGAACCTACCTCACCATGCTAGATTCCGTTAGAAACGTCAGCTAACTCAACCTCATAAGTCTATGCCATCCAATATGTACTCCAAAATCATGGAAAGATTTGTATTTAAAGCACATCAAATAGAAGTCAAGATAAGAATCTCAAAACCAGCAGTTTTAGTACGACTCTTTCTCAATCTCTTTTAAAAAAATAGGAGATGACCCACACCAAGTCTACATCCTAGCAGACACAACAAATCAACAGAAGGCGGTAAACCAGACCCAACATTTAGTGAGACCAAGACATACAACTAAACGAGGGCCCTGGCAGGTATACCACGACTAGAGTTGGTCGTTGGGGACCCTACAAAGTCAAGCAAGTTTGGTATTCCTAACTTCCATCACTCCCTAGTATGATTGTGGAGGGAAAGAGGGGTACCGAAAGCATAAAAATAAAAGTTGGCCAAGGTACTGCATGTTTATCTGAGCTGAGCTTTTAGAGTAGGTGCGTGACCTAGTTTGACTTCCAAAACTTATTTAAGATCAAGGATTTGCTTGGTGGAACTAGAAACCTCTTCTACCCACCTCAAATAGTCTTGTTCAAGTCAGCATCTAGGCATCAGTGATCAAGGGATGAGGATCGCTCTTCTTGGTTAACAAGGTGTTGGTTCCGGGCATGCCGGTGGACCATCTCGTGGACCCAGTTCTACTTCTGTTTCATCTCAAAGAACATTATATTGTCTCAGCAAGAATACTAGATAGTCCACTAAGAACTTTTCATCATCTCGTAGTTTATTTGTTATCAATTTTATCCGGTGAATCATCCACCAAGCTTATAATAGTAAAAGTGAGGTATATCACCCATTTCGTGCATGCAAGAAGTTTCTCTACGCCATTTGGTAATATCTCAGCGTTTAATTGATTTTTTTAAAAGTTTGCTTAAAAACATTTCCATCATGAACCAAATACATCGAGAAATATGATCATATTCTAGCGGCGAAGCAGTATTCAATCAAGTATTCCCGACGATCCAAGTACTTAACAAGCACACAAAAACAATTTCTTGATACCTGAAATCCTCCTAAACAGTTTGCTATTGGTAAGGTATTAAGCCGGAAGGAATCAATCTTATTTTAGAGTCCAAGATCGTCATCCTTGTGCAAGGAAGTTTTTTCATTTTTTTTTTCTGCCATGTTGTTTTGGTTGGGAGGGCAAGGTCCACGTTGCCAAGGTTCGGGTTGTATCCTTTGGACCCAAAAATGATTCCCCAGTCTCCCTTCTTTTCCAATGTCGGCCATTAGATCACATAATATGCACTTCGAGATCTATACAAAACAGGTGGTAGATAAATTAAAATATTTTGAAATCTATACAAGATGCAATCCGATCTTTGATACCGTGAGAAAAAAAAAAATCCATCATTTTTTTTTTGGGAAGATACAATCCAAATCCATGATGCAATGCATCATTTGCAAAACAAAATCCTCGCATCAAATTAATCATTAACATGTCAACGTAAATATGATCTATTACGTATTGTTTGGTAACATGTCATGCATGCCGAGTAGGCCAAAGGTTCCCTTTTGAATCTAAATTGCATCCCCTGGCGCGCAAGGTTGTTATCTGCGAGTTACAGCGGCAGCAGTCTTCAGGTCAAAGTAGCGGTCCAACAAGCAAAGGATCCTGGTTTCCGCCGTAAGTGAAGGAACGATTGCCTCCGGGGTTTCGGTAAGTCAATGATGGTTTCCGACCAACCAAGAGTCAACATCGCCAGGGATCACGTGATCTCTGGGGAAGCAATCGCCACGTTGGTCCACGCTCAATTTCTTCTCCTATGGATGGGATGGGATCATAGGAGGGAATACTCCCAGCTGGTTCCTTCCCACCGCGGGTAATATTTGGTACATTCGACGGGTAACCGCCGCGGCCATCTAAGCCCGTTCGGCTGCCCAGATTATCATATTTGGTACAAATAAATAAATAAATAATAAATTTTATATCTATTTTTTTAAGAAAAAAAGATAAAATATATATTTTTCTTTGATTACCAAGCGGACATAAAGAGAATATATATTTTGATGAAAATATCCTTACTTATATTATATTAATATTATATTAACTATATTATAATATAAAAATATATTTATATTAATATATTATAATATTATAATATATTTGTTAATAATTATCAATTACTAATAAATAATTTATAAATATTTATTAATCATTAATAAATCTAATATAGGATTTATTAATAATTAATATATTTATTGATATACCAAAACATACTAAAGTTATTCATGATAAGAAATATATTTCTAATATATACATAATTAATTTAAAAATATTTAAATTAAATATTTTTATATAACTATATGTATAACTTATGTAAATATATTTTAATATTTAAAATAATCGATATTAACGGCATTGATGCAAGCAGGTCATAAATAGCCAACAAATTGATTAAGAAAAAAATATTATTTTTTTAATTATTTATTCAAGTATATTGTTCGAAATTTGATAATATTTTTATATAAAATTATCTCCAACTAAATAAATAATATTTTTTTGATTCCATTTTTTAAAGTAACTTTTTCATTGTTCAAATGTGGTAAAATTTATTTTTCTTTATTATCTTTTTTTTCTGGATAATGATTTTCAGAAATCATTATATTATCCCTAAGGCTGTAAATGGATTGGGTTGACCCATGACCCGATCCAACTTGACCCACTTAGACCTGATTCGATCTATTTTAAAGAACCCGCGGAGTCGGATTGGGTTCTAAAATTGGACTCGTTCAATGCTCTGGATCGGATCTGGGTTTACTGAATTTGGATCCGATCCGATTCAACTCAAATTCAGTGTTAAATTCAATATATAAACTATAAAGTAAATAGAATGAGATTGAAATTCCAAATGCTATTATAACATTATTATTTTTTAAAAGTTTTACTTAATTTGACTATGAAATTTTGAGAAATTGCTTATAAATTAAGAGCCAAGGTAAAGTAATATTTATTTTTTTTTGTTATAAACTTTGCATATGTTAATTTATCATATGAATTGGGTCTGACCAAAATTTAGATGCGAACCAAATCTAAAATTTTTAGATTGGGACTAGATTATACATGAACTCGATCCAACCCAAATGATCAAATGGAGTAAACTTTTTGATCACGGACCTGACTCGATCCGATTCGATTTTCAATTGGATTGGATCTAGATCCAACATTAAGACCCGATCAAAGAATCAGGTTGGATCGGATCACTCATGACCTGGTCCGATCCGACCTATTTACACTCCTAATTATTCCGTAATCCAATATATCTCAATCAAACAAACCCTTAACTAATATAACTAATTTAGAAGTAGGATAAAAAATTCAATTATCTTCAATGAGTTTAACCAATTATACCATCGTCATGGTAGCCTAATGGAATGGGCCTTACCTTCCAACCAATCAACTTGGGTTCGAGTCTTGGTGGATGTCGGAGCTTTGATTAAATGTTGTCCTTGAGGGAGTCAAGATTTGTAGTTTATTTATGGAACTAGTCGGAGACCCATGCGTTCTACGGATGAATAATTATGGTATGTAATTATTAAATTTTTTAATAATAAATATTTTTAATATTTTTAATTTTATATTATTTATTTATTATATATTATTTATTATTTTATAAAAAAAAATTATATATTTTTATATCTTCTATATGCCCATCGATACTGTCGCATCCCCTGTCACCCCACCACGGCTCTTCTTCTTTCTCGGCAAATATCGAATTTGATCGTTACCCCATTCTCTCTATTCTTCTCATATCTTCTTTATGCCTGCCAGTGCCATCCCATCTCCTGTCATTCCATCATCACTTTTTTTTTTGATAAATGCCGATCTCGATCGCACCTCCCAGTGCTCCTGTCGGTACCATCATCGTCAGTGCCATCACTGAAGAAAGAGAGAAAAACTCTCTCTTCTTTTTTTTTTTATAAAATAATATTTTATTATTATTATTTTCTTCTTTCTTTCTATTCTCATATCTTCTTCGTATCCGTCGGTGCCATCCTACCACGACTTTCCTTCTTTCTCAGTAAATATCGATCTCGATCGCACTCCCACCTCTTTACTTCTTCTCATATCTTCTCAAAACTTTTGAAAGTTATTAAATACAGAAATTTGATTTTCAAATTAATGGAGTACCATGCTCTATTTATGGATAATTTATTATATTTAATCTAATCAGATTCAATGAATCGATTTAGATCTTGAAACATATTATTTTTAAAAATTAATAAAAATATTATTTTAAAAAAAAATAGATTAGTATGTTATTATTTTAAAATTTTAAAAATAATATATTATCTTCTTAAAATAATAATAAATTAATATTTTTAAAAAATATTATTATTATTTTTATAATATTTATTTTTTTAAAAATAATATTTTTTAAAATATTTTCCTCTCTTATCCCTTTCTTATTTTATTTTTAAAATATTATTATTTTAATTTTTTAAAATAATATTTTATTATTATTTAAAAATAATATTTTGGTTCCACATGGTATAACTAAAATTATCTGACAAGCTGAGGTGGCAACATCATAATACTCCACCATAGAGTACTATTATATATATATAATAGATTTTAAGAAAAATAAATTAGTATGTTATTATTTTTAAAATTAAAAAGAATAATTTAAATAATAAATTAATATTTTTTAAAAATATTATTATTATTTTTATAATATTTATTTTTTTAAAATAATATTTTTTAAAAAAATATTTTTCTCTCTTATCCCTATTCTATTTTAATTTTTAAAATATTATTTTTATTTTTTTAAATATTATTTTATTATTATTTAAAAATAATATTTTGGTTGCACGTGGTATAATTAAAATCCTCTGAGATGTTAAGGAGGCAACACTACAATACTCCTGCATAGAGTATTATTTTATATATATATATAATAGATTTGCCCTTATGCTATTTGTTTAATCATATATATATATAATAATATTCTATAGAATATTTTAATGTTGCCAACTTAGAAAGTCAAAATCCTCCCAACATGCTATGTATCGAGCTCTAGCTTTCCATACATGGCTATCAAAGCATAAAAAATAAAAAAAAAAAAGAAATCAGAAGACTTGGAGTCTTGTCCTCCTCTTGACTCCCGAACGAAGTCATAAACTATCATCAGGAAAGAGTTAAACTCCTCCCCTCCAGCTTTGCCCCTCCGAAAAGAGTTAAATTATCATCAGAAGACTTGGAGAAAATTTATTTGAAAATTTCATATTTTTTTCCTTGGTTCTACCCCTCTTTCTCAATTTTTTCGATGCCGATGGTCATCGTTGGCCACTAGACTGGGTTCTCTAGGCTGCGCCAAGGCAGCCTCGACTATCGTTGGCCACTATCATGTAGCCATGCCTCTGATCTAGGGGATCAAATGGAGACCCCAAAGGGTCCCCTATTTTGATCTAAGACTAATGGAAAGAAAGGAAGAAAAAAAAAAGAAAAAAGAAAAAAAAGAAAAAAAGGAAGAAAAGAAAAGAAAAGAAAAGAAGAGAGAATTTCTTTCTCTTCCTTTAGTGGTGGTGCCAGAGGCGATGATATCGATAGGGGCGACGAGGGATGCAATCGGGATCAACGTTTATCGATAGAGAAAGAGAGAAAAAAATTAGTGGTGGGGCAGTAAGAGGTAAGGCGGCATCAGCAGGTATGGAGAAGGTATAAGAAGAAGAGAGGCGGCGGGGGTGTAATCGGGATCGACATTTGCTGAGAGAGAAGGAAAGCCATGGTGGGGCGGCACCGACGGACGTGGAAAAGATATGAGAACATGAAGAAAGAAAAAAATATTATTTTATAAAATAATAAAAAATATAATATATATAATAAATAAATAAAATAAAATATTAAAAAATTAAAAATATTTATTATGAATATTTATGTTAATCTCATGATTGATTTTGATGATTATCAAACTTTGAGTGTTTAAGTATTTAATCATGTATTTCAAGAATAGATGTAGATCTTTTCAGGTTTTCAAGTTAAAATTATAATTTTATCAAGTTAAAAATAAAAAAAAAGTGACAAGAGGCAAAATCATAATTTTATAAAGTTGAAGAAAATCTATTTCGGAAGCCTCAAGAACAAGCTTAGAAGATTTCTGATCTTTTGGAGGCAGCCTCATAATTTTTGGATACATAAATTAGAAGAAAATCAAGTTGTAGCAAAAGGGTCAATCTAAGGAACGACCCTTAGGTCATTTCCTTTCAAAATGGGCTGCTCGGCATACTTGGCATGCAAATTGAGCCAATCTAGTCTGAGACTGAGCCGACCTAATCTCAGTGGAAGCAAAAGACAGAAAGTGTAGAAAGCTAGTTTTTCAAGATCTAAGGAATTGAGCCAACTCAGCTATAAACTGAGCCGACCTAGTTAAAACTGAGCTGACCCAGTCAAAAACTAATTCGACTCAGTGATCATAACGGTTAGTTTTCTGCAGCTTTTTCAAACGATCATTTTTTCACTCCAACGGCTATTTCAGAGCTTCCAACGGCTAGAACTGATCCTCAAGCTATCACAAAAAGTATAAAAAGCTAGAAAAATATTTGGAAAGAAAAATCAAGTGGATTGAAAATAGAAATCATTAAAATGGTGAGGTTCATTGAATATCTAAAGGAAAAGAGAGAAAAGAGAGGACTTTGTGCATCAAATTCAGAGAGCTTCAAAATATGATCATCATCATTCATTCAAGCTTCCTCTCAGCCTTCAAAGGAGAGAATACAAAGCTTCAAGAGCCATCTTTCAGTCTCTCCATCAAACTTCAAAAAGAGTTTTTTTTTTTTTTGTGCTGAATTTTATACTTGTATTTTTATTTTTTTACAAGTTTCTTTGAGAAAAAAACTTAGGATGTAGGTTGGTCCAAGCTGAAAATTGGATAGTGTAAAGATTATGGTTGGTGCTCCTAGGTTAAAACCAACCGGGTTGATAGTGAACCCGAGAAAATTATCGGTGTAAGATTGTGGTTGGTGAATCCGACAAAATCAATTGAATTTATTGGTGATCCCATGTCAAAATAAATGCACTGTAATCTCAAATTATAGTAAAATTTCTAAGAGGATAGCTTGGAAAGTGGACGTAGGTGTGGGATTGCACTGAACCACCATAAATTTTTTGTATATTTATTTTATAATTTTTTTTTACTTACTTTATATATTTGTATTAGTTAATTGCTTTTAATTCTGCTGCTATACATTGCTCATTCACCATAAGTATTCAAGTTTCTCTTAATTAGAAACACATATTTATTTTAGAGTATAATTTGGCCAAAAATTTTATAAACCCAATTCATTCCTCCTCTTGGGTGGCCATATTTGGGCAACAAGTGATATCAAAGCAGGTGCTCTGTTATTAGTTGTTGACCTAATCGTCAAGAACTAAACATCTAGGCGATCCAAATAGATTCTTTGTTTAGTGAAGGCTATTCTATTGATAGACCTTCAATGCTTAATGAATTAAATTATAGTTATTAGAAAGCATGCATGTGTATCTTCATACAAGCATACAATTATAACTTATAGAAGATTATAATCGATGGCTCACACACCCTCAAAGTATTGCTTGAGCATAATAAAGAAATGAACTAACTAAATGCTAAAGTAATGAATTTACTTTATTATTCATTAGATATAAATATTTTTAATATAATTTTTTTCATATATTTTAGTAAATCAAATATGGAAGAAATTAGAAACTACTTTTGAGAGAGCAAATAAAAAAAAAACATCAAGCTCCTAAGAAGAAAAGGTAGCTCACCCCAACTCATGCCTTATGGTGCATGAAGATGAAAAGAAGAAGAGAAGGAAGAAACAAAAGAAAAAAAAAATGATTAAGAGGAAGCAAGGCAAAGAAAAGAATGAGAAAGAGAAGGAAGGTATAAAAAGTTGTTGCCTCATGGCTAAAAAAGATGAGGTATATCATGAACACTCCTTTGAATTTTTTTTAATAAATTATATGAAGCATTCAATAAATTAATGGATAAATATAAGAAGGTAAGGCTATAAAATAAAGAACTTAAAAAATTTAATCTTTCTTTGGCTAAATAAAAAGATAAGATTTTAAGTGAAAAAGAAGATTTTTTGAAAAATATGAAAAATATGGCCAAAGAAAAAGAAAATTTCTTAAAATAAATTGAAACTCTAACTAAGAAAAATGATAATATAGTTAAATCTAAAAATTTCTTAGTTAAAGAAAAAGAAAGATTTTTAAAATCTGAAAAATCTATGATTGAAGAAAATCTTAAATTGAAAGAAAAAATTAATAAACTAAGATTTTCTACTAAAGAAAAGAGTAAATTTAAAAAAACTCTTTTAGAAGAAAATGTCGAACTAAAGAAAGAGATTGAAAGCTTGAAGTCTATAATTGAAAAGTTTACAATTGGGTCTCAAAAGCTTCAAGCCATTTTAAATGATCAAAGAGCTATTTTTGACAAACATGAAATTAGTTATCATTCAATAAGAAAACAAAAAGTTTAACAAAAATATGCTCAATAAAGCTTTAACTGAAAATCATTCAATTAAATATTTTAAATATAATAAAGTTGGTCATAAAATTTTTGAATGCAATATTAAAAGAAATGGGCAAACTTATATCAAATAAATTTGGGTTCCAAAAGAAACCATGAGCTCTAACCTCCATGGATCCAGGATGACTTGGATACCAAAAACTAGTAAATGATTTTGTAGGTATACTAAAAATCCAATTGAATGAAATAAGAAAATACTTGTAGTTGGATACCTTGAGAATGGACTTGGATGGATGATGATATTGGTAAAATCTAAATTTTTCTCACATCATACCATCAATGTTTGTTTAATTAATTCTATTAATTTTAATGATCTATTATTATAATTTTATATTATGATTACTTGCTTGAAATTCTTTTCATATGTTAGTAAGATTAATATGATTGATTGATTTTGATGATTTGAATACTTTGATTTTAAAAAATTAATATGCTCTCCTCTAAGTATCATGTTATGATATGAATTAAAATTATCTTAAAATTTAATATGATATAATAGCTTTCCCATATCAATTTTATAATTAATAAACTTAAATTAAAAGATGCTTAATTAGATGTGAATATTTTTGAATTATTGAACATACATGTAAAACTATTTTTTGGCATTCCCCCATAAGATACTTAAATATTAAAATTTTTCAAAACTTTGCATGATTTAAGTACTTGAAGATAAAATATCTATTCATAAAACTCAAGTGCTTGATATGTTGAATTACATTACATATTAGCTTATCCCTAAGGATTTGAAATTTTATAGTTCAACTAAAACTCATAGAGCCTATATCTATATTTTCTTTTACATGAGTTCCTTGATAATCTTACCCCCATGATTGATTAATTCTTCATCCCTCAATTTGATTGGAATATCCTTCTTGATCATCGATTTGATTGCCTATTGATTCTTATTCAATTTGATTAAATTTTCTTGAATCAAAAACTACTTGAACTATCTTCTGCTTTGAGGAGCCGACTCCCAATTTTATTGGAGTCGACCTCTCTTTAAGAGTCGACTCTTGATTTAGCAGGAGTTGATCTTTTTTTTGGGATTAGTTCTCCTATTTAAAAATATCCAAGGCTCTATCATTCCATTATCAATTTTCTTAAGCCGTAATTTCTTTCAAATTCCTCTCCTATTAAAATTGGACATTTCCTCTTCATTTCTATTCTAATCTTGTAGTCCTTGTTCTCTAATGGCACCCTGAAAGTATTTTGCCCAAAGAAAGAGAAAGTCTAGTTTTCAAAATGAAAGGTGTGTAGACTGAGATAAATGTTGATAGCATTGGACATACGCTACACATACACATAATAAAATTATTTTTTATTATGAAAAATAAAAAAATAATTTTAAACTGAATAAAAAAATATTATTAAAATATTAAAAATAAAATTATTTTGATCTATTTATGCACTTGTGCTATTCTAGTTATTTGATTTGCTTTAAAAAAATTATTTCTAATTTACTTTTTATTCAATCATACTTTGCATGGTTTGATTCTATCATGATTTTTAATAATTAATTGGTATCAAGCTTAATCTTGAAAAATATTTTACTCCAAATAAAAATTTTAGATAAATAATTTTTGAATCTCATGAAAAATCATTAATAGATATTTATTTGTTGCTTGACTTATTGGTTCATTTATACTTGTGCTTTCATGTGATTTTGTTTATTCATGTTTTACATTGGTATCAAAGAATTTATCCTTAAGTGAAATTTCACAATTGGTATCAAATAGATTTTTTCTATCTTACACTTCAATGCTTTATCTTTTAGCAAAAATAAAAGAATATCTTTATCTTAAATCTAATTTTGTAAAACTATATTCTTTATGCTACATCATTTGAGATAAATCCAAAAAGTTCATATCTTTTCTAAACTTAATTGCCTGATATTTCATAAGAAAAAGGATAAAATGATCTTTCAAAGAATAACAAAAAATCTGTTTATAATTTACCTTGGATAATTTGTCAATATCAATTCAAAATAATTTATCATAATTTAAAATTTTCAAAATGGTTTGAATTTCAGATCAAGTGGTATTAAGAAAAATCTTTGGGCAAGTTGTTATTTAATTTTATTTTCAAAGCTATAAAAGAAAATTAAAAAAAAGATTAAATGGTATCATTCTTGTCTTGAATTTTATTATTATTTTTTTGATAAAAGAAAAGAATATTTTGTCTCAAATCTGATTTTGTATAGCTTATATGATGTCATTTGAGATAAAATCAAAAATTTCATACCTTTTTGAACTTGATTAAATGATATTTCTCAAAAAAAGAAAGATCTAAGTTTAAACAGAATATCTCTCTATGATTTATTTTGCATAATTGGTTGATATTATTTTAAATTAACTTATCAAAATAATTTGATCTAAATTTAATTGATTCATCTTTTTTGATCAAAAACTTCAATAATTGATATCATAGTGATCATTATTGTCTTGTATTCTATTGATTTATCTTTTGGCAAAAGAATAGTTGCTTTGCCTTAAATATAAATTTTCATGGCATACTTTAGGATTTTTAATGGATTGTTATCATTGTAAATATCTTTTAAAATAAATAAAAAAAATTAAAAAAAAATTTTACATGAGTGAATGCTATGTTTATTTGAATTGAATGCATAATTTAATACTTAATTCATTTGATTAATGTTTGTTCTCTTAAAATTTTATTTAATTTTAAAATAGCTTTATTTACAAAAGTAAGGAGGAGAAAACATCAAAGATAAAATAATTACTAACTTGGTATCAATCAAATTTGAAAATCTAAACTTAAAAATTAAAATTATATTAATTAAGATTAATGTGGTATCAATTAATTATGCTTAATTTGAAAGAAAAAGGAGGAATAATAAAAATTGTAAAGCTTAAGCATGCAAATTTTGAAAAAAAAGAGTGGAAGATAATACTAAAGAATGAATATATATATATATATATATCATTTTGATAATCTAAATTTAAAATATGCTTATTTTGAAATACAATGAGGAAGAAATTTAAAAAGTAAACTAATCTAGCTATTAATATGAAAAATAAGAGAAATTTATTGATTTAATTTGATTAAAAATATTGATGAATTTATGATCTTAAATTTTCTATCAATTATCTTATTTTAAGCCTTATTGATTTTAAACTTTTCATTAAATATTTTATAATCTTTTCAATTTATGCTTTCATGTGTTTATTTAATTTAATTTACTTAATTTAAAGTGCTATCAGATAAATAAATTATTCTTTAATGTTAAAAATTATTTAAAATGATAGTTTCATATTTTGATTTACATAATTATTCTTGATAATTGATTGGAGTTAAATTAAATTAAAAATATATTCTTACTTTAAGAAATAAGTTTTTAAACTTAATTTTGGAACTCATTAAAAATTCGAATTTGATATTAAATTTCTAATGTGCATTGCAAAATTCTTATGAATTATTTATATTGAAGCAATTTTTACTCAAAGCAATAAATTTAAATATATGACTATCATTTACCTTAATACTATTTATTTTACTTTACTCGATATATTTTTAATACATATTTTTTTCAAATTTAATTGATTAAAATTTCTTAAGAAAAGAAAAGATTGAATATTAAAGTACATATTATACTTGATTTCATGATTAAATCTTTTAAAAAGCTTTATTTCTCTTAAAGCTTAAAAGTATATATTTAAAAATCTGATTAAAAAATTATGTTCATTTAAAAAAGAGGAGAGTCTATAATATTTGAATTTAAGCTATTTTTTTTTTAAAAAAATATTCATTCAAAAGAAGAGATGATTTCTTTGATTTAACTTCATGAATTTGATACATCTCTCAATTTAATGTCTTGATGTTGATTTTGATGATTTTATATTCTTTTTTATGAGCTTTTTGATGTTATTAAAAAGAAGAAGAGGTATATTGAGTATATACTTAAAGAATTAATACTTAAAAAATTTAATAAATTTTATGCTTGAAACCTTAATACTCATTATTTTGAATTAAAATATTATTTTGATATGAGTATATAAATTATGTGAAATATTAATTGGAGCTTTCATGATATGTGCATTTATGTTTATGTATATTATCACTTCATGACTTATACTAGTAATTTATTGAAATATATTAAATTATATTTTTATGCATATACTCAAAGTTTTACCATCATCAAAAAAGGAAAGATTGTTGACCCCATGATTGATTTTGATGATTGTCAATCTTTGAGTGTTTAAATATTTAACCATATATTTTAAGAATGAATGTAGGTCATTTTAGATTTTCAAATTAAATTTATAATTTTATTAAATTAAAAATCAAGAAAAGTGACAAGGAACAAAATCATAATTTTACAAAATTAAAAAAAAATCTATTTCAGAAGCCTAAAAAATAAGCTTAAAAGATTTTTGATCTTTTAAAGGTAGTCCCATAATTTTTAGATGCATAAATTAGAAAAAAATCAAATTGTTGCAAAAGGATCAACCCAAGGGACGATCCTTAGGTCATTTCCTTTCAAAATGGGCTGCTTGGCATGTTTGGCACGCAAACTGGGCCGATCCAATCTGAGACTGAGCCGACTTAGTCTCAGAAAAAATAAAAGATAGACAGTGTAGAAAGCTAATTTTTTAAGACTCAAGAGATTGAGCCAACTCAGCTATAAACTGAGCCGACCCAGTCAAAAACTAAGCCGACCCAATGATCATAATGGCTAGTTTTCTGCAGCTTTTTCAAACGATCATTTCTCCACTCCAATGGCTATTTCAAGGCTTCTAACGGTTAGAATTAATTCTCAAGCTATCACAAAGAGTATAAAAAGCTAGAGAAATATTTAGGAACGAAGATCAAGTGGATTGAAAGTAGAAATCATTAAAATAGTGAGGTTCATTGAATATCTAAAGAAAAAAAGAGAAAAAAAAGGATCTTGTGCATCAAATTTAAAGAGCTTCAAAGTGTGATCATCCTCATTCATTCAAGCTTTCTCTCAGCTTTCAAAGAAGAGAATATAAAACTTCAAGAGCCATCTTTCAGCCTTTCCATCAAACTTCAAAAAGAATTTTTTTTAATTTTATTTTTATGCTAAATTTTATACTTGTATTTTTGTTTCTTTATCAGTTTCTTTAGGAGAAAGAAATTTAGGGTGTAGGTTGGTCCAAGCCAAAAATTGAATAGTGTAAAGGTTGTGATTGGTGCTCCTAAGTTAAAACTAACCAGGTTGATAATGAATCTGAGAAAACTATCGGTGTAGGGTTATGGTTGATGAACCCGGTAAAATCAACTAGGTTTGTTTGTGATCTCGGATCAAAATAAACGTACTGTAATCTCGGATTATGGTAGAATTTTCAAGAAGATAGCTTGGAAAGTGGACGTAGATGCGGGATTACACTGAACCACTATAAAATCTTCGTGCGTTTGTTTTGTGGTTTTGCTTTCCTTACTTTTCTTATTTGCTTTACATATTTGCATTAGTTAGTTGTTTTTAGTTCCGCTGCTATACATTGCTCATTCACCATAAGTATTCAAATTTTTCTTAATTAGAAGTACATTTATTTTAAAGTATAATTTAGCTAAAAATTTTATAAACCTAATTTACCCTCTCTTGGGTGGCCATACCTGAGCAATAATTTATTATTAAAAAATTAATAATTATAGGACATCATTATCCATCCCGCACAATACGCAGGTCTACGGTCGGTTATCTTTTAGTTTATGCCATTTACTATTTTTTTCAAAATATTTCCTCTTAAATAGAACCAACAATTTGCTACAATAAAATTTATTTAAATTTTTAGGACCCAAGAACCAATGCAAACTAGACTGATCTTATTTTGGTTATTTTAGCTTGACTGGAATAAAGAACTAAGCACAATTAGATTTTTTCCAGATTGACTATAACTTAAGCCAACCTGACCTATATAAACCGCAACGTGTAACTAATATAATTAATTGAACTAACGTTTTTAGTGATTACTTTTGAACTAAAAGACCAGCGTGCCCATCTATTTTTAGTTTTTTTGCAGAAAAATGGTTCATTTGGGTCATTTTAGGCATATGGATGAGATAAAGACAGGGATAACCCAGTTCCATATTACCAAAGAAACCATGGATTCTCGGTTATCCTTTATTTGACCAAATTATTGTGAATAGGACTACAACTGGGCTCTAGCCATCCTAAGGCCAATCAGGCCAAGCCATGTTTGGATCGGGCCTAAAGCCTGGCTTTAGATGGTCCTGGTAGGGTTTGGCCTTGACTTGAACAATTTAGGGCTAGGTTTAGCTCAAGTCTTGGCCTGGCCCAAAGCGATGCATGTCTTCGACCTAGAGTTATTGGAGGAATCAAGTTTATCAAAATAATTATTCTTCCTTCCTACATTTTAAAATATATTTGACACAAATAATACTTATTCCAAGTTTTATTCCAATTTTACTTCTCGAAAAGTTAGTCTAACTTGTTGGTAATGATGACCCTAAATCATGTAATTGACCATTCTGGCCTTCCCTTTTATAAATCTCTCTCCCTCTCAAGGTGGTAATTTTTTTATAGCCTCTTTTCATTTGAAACCATCCTAGACTTCTCAAGTTAATAAGTCATTTCTGTCTTCTGGTATATTATGTATGTATGTATGTGCATATATGTATGTTTATATGTATGTAAGATTTTAAAATAGGGATATCCAAATTGAAGATCAAATGTGTTGAATATGATGCATGCTATAAAAGATGTCTAGAAACCAAAATTTATATATTTTGATAGTTTTTAACTTATGCATCAATTTTGTACAAAATAACAGCATCAAATATGCTAGTATCACAAAATATATGTTAAGGCACATAAACTAAAATCCTACTTAATGGATTATGATCTGCAAACGTTAAAATATAAATAGATTTAAATTCATTAGATTTTGATTATTATATCATAGTACAAGACTGTATCATGTTTTTAAAATGGTTAATTTTGTACCCCAGGTTTGATGAATATGTTGGAGATCAATAAAATACATAATAATATAGATTATTTTTAATCTTAAATTTGTGAAGTTAATTATTGATTTTGAATCATTTAGTCCTTTGCGAGTGTGTATGGGTGTTTACATATAAATATGTACATTTGTATGTATGGTTCATCCATGCTAACACCCATTGAGTTTGCAATCTGAAACTACTTACACAAGTATCTCGAGCACAACGTGCATTCACCTCTATATAAACCTCATGAATGTTCGGTAGACACAAGAACGAGAGCTAAAGACCAATAAATGGAGTCCTCAAATCATATGCTTTTGGGTCCAGTCAACATCTTATCCACCTCCGGGCTACAAATCAAGAAAAATCTAGATATGGTATAATATAATATGCAAGCATATATACCATAATAATGACTCCATTGATGTGGTTTGTGAATTTTAACGGCCAAGGATTAAACCTTCATGAGGATCATGGATCATGAGTTGTATGGGAAGTTCTCACCCTGGCCCAAGTTGCATGGAATTATTGTTGAAATTTAGGGGCCGCGAACCTAAAGAAACATAATGCACAAGGTCTGGATGGTTCTGACGGTGATTACGTGTTGATCACTTCTTCAACAACCATAAACTAGTTAAGAGAGAGATGTGCGGCTTTCTTTAGTTGCACCTGCATGTCTAGGTATGCAGGCACATGTGTATGTATTATTGCTATTGTATTAAGGCTTCGGAGGACTGACGTGGCTAAGGCACTAGAGGACTGATGTAACTATTGAGTGGGCACCGAAAGATAGTAAAGATTACTGAAGACTTGCAAAAGAAAGTTCTCACGCTAGGAGTTTTTCGGCGGGGGGATCTATTGGATTGTGGAGCCTAATCCATTTATAAGAGAAGCCCAGGAACCACAAAATCTAGAAAAAGTCCAAAGAAAAAGCCTAGAAAAAAAAAAAAGAAAGGAAAAAGGGCAGGCGGGCCCGATCCGCTGGCTGACATGGCCCGGCGCCAATAGGCCCGACCTGATGTGAGCGCACGGCCCGGCAGGCGAGACGGGCATGCGGCCCATGCGGGCGCGTGGCCCGGCCCCTCGTGGACGCTGCCCTATCGCATGAGTGTGCACAAAACGTGCGCGCAGACCCTCCAATGCACTACAGTTCATGCCGTATGGCAAATCGATGGGCGCCATGCGGAAGACGTAAACCCCTAAGGGACACTCCACCCATAACAACTGGTATGCAAGATTTAGGTTCGAAAGAAAGAGTGGAAGTGATAGCGGGAGAAGAAGAAAAAGTTAAGATTGACAAGTTCGATGGAAAAGACTTCAGGTTCTGGAAGATGCAAATTAAGGATTATCTGTATCAGAAGAAGCTCCATCTACCTCTTGAAGGAAAGAAGCCTGAAGACTTGCCACAAGCAGAGTGGAAATTGCTGGACCGCTAGACTTTGAGAACTATCAGACTGACGTTGGCTAGGAACGTCACATTCAATATCCTAGAAGAAAAGATGACGGCTGATCTGATGAACGCTCTGACCAGTATGTATGAGAAGCCTTCGGCCTCCAATAAGATATATCTTATGCATTGTCTGTTTAACCTGAAGATGTCTGAAGGTGTATCTGTTATTGATCACAATAATGAATTTAATCTGATTACTAGTCTATTAAGCTCCGTTGACATTAGTTTTGAGGATGAGATTCGAGCTTTAATTTTACTATCATCTTTGTCTGAGAGTTAGGGTATTACTGTAACCGTCGTAAGTAGTTCTTGTGGATCAAGTAAATTAAAATTTGAAGAGATTTGAGACCTAATTCTCAGTGAAGATATCAGGAGGAGAGAATCCAGTGAGAACTGTGGTTCTTTTTTGGTTATTTAAGAAGGCAGAGGAAGAACTACATAATCCAAGTAGAAAAGCCAATCAAGATCGAAAGGAGATAGTGGTTGGCACTACGGCAAGAAAGGACACATCGGAAAGAACTGCTGGACAAGAAAAAAAATAAAGGACAGAACGATGAATCTATTAATGCAGTAACAGAGGCAATAGCTAATGTCCTAGTCCTCAACACGGACGATCCGATGGAGTCATGGATCTTAGACTCCAAAGCTTCATTTCACTCCATCTCACAAAAGGAGTGTATGATGAATTACACTGCCGAAAATTTTGAAAAGGGTCATCTCGGTGATGGTGAGCCATTGAATATTATGGGAAAAGATGATGTACACATAAAGATGCTGAATCAGTCGATATAGAAGCTCAAGAATGTCAGACATGTCCTAGGATTGAAGAGGAATTTGATTTCGATAGGGCAGCTGGATGCTGAAGGGTACGGAACAACATTTGTTGGTGACTCTTGGAAGATCATCAAAGGTGCTACGGTGATAGCACGAGATAGTAGGCTGGATATCCTCTACATGATCAGTAGCATCAAAAATTCAATGATCAGAAAATTGGGGTCATGTAGAGCCTCAATTGGCCTCCAAAGTTAGTTAGTGGAGATGCCGCACAAAATACTAACTTTTTTTTTAAGTTTATTTTTTTCTATTTCAAGTGGATGCATGTTTGGGTGTCTTAGTCTCCAAGTAGGAGAGTTGTTGGATGGTGGAGCCTAATTCACCCATAAGAGGAGTCCAGGAACCACAAAACCCAGAGAAAGCCCAAAGAAAAAGCTCAGAAAAAAAAAAGAAGGAAAAAGGGGCAGGCGGGCCCGACTCGCTGGCTGGTGCGGTCGGGTGCCAGCAAGCTTGGCCTGGTGTGGCCGCGCGGCCCGGCAGGCAAGATAGGTGCACGGCCCATGCTTGCGTGTGCGGCCCAGGTGGGTGTGCACGACCTTGCTGGCACACGGCCCGACCCCTTGCGGGCGCTACCCCATCGCGCGAAATGCACGTGCATGACCCTGCAGTGCATCGCGGTTCATGCTATGTGGCGAACCAATGGGCGCCATGCGGAAGACGTAGACCCCTAAGGGTCTACCAATTTTTCATATGGCATTTGAGGGGCTTTTGGTCTTTTTTGGCCATAGAAGAGCGCACGGATTGGCTGAGAGCTTGGTACGCACGGTTCACGCACGGAGCATGGCTCCAAGATCGTGCGATCGGATGACAGACATTGATTGCGACATTGATGACTTGATCAGACTGTGACTGGAGCGCGATCGGGGATGGCTGATGGTGTGATCGGACGGCCAGGAATCAACTGGATTTTGAATAGGACTAGAAAGTCCGATCTAGGTGTGGATTGAAGCCTGTTTTAGCCTATAAAAAGGGCTGTGGGCTGAGGGGGCTTGGTAGAACGCACAAGATGTGGCAAAGAGCAGCGGGAGCTCTTCTAATAGAGAGAAGAGGGCTTTTTCAAGAGAGAAAAGAGAGAGGAAGAGAGAAAGAGAGAGAAGACATGGGTTCTTCTTGTAAGAAGGCAGGGGTTTTTCTTGTATGCAATCTAGGAGATCACCAGGTGAGTGAGTTACCTCTAGGTGGAGTTTTCTTCCTGTTTGGAACTGTTCTCATATCCAGAGGAGTGAGAAAAGAGTGATTCTTTTATTTTTTATCTCCTATAAAACTTTCTATTTTTAGTAAAATTATTCTGTGCGAGGGTGGACTAGGAGCAAGAAACTCTGAACCACGTGAATTTTTTATATTTGGACTTGTGAATTTTTTATTTTCTTTTTTTCTTCTGTAATTACCATATCCATTGCGCATCGCTCCGAAATACTCCATTCGATCAATCTATAACAAGATTCTCCGATGCTTAAATTAGTCGGAGCTTTAAGCATCGTGGAAGAAAGAGGAAAAAAGTGTAAGTGGAGTTGCTCATTTTTCTATTGTTATTGTCTTTACTCTTAGGGTCTCCTTGTTTACCTCTTTATATAGGAGGTCGTCAGAGTTTATCATATTCTTAGCCTGAAGGATAGATGGCATAATTTTGTAGTCGTGGGTATCTATCAGGTGGGCGCCCACCAGATTTATTAATCATGGGCATTTGTCGGATAGGTACCTGCCATGTTTGTTAGTCATGGATGTTTACTGGCCTATATCTTTATAAAATGTTAGAAGATTCGGTGAAGATCCACATGATCAGAGAAGTAGGGCCAAAATCGGGGTTCAGCTGAAGAATCATCATAGTCGCATTCGACCTGGATCCCACCATGGGGGTCCTGATGTCGTTGGCGAGGTTCCGACTCGAAGGTTGGGCCGAATCTATCTCAAAGGGTAGAGGGGCCGTCTTATTGTGCTGGTCTCAAATCACTTTGTGGGGATTTACCTATATGTCATCAATGGAGTGCTAACAATGCGGTCGACGAATGATTGCCCGTGGGATCAGTAAGCACTTAGTCAGGGGATCGGGCCTGACCCGAGGGTGAACTCTGGTCTCTACTAGTGAAGTGGTCATTTGTCGTTGTTGTCTCCGCTCCATAGTGTGGGCTAATTGGTTATCCAAGATGATCTTTGGACTTGTTGTAGACTGATTTGGCTACTTTAGAAAGGTTTGGATAGGTGTTCTGAAAGTAAGATTTGATACATCCTGATCATAAATAATAACTTCTAGGTACAATAATTCTCTCATATGATGTTTATTTTCTACATTCTTGGCATCAAAATAAAGTTCTCATCTATCACTATAAAACTACATGAGCTCCAAGGCATTTGTGGCACCTTCTATTAAGGATTCGGTGATATATGGGGCTTGAAATAGGTTGGTCAAGATAAAATATTTCTTTTTAAATAAGATTTTGATTAGCGTGTCTTTCAATCCAGAGAAATCAGACGGTAAACAAAGATAAAGTTAATATAAAAATTAAAATTTAGCTCTAGAATATATTTTATTTAATATAAATTTCTTTATTGTTCTACAAAAGTTTCTATCTCTTTAAATAAAATGAGGAATATAATCAAGATTCTGAAGGACAAAGTTCCTAGTATAAAGTACAGGCTCTCTGCATCAATTAATCATGAATTAGTGAAAGCAAAAATGGTCTAAAACCTAATTTCAAAATTCTCTTTATTTTCAATTTATCATTTTGTTTGAGACGTTCAATTCTTTTTTTATCCGATCGGATCAATTGGAATCCTCATTCTAGCCCATTCTGATCACTTTTGAGGACCAAATTAGCTGAGACTCTCTATGGTAGGTGAAACATATCCAACCGAATAACTATCATGTTTGAGGTTTCATGCTAAAATCAACTATTTAAGTGATCCAAAAAGAAAACTCTCAACTTCTACATTTGATCTTCATCCTCTTCTATCAGATATTGTTTAAACAGCTCCTTCTATTATTATTATTATTATTATTATTATTATTATTATTTGGTAACCCATGCTTTAGGGAGGTGAATCAGCTGGCAGACTCTCTACCAAATCTTCAACAAAATACATGCTTTCATTCTTTACCAGCCATGTCCAATTACATTAAAATGCAGGTATTAGCACATTCATCAGTAGTTGGTTTTCTTAGAATTTACATGATCTCTTTTTCTTTTTGTTTGTTTCTGTCTTTGTTCTGTTTTTCTTTGTCCAGTTTTGATCTGGATCTTCTAGACTATATGTATCCAAAAAAAAAAAAAGTCAGATCGTAACTACTTCCTAGAATGCAAGCAAAAATTACTAGGTTTCTTTCCTCCACCAGTATGCATGCAGCAGGCATCTGTAAAAGAGTCAAGGCTAAAGATGCCTAAATAAGACTGGGAAATTGGCTAGCTTATGCTTGGGTTGTCTTAAGCCTAAATGCAGCTAAAACATGCTTGAATCCAAAATGACCCTTAACACATGTAAAATTAAACGCCCAACTCAGCTACAACTTTGCTTGAATCAATCTAACCTAACTATGATAATATGGGAGCAGGTTGAGGGTGTTGTTGGCTCAATTGATAAAGTAAGCAGCTATTTACACTGAAGAAAAATTCTTTGTACATCACATCCGGTGTAGAAAAAATACACTATCCCATCTGATTGGATCACATAGCCATCACTTTCTAATATACATTTAATATCTCCAATTTCATTTTTTCGTTTAAAATTTTGAATGATAAAAATACCTTTTCACTTCTGAAAATTTATGACATTCTATGGCCATGATATTCTACGATCAAATTATGATTTTCTGTATACATGATATCATAAGAGAGGAGCATTCTCATCATTTAAAAATTTTATAAATTTTTAATAATAAAAATATCTTTTTTTATGACTTTTGAGAGAAAAATTATGGCAAGATATCATAATATGGCCATAGGATGTCATAATGTTTTCAGAAGAAGAAAAATATTTTTATTATTCAAAATTTTAAATAAAAAAAATTAAACTATAAGTATTAAATGAGCATTAGAAAGTCAGGCGTCCACTGTAATTGATGGTGCACTTCATTTTAATTTTATTAAACCAGATATAATGCATAGTATTTCTCTTACACCTAAAATAATTTGAACTAGAATATGTCCTTATCCAATTCCAGTCATGCTTTCATCCATCTTTTAAAAAAAAAAAATTTTGTGCATGATGCGCAACTATATGCACCGCAGGCGACGATGGGCTCATGAAGCCGGAGTGTGGCGCAAGAAAAAAAAAATTTCTTTCAGGCTCATGTATGAGCCAATCACTGTGGGTGATGCGTGGTTGTGCACCGCCGCCTGTGCACATAGAAATATATATATATATATATTTCTAAAAAAAAAAGAGAGGAGAAAAGGAAAAAACGTTGGGCCAGGTACTGGGTTTCTTGGAGGCCCAAATTGCGAATTTTCTCAGCTGGCCCATTTTGAACTGTTTCCGTTCCTTGAGAGCCGTTATAGCGCTGATGGCTGGGAAAGGCTTATCCAGTCTCGTTGTCTCAAGTACATAACTTGCTTGGAGTTTGGAGCCATGATCGCCTCCTCCTCCTCCCCTTCAGCCCTTCTACTTCTCCGTCCCGACACCGCCACCAAACACCCCCACTCCCTCTCCATCACCAGCAATTCAGCCTCATTTCCTCCCACCACCTATCCCAACCCCTCCCTCATCGCCGTCCGCCGACGAGAGGCCTCCGCCGCCGTCGCTGGCTTCCTCCTCTCCCGACTAATTCTTGATCCCACCGCCCTCCTCCTTGCCCCTCCCGCAATCGCCGCCGCCGAAGCTCCTCCCCTCTCCCCCCAGTGCTCGCTCACCGTCGCCCCCTCCGGCCTCGCCTTCTGCGACCGCATCGTCGGCACTGGCGCCGAGGCCACCAAAGGCCAGCTCATCAAGGTATCTCTTCTTCCTATACAAACGAAAATTGTGGAAAAATTTTGATGCAAAAGTCGGGCGCCGAGGCCACCAAAGGCCAGCTCATCAAGGTATCTCTTCTTCCTATACAAACGAAAATTGTGGAAAAATTTTGATGCAAAAGTCGATTTTGATCTTACTGTCGATTGTTTCGAAGGCGCATTATGTGGGGAGATTGGAGAATGGGAAGGTGTTTGACAGCAGCTATGACCGTGGCCGGCCGCTTACATTTCGCGTCGGTGTTGGGGAGGTAAGTTTTTGGTCCATTTTAGCCCTAGAACTATATATATGCTGGCTATATATGCACAACAGCCAATTTGTGGATAGGATAAAAGGTTTTTTTTGCATAAAGTGGCTGTCCCAGGACTCGAACCTGCACCATTGCGCTTGCCAACCTAAGCCTCTTGCCATTGCACCAAGCAATGAACCCTCCTTCATAGATACAATCCAATGAGAAAATTGATGGGAATGGTAATTGGAGTGATAACAGGTTTCTATTGATGTGGTTTATACACAAAGATTGTCTAACTGAAGTAGGATGGACCTAGCATCCTGCATCATTTTGCCTCCTCTTTTTCCTTGCGGCAAGAGGAAAATGGGGATAGCTTGTTGGCGAAAGATAAGGAATACTAAGAAAAAGAAGAAGATGGTAGCATTTGCCATGATTTTGTTGAATATTGATGAGCTAAAATTTGCTTATGGCCTTTGCATTGCAAAGATGCGACTTAAGAAGATTGCAAACTTTGCTCAAGACTCTTAAAAGACACCACGTTCACATAAAATGACTCTGGGTAAATTATTTAAATCCATAATTATCGATGCAACCTTCATCCATATTTAATTGGTGAAGAATGTTCCATACCAAGGAAGGGGAAAAAAAAAACTCAGCAAGCATAGCATTATGAGATCTAATGTCTACTTGTTGTGTATGCCCTCTAAAAGGCATATTTAAGACCAAAAGTAGTGAAATATCAACCACCATACATAAACTAGCCAACAAATACTACTTGACTTGAGTTTGACTTCTTGAACATGATTAGATTCATCAAGGCCTATTCCAAGATGAGCTTATTTGTTGCTTTAATTTCATCTTCTGTTACATTAGTGTTTGCTAGAGAAAATTTTCAAAAATAGCCTTGAGGTCCTTGAATTGTCCTCTCTCTCTCTCTCTCTCTCTCTCCCTCCCTCCCTCCCTCTCTCCATGTATATAATTATATAAACATACGTTGTATAGACTATATACTTCTGCATTTGTATGTAAGTTGTATGAATGTATATTCATGATCTCAATACCCATGCCCACGCCCGTGCACACTCGCACATACATGTATGTATTCATGTATGTAAAAGCTAATATTTTTACTCTTCTTTAACAGTGACTAACATGTTAGGCTCCTCTACTCTACAAGCCAAGTTGATGCCTTGGATAGATAGACAAACATTACATTTTGAAATTACTACTACACCTTGTTTGCCTTGGACACATAAAATATGCAGATAACTGACTTTTGCATGACTTAGTAAACTTTGACTTATAAAATAGATACCATTAGAGAGTTAAGCATTTTTAGGTGAAAGCCGATGCAGCCTTTTATGGGTTAGATATACAAAGGCTGCTAATAGATATTTATCAATATCATGTTAATTCTTTATGTTATGAGAACCAAAACATGTCCAAGTTTTATCAAATTTCTTCTTGGTATAAGCTTTAGTTAGCCTGATTTTGTAATTAAAAAAGCAGCATGCCTTGTGACAATATTGTTAGAGTTTTGGAGGGAAAACTCAAAATATTCCTTTCCTCCAAAGGATCCTAAAATTTTTTCTTGAGTTTAGTCCCACATTGGAAAAGAACAAAATTTTCAATGCACTTATAAATTATCTTTCCTTTCCCACCTTTCTTTGAGGTGCCTTGGCAGGATGTGGATTTTATATTTCACACACACATGCCGGCCCGGTCCAGCTTGGCTTGCATGCATGAATCACGGTGCGTGCATGATGATAGCAAAATATTTTATTTTATTTATCAATTTTATCTTATCATATTTATTTATTTATTTTTTTAATGTATATCTTTGTTGACTAGTCACTTCTTTTTGCAGTCAAATGGTCAAAAGATCGTTTATCCCAAACGGACGCATGTCTCTTTGACTAGTCGTTCATGGTCGGTCAAAGCATCCTTTTATTCGCATCTTTCCATAGTCTATATAAGACTATGAGTTCAGACAGTGTGGGATACCGGAAAAGCAACGACCGTATTCTCTCCCTCTCCACCTCTATTTTAAATTGCTGGTGTTTAGACACTCTTCCAGCACTGTTTAAATTGCTAAGTTTTAAGAGATCTATCAATTCTCTCCACGATCATGCTCCAACAGAGGTGGTGCGAACACCAGAGCCACCAAAAATCGGTGACATAATTTAGATTCAATTTGGATTGAAGAAGCCACATTAGATTAACTCTATTTAAGTTGTTTGGTTCTAATTCTTTTGATTTAGTCAATTAGTTCTTTTGATGCATTTAGTTTTGGGTTCATAGGACCATACTTGGGTCTATATTGGATTAAAGCCTTATTCGAAAAGAGATCATCATAAAGAAGCAAGCTTGAACCATATTATCTTTGGAGCCATCACTCTCTACACGCCTAGGGAGGAAATACACATGCCAGCATATGCCGTGCCCAAGAATCCTCATGCCAAGTTGTGCCAAGCACCAAGCGCCCACATGGAGTTTCTTTTCTTTCCTAGATTCCTTAAGAATTCTTGCTTTCTTACTTATTTTGTTGAAAGACTGATTTCTTCCTTATGATTCCATAAAAGATAGATGTGATCCATTATTATATTTGAAAACTAGACATAATATTTTACTTTTTTGTTGGGAGGATTGATTTCTTCCTTATAAAGAGAAGAGGATTTCTAAAGAAATAGGACCCCTAGGGTCCTATATAAATCCATGTATCTTTTATGAATGAGATAATAAATGTATGAATGATTTTACCCACAAATACTTGTGCCAATCGCTCTGAGAGGGAGAGAGTGTGAGACCTAAAATCATCCTACGAGAGGAGAATGTGAGGCCCACTTTCTTTCTATCTCTTTATCCTTCATCTACTTGAGATCTAGTATTCCTACAATTTCGAATTGTCTTTACCATCTACCTACACAAGTCTATTCCATCAAAAGAAGATCTATCTCCTCCAAGATTTTTATCTATCATGCTGAGAGAGGAAGAGTGATCAATTATTTTACAGATCAAATGTTGACAAGGACTTTCATTCCTTCTCAACTAATCTTTTATTTTTACTTATTTTTTCAGATCTGATGTTGATAAAGATTCAATTTTTTATCGATAGATCTGCTTGGTTAAAAGATTAAGAGCTCTAATCAGGATAGTTTCTTAACTACCACGATCCGGATTCTTCTTATCTTTTTGAATTTTCTTGTGAACTTAATTTTTTGCTATCTTTCATTCCATTCATATTTCTTTTTACATTTATTCGTGAGCATGTTTGATTTCTGCTATCTGTTTATATGCTTTATAATCGCTAATTATTTACTGATCTGTAAAGTAGTACTTATCTGCATTATTTAGATTGATCTTGCTTTGATCCCGTATCAATCAATCACGCCTCCTGAGTAGAGTATAGACAACTATACTGTTTGTCTTGAAAATAATATGCCACGATCGGACATGATTTGTTGTTGACGAATGGAAGAAAGCTTGGTCTTTCTTTTTTTAGGTTGTCCCATATCAAGAGGATATCAGAGTTGGATTGGTTAGGACTTTAGTTTAAATTCTGCAATTTAAATTTTTGCAAGTTAAATTTTTATATTTTAAATTTAGTAATTCACTTTCCAGCATTTTGTTATTATTTTTTTTACTACATCTTATTTCTGCATCCTGAACTTGCATGACCACTAGATTAAGTATCCAGTACCAACGTCCTACTTCTCCACCCAATATCAATATGGATCCTAATATAGCAGTCATCATAAATGCCCTGATTGAGAAGTTTGATGACATGAAAGATTTTATGAAAATCATGAGTGAAAGAATAGCAGTAATAGAAAAAGCTAGGTAAAGACAACCTAAACCTGAGTCTCTTCAACTGCCTATAGGATAAAGAAGAATGAATCTAAACCTAGATCGACCTATAACAGCACGCCCGTACCATAATCAGTTCGATCAGGATGAGCATGTTCTTAGGAATGTGAAGATTGAAGCCCCAAGTTTTGATGATTGTCTAGATACGAGAGAGTACCTAGATTGCGAATCGGGCATGGACCACTATTTTAGATGGTATGAAATATCTAAAGCAAGGAGAGTTAGGTTTGCTAGCATGAAGTTGGTTAGGCTAGCCCGACTTTATTGAAAAAGTGTTGAGCATCTTCTCAATCAGAGAAGATAAGATTCGATAGAAACCTGGGATGAAATGAAGGAGAAACTCAGAGAAAAATACCTCCCCACCTCCTACCAACAAAGATTTTTAGATCAGTGGCAGAGACTTACTCAAGAAAATAGATTAGTCACTGAGTACATCACGAGATTTGATGAGTACCTCATGAGATGTAGAGTAACCAAAGATATGATTATTACCTTGTCTAGATTTAGAGCTGAACTACAAGAAGATATCCAGCGTGCGCTCTTTTTGCGAGAGGTAATCATGTTAAAACAAGTTTATCAACTTGTCTTGGACTTTGAAAGTTTCTCTAGGTATTCAACTACCCGTTGTCTTGAACCTAGCCGAATAACTCCTTCTGGATCAAGACCCAATACTAACCAGGCTTCCAGTAATGGACCTTCACATACAAATCCTATTGTGAGAAAAGAAGATAAAGAAAAAGAAGTTGTAGGAGAGTTATCTAAGGAAAGTAGTTCTCGATCCCATTATTTCAAGTGCCATGGTTATGGTCATTTTGCTGCATAATGTCCCAATTGATCTTTATTTATGGAAGAATTAGAAGAGAAAATCCTAGAAAATATTGAGGAGGAAGTTTATGAAGCTGATTCAGACTTAATCGAGTTTGAGAGTACTGAGGACATTATAAGTTATATTGCACCAGAGTCAGATCTTAGGCTTGGAATCGTTGGGTATGTTCTAGCACAGACTAAGGAGAGTGAAGACTGGCATAGAACCTTTATTTTCTATACCTTCATAAAATTTAGCGATAAAATTTATAAGATGATCATCGATAGCGGTAGCTGTATCAACGCCATCTCCATCTTAGGATTAGCTTCTGTAGATCATCCCAGCCCATATCATGTGTTTTGAATAAATTCCTCCTCTATTTGCATCAAACTTAGATGCCGTGTTCTCATCTAGTTCCATTCTTATCAAGATCATGTTTGGTGTGATGTCTTATCCATGAAAGTCGAAAGTTTCATATTAGGTCGGTCTTGGCTGTTTGACAATGATGTTACGATTTATAGCCAATCCAACTCCTGTAGTTTCACTCATAAGGATAAGAAGATCACGATCAATCTTTCTCCACCTAAAGCTACCAATAGAAAGATAGACGATGGATCAAAAGAAAACATCAAAAAGAAAAGCCTCCATCTGATAGGTGCTAAGAAATTAGAGATGACCATAAGTAAAGAATCACCAGTTAAGAAGCATGATTCTGCTCTAGTGGTTGTAGGTAGGTTTTCAGAAATGGCCCATTTTTTGTCCTGTTGCCAAATATCTGATGCATTGAAAGTTGCAAAAATATACTTTGATGAGATTGTTAAATTACACGGATTGCCCAAAACCATGGTGTCTGATAGAGATGTTAGATTCGTGAGCTACTTTTGAAAAATTCTATGGCACCTTCTAGGCACAAAATTAAAATTTTTTTCTGTCTTTCACCCGCAAACTGATGGACAGACCGAAGTGGTCAATAGGAGTCTTAAAAATTTGTTATGTTGCTTGATTGGAGAGCATATGGGTAATTGAGATCTTTTATTGTCCTGAGCCGAATTTGCATACAATAGTTCTGTTAATAGATCTATTGGCATGAGTCATTTCGAAGTAATTCATGGATATCAACCTAGAAAATCAATAGATCTTATTCCACTGCCCATGCATGTCAGGATTTTCGAATCTGTAGAGTTATTTGCACAGCATGTCAAGAGTCTACATAAAAAGATCAGTAAAAAAATTAGTATTAGTAATAAAATTTATAAACAAAATGTAGATTCTCATCGATATGCCCAAGAGTTTGCGGAAGGAGATTATATGATGGTTCGAATGAGACCTAAACGATTTCCATTAGAAACCGTCAAGAAGTTACATGCTCGAGGAACAAGTTCGTTTAAGATTTTAAAGAAGATCGAACCAATTGCGTATATTGTAGACTTACCTTCTGATTTTGGGATTAGCTCTACTTTTAACATTGCAGATCTTATCATCTATAAAGAGCCCACTTGGATATCTAGTGAGCCGTTTGAACCAACCTTTGAGAGAGAGCCTATTTTTGAGTGTCCACCAACCAAAATGTTAAAGCATGATCAGATTGAGAGAATTTTGGATGATCAGATCATCTTCATTCGAAGTCGAGGCTATCAGCGGTACTTAGTTAGATGGTGAGATCGACTGGAGTCCGAAGATATCTGGATCACTCGAGAAGAGCTGCAGCGTATTTATCCCGATTTACTCGAGCGTCACTAGAGTGGAATCGATCTCCACTCGATAGGGTCGAGTTCTCTCCACCTCGAGAGAATTGGTGCGGACATCAAAGCCATCAGAAGTCGGTGACATAATTTAGATTCAATTTGGATTGAAGAAGCCACATCAGATTAACTCTACTTTAGTTGTTTGGTTCTAATTTTTTTGATTTAGTCAATTAGTTCTTTTGATGCATTTAGTTTTAGATTCATAGGACCATATTTGGGTGTATATTGGATTAAAGTCTTATTCATAAAGAGACCATCATAAAGAAGCAAGCTTGGATCATGTCATCTTTGGAGCCACCACTCTCCACATGCCCAGGGAGGAAATACACATGCCAGCATGTGCCATGCCCAAGGATCCTTATGCCAAGTTGTGCCAAACATCAAGCGCCCACATGAAATTTCTTTTCTTTCCTAGGATTTCTTAAGTCTTACTTATTTTGTTGAAAGACTGATTTCTTTTCTATGGTTCCATAAAAGATAGATATGATATATTATTGTATTTGGAAATCAGACATAATGTTTTACTTTTTTGTTGGAAGGGTTGATTTCTTTCTTGTAAAGAGAAGAGAATTCATAAAGAAATAGGACCCTAGGGTCCTATATAAACCTATATATCTTTCATGAATAAGACAATGAATGCATGAATGATTTTACCCACAAATACTTGTATCAATCGCTCCGAGAGGGAGAGGATGTGAGACCCAAAATCATCCCATAAGGGGAGGGTGTGAGGTCCACTTTCTTTCTATCTCTTTATCCTTCATCTACTTGAGATCTAGTATTCCTACAACCCCGAATCATCTTTACCATCTACCTACACAAGCCTATTCTACCAAGAGAAAATCTGTCTTCTTCAAGATTTTCATCTATCATGTTGAGAGAGGAAGAGTGATCAATTATTCTACAGATCAAATGTTGACAAGGATCTTCGTTTCTTCTCAATTAATCTTTAATTTTTACTTATTTTTTTCAGATCCGATGTTGATAAAGATTCAGTTCTTTATCAATAGATCTACTTGATTAAAAGATTAAGAGTCCTAATCAGGGTAATTTTTTAACTACCACGATCCGAATTCTTTTTATCTTTTTAGATTTTTTTGCAGACTTAATTTCTTGCTATTTTTCATTTCATTTATTTTTTTTTTTACATTTATTTGTGAGCATGTTTAATTTCTACTATCTATTTATATGCTATATTATCGCTAATTGTTTATTGATCTATAAAGTAGCACTTATCTGCATTATTTAGATTGATCTTGCTTTGATTCCGTGTCAATCAATCACGCCTCCCGAGCAAAGTATAGGCAACTATACTATCTGTCTTGAGAATAATGTGTCACAGTCGGACGTGATTTGTTGTTGACGAATGGAAGGAAGCTTGGTCTTTTTTTTTTTTTTTTTTAGGTTGTCCCACATCAAGAGGGTATAACGGTCATATCTTGAGATAGAATTCCCGATAAACACCAGTATGAGGGTCGAGAATTTGTCTTAGGACGATGATCACATGCTTCCATGTTCTCCTTTTTTTTGTTTCTGCTTCTTAAAATCTATAAGCCAATCCAATTAGGCCCTAGGTAAATCAATTTAGAACTCTTATCTTTATCATATAGTTTAGATAAATTCAAAGTTTATCACAATCTTTTATTTTAAAACGGTCCTTGCTTTGATAAAATTCTCTTTGCAGAAGGATTCTACGTAACCAATATGATTGGAAAATAAAATATATCTTGTTTAAATGGTCTATGTAAATGTAATGGAAGTGTTGTCCTGTTCATATTTTCCTTTTCTGGCCTTATTGCACTCTTCCCACTGATAGATGTACGTTACCATTTGTAACAACATATGTAGGTCATTAAAGGCTGGGATCAGGGTATTTTAGGTGGTGACGGGATTCCACCTATGCTTGCTGGTATGAGGAAAGTGCACTTTCTTAATAATTTCTTTGGCATTCATATTGTAATATGTGATGCTAGAGTCTTTGGCTCCTGACTCTAGGTGGTAAGCGCACGTTAAAGCTTCCTCCAGAGCTTGCTTATGGTATGAGAGGTGCAGGTTGTAAAGGAGGTAATGTTTTTTATGCTTTCACCTTTAAATTAGTCTTTGCCATGTTTCTGCTCTAATTTTATTGTTGCATTCAGTTGCAAGTCCTTTTCTTAAAAATAAAGTTATCGCAAGCAAAAGTAATTTTGGAATTGGTATATCATAATCTTTCAGAACTCTTCCATGTAAGTTGAAGATAGATCACTACTATGAAGATGTATCTTGTTCCTTGAAGTATTGCCAAAGCAAAACTCATTACAAAAATATTGAAACTAGATTAAATTTAACATGAGGCTTTTATTTTTTGGCTTTCTACCTGAATCAACCTCCACCTTTTTATCTAGGCTAGAGATTGACATTGGAATCTTTCAATGAGCATTCTAGAGTTGTAGACTAGTGGATATCGAAATGCATTAAAGTCAGAATTATTCATTTTCGTTTGACATGAGCTAGATTAACATGTACAATGATACATCAAGGATTCATCATCATCAAGGTTTAGTGCATGTTTGATGTGTGCATCCAATGTTATGTTGCATATAAAAATTGAATTCATCCACTGTGTGTGTAATCATGAAGTTGCAAGCAGGTAAATGATCAACATTGATGATTTTCATTTTCTGAGAGGTCTTTCGTTTTTCTTTTTTTTTTATTAGAAAAATATTTGGAGCAAATGCTTTCAAAAGCATCCAGGTATATATTTGTATGCATGTTTATATATGTATGTATAGGCATTTGAACTTCTCTTGCAAGAAAGGTATAAATAATATATATATATATATTTTTTTTTTGAAGTTTGAGGACAAATTGATATTTTGATTTCTATTAGAAAAGGTTTTAGAAATACTAGGAGGTGCCATTGTGTTTTCAAAAAAAACTGCTGTGAAGCGGCATTTATTTAACCACCTAGTCCACTTAATTATCTATCTGAAATGTGGTGCCCTATGAATAACTCGATGCATGTGAAAACCCCGACCCTTTTGTTCCAAAGGACAGTTAAAAGAGGGAGAGATATGATGGGAGATGAGTGATCTAGTTATATAATAGACTTACCACTATTTTTTCCAAGGTTCTGTGCCTTTTTTTTTTTTTTTGTGTGTGTGTGTGTGTGTGTGTGTGAGAGAGAGAGAGAGAGAGAGAGAGAGAGAGAGGAAAGGGCATGGAGATGAGGATGTTGGGAGGCAGGATAGCTAAGACCTTTCCTGACTAGAACCCTCTCCTTTATTTCTTTCCTTCCCTTTTTAGTTTTTATAACCTCCTTTCACTATAAGGAGGTGAAGACAGTGGAGTATTTATCCCGGATGCATGCAATCAAAATGTGCAAAACATTGCTCCACGACATGTCCATCATGGGTCACAAGACTCACAGCTATTCACTGTATCATATAATTTCCTAGTGTGGACACAACAAGAAACAACATATGGTCATGTTTGGGTAAAACTGGTATCAAGTAGTCTCAAAAAGGAGGGTACAAATAGAGTTTGTTTCCCCTCCAAACTATTAGTTCTGATCTAGACATAAACACATATAAACCATACTTCAACTATTTTGGATGTTTCTAACCTATAAAATAAATAAACCATTGTATTACGTTAGCATGTGTAACTTTGTCTCTAGAAGCTCAGGAAGTCATCACAGTGTGTCATTGAGATCAGCTATGCTCACAGGCTATATTTGTGTGGCTCAGGTTCTTGCATTATTCCACCAGATTCAACTCTTCTTTTTGATGTCGAATTCATTGGCAAGGGATAAGCTGCTGCATGCTGGCATCCTTTAAATGGAAAGGAACTCTTGCATAAGCTCACATGCATTCGGGAAGAGAGTTCGTCTGAAAAAATAGCCTTGCCAATGACAACAGAGTCTACTCAATCACCAGATATTATGACAATAGATGGAGCTGCTGGAAAAACATATATTTCTACTTTGTAAAGAGATGGCTTAAGTAAAGGCAAATTGTGAAGGCTGTCAGGCCACCAACAGAGTCACATTCTTCTGTCACTGAATTCCCAAGTATTTTTGAGTGAATGTTTCCTAAGTATTAATATACTCTTTACGTGATTATTACATGGAATGTGTAGTAGTCCACCTAACCAATGCATAGATTAGTTAAAAGAATCAAATAAACCGTGAGAACTTGTTAATAATTTTGCAATTTTATTTGTCCAAGCACATAAATTTTTTCAATGTTGTACATGTTGTTGCATCGCATTTGGTGCTTCTCATAATGTCATTATGCCTTTATAGCAGCCATAGATTAAAATAATTATAGAATGTTAATGTGGCTGTTCCTTGGGTGAATGACAATTGAAATGTTACTTTAAATACTTATTCCTGAATAATAATAATGGCTATTAGTTGTTATAATGGTGCATAGCAACTTATAAGAATGAAAAGAAATAAAAGCATTATGTTTATATTATAATTATTTATTTATTAGTTCGATCATATTTTGGGAATGTTATTAAATTGTGCGAATAGGGACAATATGAATTGAAGATTGATATGAGGATTATATCATGGTGCAGCCAAGATGTCATGAGGCACCATAATTGTTATTTTAACTGTTATGGCAGCTCTCATGAGACCTTGTAATCATATCTCCTACTTTACTACTTCAAATTTTTCTTCTTTTCGTTCATGATCAAGCGTAAAATGTTGAGCATCCAAAAGATTTCAATATTTCTGAGGCAGGTAATAAGTATGCATTATTATTTCTCTGCCATTCCCTCTACATGTGCTTTTCATTTGCCTCCAAAAGTCACCTTCTACCCCCCCCCCCCCCCCCACCGACAAGGAATTGAAGGAGGCTACTATGTTGCCAAATAGTTAATATCCAACTCATTGCCTTTACATTCTATTATAATATCTTTACGTGGTACAATATGTGACGGCGAGACATACTAAATATTGATATGATACAAAAATATATACCTTTGATACCAATATAGTATGATGTATCTAATATGATTTGGTATCGATTGGCAAAGCAAACTTTGGATCCACCTATAATAGCCCCATAAGCCTCCCTTCCACCATTGTTACATCACATGTATTTCTTAAAACAACCTACACCTATGCAGTAACTCAAATGTGAAAGCATTTTTAATAATACCATGACTTATCATGCAAAAGGAAAAGGAAAAGCATTGATTAGGGCATCATCAGAATCCTTTATGGAGGGGATAAAAGAGGAGGGGGGGGGGTGCCTAGGATCGAAATGGAGATTAAGAGACAGTAAGTGGAGGGAGGTCTTTCGTCGACTCATCCTCCACGACAAAAATAGGAGACTACTACTATGGCTCGACCTTCTTCGACTGGATTAGCGGCTAAAGAAGGCACGTCTTTGGATGCTAAGCATTCATGGGCTCAAGTCATCTAGGGCTTTCACCAATTTAGGTGGGAGATATCTCAAGTGACAGCAAACGATATTATCATATTGAAAGAGCGGTTTACCAAGGTGATCACTTTTCAAAGGAGGACATTAGCCACGCCTGTGCAAGGTTAAAGATGGTTTTGTTGGGTAATTCATAAGGAGGGGTTTTCTTCTTGAGATTATTCAAAAAGAGCTCAAACTCCAATGAAATGTGAGCAATGAGTTCCAAGAGCATCCCCTTTATCGAAGGATATTCTAGTTTTTCGACTACTCTTAGAGGATAAGAACACAGTCTTAAAAAAAGAATGTTGGTCCTTGGCTGGTCAACTACTAGCTTTAGAGAGTTGGCATCCTAAACATAGCCGTTATTCTATCAAGTAGATTAGGGTTTGGATTAGATTGCCTGATTGTGGTTATAGCTAACAAACCATTGTTCTTAGAGGATTGGACGAAGTAATCTACACGAATGGGATTTGCCAGAGTTTGTATCCTCTTAGACACCTCTCAATCCATTTGCCCAGGTGCACAGATGATAGTCAATGAGGAAGTTATACATTAAAATTCATATATGAAGATTTGCCTAAGATCTATTATATTTATGATCAGATTACCAATGAATCTGAGACCTATGGGTTTTTGGAGATATCGGAGTATCAACAGGCTAAGCCACTTTATGGGCTATGGATTAAAGCTTGGAGGATGCCAGTTCAAGATCAAGGGCTTCTCTAACCTTAGAGGTTTAGAGTTTTGCTTCATGGATACGGCAAAAGAGACGGTCTAAAAGAACATCTCCGGTTAACCCAAAGTTCCCTAAAACTACAACCGGGAAGGACATGGGCTCTCAATTTGCCCCCTTGATGAATGAGGAGTCATTACCATAGCCAATCGATCTTAGCTCTTATTCTTTAGCAAAGATGAAATCCTTAGGAATTGGGTCTTTGAAAAAGAAATATAAGAGATCTTCGCCAAAAAAAACTCAAGTAAAGGAAGATCGCAGGGCTCAAAATCGCCACCACAATCAAAGATTATTGGATGGGAGGAAGGTTCATTGATTACATAAGCTATGAAACAATTGGTTGTTTATTCCTCGACAAAATCCTATGCTAAGAATGCTTCCCATATTAAGGAAGTTTGGAAGCCTAGATGGGGGAAGGCGGCCAATCAACCTATAATGTATCGAGAGGAGCAAATGCAAAATGCTAGAGAACTGGAACTAGGTGTAGCATAGGAGCATTACTCAGAAACTGAAGGTCATCCAGGTACTCTTGATCTTTACATCTCTAAGTTAAACGTTGCTCTAGAACGCTCTAAAAGTAAATGAACCAACTCACGGTAGCACAGGATGCCTAGGGTGGATCTTCTTTTAATGTTTACCATGGTGGTTCTGCCATACAAAAGTTTGTCCATCAATCTAGAAAGCTTGGGGCTAATTTCTATGTCATTTGATTTTTTGATAAAAATACTAGCATAGAATTGCAGGTGAGCCGCAAAGCCTCCTTTTGTGAATCACACCAAGAACATGTTGAGGGAGTTTAATATCGATATATTCTGCTTTCTTGAGACTAGGTTGTCTAAGGGGGCTTTAGATCAAATACAAAGAATGATGGGTCTTACTTGGGGTGTGTATATGATTCCTCTAGAGGACTCTCCAAGGGGATTGTGGTCACTTGAAAGCATGGGTTGGAAAAGGTAGATGTTTTGCATACAAACCATCAAGTAGCATTTGGAATTATTTTGGCTGATAGTCCAAGATGGCTATTGGGAATGGTATATACTCGTACTTATCATATGGAGAGGTCACAGTTATGAGATCAGGTGATGTTAGTTTAGACATTAGGTTTGCCTCTTTTACTCATTAATGATTTTAATTATATCCTAAGTGCTGCAGATAGGAAAGGAAGAAAGTCTTTTTGCGTGGATCGAGAGATTAGAGAGTATTGAGATTTCTTGCGGTAATCTAGTTTGATTATAGGCTATCAAGGGCCGTCTTTTATATGGTGTAATAATAGACCGGGAACTACAAGAGTTTGGGAAAGGCTGGATGGGGCATTTGCATTTGATAGCTGGATAGGCTTATTTCTTGAATCAAAGCTTTGTCATTTGACCAGATTTGAATCTAACCATTGCCCTTTACTTCATTCTATCTCTGGTGACTAAAGGTAGAGGAGGGCACCATTTCATTGGAGAAAAATGTGGCTCTACCGTGATGGGATTTAAGAACGCATAGCTCAAGCTTGGAAGTATGGTGGAAGTTATTCCCTTGGTGTTAGATTCTCTAAACTAATACAAAATACAAAAAAGGCACTTTGTAACTAGAAAAGGCATCTTAGCAATATTTTTAAGAAAAGACAGGAGTTCAATGATGATATTTTTATACTTCAAAAGGAGGAACAACTAGGGGACCTTTTGTTGCAAGAGCGCATGGAGTTGCGATCTCTAGTGCAGTAATACCACAAAAACCTCCATCTCCAAGAGATGTTTTGAAGATGGAAATTAAGGTTAACTGGCTTAAGAACGGCGATACAAATATAAAGTACTTAATCGATCAATTATTCTAAGGAGAAAATATAATGAGTATCTTATATCTTAGATTTTTCTAGCACACAATTAATGGAGGAAAGTATCAGGAGCTATTTTTTCACTTCAATTTCAGCAAAGATGGCAAACTCAGTTGGATGTGCAGGATGTTGAGTCATCAATGATGGAGAATATTTTATCTGTGAAGCAGCATGAAACATTCCTTAGAGCACTAATAGAGGAGGAGCTTGAAGAAGTGGTTAAGAAGATGACAGCATACAAAGTGTCGGGACTTGACGGATATTAAGCTTTCTTCTTCTAATACTTTTATCACATAATCCGTTTGGAAGATATAGCTATCATCGAGTATGTGTTTCAGCATGGGTGCATGCCCTACTGTTGGAAATAAACCTTCATTGCTTTAGTCACAAAGAAGAATAACCTGAAAGTTGTTAGTGATTATAGGCCAATTAGTATATGTAACAAGGTTTATAAAATAGTGGTAAAAAGTTTGCTTAATAAGCCGAAGCCCATTCTCCCTTTGTTGGTTCCAGTGAGCAAGGGGCTCTTGTGTCGGGCCAGAGCATTGTTGGAAATATATTAATTGGCCAAGAAGTCATGCATTTTTTGATGCATGCTTCAAGGACAAGGAGTTTAATGGTGATTAAAATTGATATGGGAAAAGCTTATGATAGAATGCATTGACCTTTCTTATTCCAAGTATTGAAGTATTTTGGTTTTCATTGTTAATTTTTAGTTGGATCGGAACTTGCATGGTAGACACTCAATTTGCTATTATGGTCAATAGTTCTCCTACGAACTAGTTTCATCCAACTAGAGGATTGAGACACGGCTGCCTATGACGCCCTTATCTATATATTTTATGCGATGTCTTTTCCAAGTTGACTAAGTCTTCAGTGCATTACCATTTGTTGAGGGCTTAAAAACCGGGTAGAGAAGGATCTATAGTCTCTTATATTCTTTATATAGATGATATCCTATTGATCTCAAGAGCCTTCGAGGGATTGTGCATCTTTGAAAGTGCTCATAGATTCTTATTGTTCTATATTTGGTCAGGTGGTTAACGTGGCAAAATTTTGCATCACTTTTAGCCCTTCTACACTGAGAGTGATTAAGCGGGCTATATGCCACGTTCATGAATGCTAGAGAAGAACAATATTTGGAGATACCTAGAGGTTCCAATGTGTAGAGGCCAATTGCGTGCTTCAGATTTTAGTTAGTTAATGGATGTGATTGCTACCAAATTTGATAGCTGAAAGTGGAGGGCCTTATCTTTTGCTGGAAGAATGGCTCCGTTGCATTCGGTGTTAGCTTCTATACCTTTATATCGCATGGTCTTGGTGCGTGTGCTGACGTCCATCCTCGTAACGATGGAAAAAGAGTTTAGAGCCTTTTTATGACACCTATGGAAAGAAGGGGCATACATCTTCTCTCTTGGAAACATGCGCGTGCGCGAAAGCAAAATGACGGCTTGGGATTATCCTTTTTATTTTAGCAGAGGGAAGCTCTTCTTGTTAAGATGGTTGTCAATTAATTCTGCAACCACAGTCCTCATGGGCTTGAATAGCGGTTTGTAAATATAAATTTACAAGGAGTTGGTTCAACCATAAAAAACGAGCTAGATGCTCTAGAATTTGGGCCAAGATCATGGCTCAAAGTGCAAAGGTTCAATTTCAATTTATTTGGGCGATAGACTGTGGTGCCTCTATTAGGGTGCTGCAGGACCCCTGGGTAGCTCCCATTCCTTTCTTTTCTTGGCCAATATATATTAATATGGATATGGAGGTTAACGGATGGAGGTCAAGCAGCTTATAACCCCAGATGGACAACGGGATAGGAACACCTTGGCCACCCTATTCCTAGATGAAGTGATAAATCCAACATGTACCATCCCAGTTCCTCATGGTCTTTGGTCTGATCAAATATGTCGGGCTAATACTTGATCACATAAAATGACTCTCAAAGATGTGCGTCGAATCATGCGCAAGTCCGAGGGTACGCAAGAGGAAAAAAACTTTTATTATTTGGAAACTGTAAGTGCCTATGAGAGTGTGAACATTTTAGCGGAGGTTGGTCTGATGAAGACTTTCTTTATGGGAGAGGTATTCTTCTTGAAGATCAATAGAATTGCGACCTGTGTGATTTAGTGATTGAGGATCGCGAACATGCAAGAGTTGATTGCTCTTTTGCAATGAATGTTGGCAGCTTTTGGCTATCACATCTGGGGTGGCACTTCATCCTGCTTCTTTGCTGGAACTAGAACGTTGGATGGCTGGTGTCTCGAGTAGAGAAGGGTTTGAGGTGGTTGATTTGAAGGGAACGCAACGGCAGATCGTTTCAGTTCGTTTACAGCTGATCAAGAAGGGGAAGGTGATGTATTATTTATCTAGTTCGGTCCTACCGAGCAATTTCTTGGGGAGCTAGGAACGTATCGTGGGTGAATTTCGATGCATCAGTGACCTTCAATGAAGAGGGTTGCCTATATTATTCATGGCTACAAGGGAAGTTTGCTGAGAGCTCTGGAGGCAAGAAAATTGCCATCCTCGTCGGTAAGAGCATAAAGGTGGCAAACTCAGCAACTCTGTTATAGGATTTTGCACCATGGAGGCAGTTGTCCCAGACCTTAGAGATCATATATGCATTTCGAGAGGCAAATGCTACTGCTGATTGTTTAGCCAGTGAAGCTCGGATGGCTAACTAAAACATTGGTTTGAAAGATCTGGTGCATCCGTGTCTGGCGGCTGATTCATATAGGATTTATTTTGAATGATGATGATGCTGACACAGAGTATCATGTTGCTCCTCCTTTGCCTATACGAGGCTTGCCATCCCAGATCAACTGTTGAGTTGGCACGGCATGCTGAAATGTTGGGAAAGTGGGTTGAGCTGCCTTCATATTATCAGCTTTGAGTTCGCTTTTCCGTCTTTTACTCAGTTTGGTCTTTCATGTGTATCGTGGTTCCAAATGAATGACGGGTATTGCAGCCATCCATGGAGACGATGGTCCATCTCAAGCGCTGAAGAGTATATGCTGAGGAGGGGACCAAGTCAAGCTAGGAATCATGCTGAGAAGGGGGCCAAGAGTATTTGCTGAAAAGAGTACATCCAACTGGCACGCCCGATACTTCGCAAGAAGCTAGTATAAGGATCGATGATGAGATGTCTCCCAGTATCTTGTCTTCTTTCTTGTTTAAAGATGTGCATCTATATTGCAGGTTCAGCAGCCATGGTGCTGCATTACACAATTGGTTAGCTGGTTCTTTACTCTTCCGGGCTTTCTTCACACCATGGATCTTTTAGGTCAATTATGTGGGCTGTGTACGGATGGTTTTGCATGTTCCTTGCGAGAAATGTCTCCCTAGATTTTGCACCCACCAGATTTCTAGGGAAAGGTGGGAGTTAGGTTTTCTAACTCACGGGGGTTGTTGCCCACCTTACCGTCCTCATATATGCTTTAAGGGTGCTTTAAGTTGCTTAGTTTCAATAGGGAGTATATGTCTTGGGGATAAATTCACGTCTGCCGAAGTTCGGTTAAGACTCCGATTCTTGATCAGTTCCGTTCGGTTGCAGCTATAACAACTGAACCTCAACCCACAGGGGTATTCGAACTTTGAATCATTATGAGATGACCGATCTTCAACACTATAGTCAAATAATCCGATTGGCTGGGAAGATGGATTTCGAATTCAACAAGGCGTTGCGGATTCCTTCTTCAGACGAACTTGAACAATTAATGCTTCTGCCCCAGAGAACTGGCTAAGTCCCCAACTCCTACACATCTCATTCGACCGATCACCTTCCGGTAACCTGTGTGACCCCATTCGGACAAACTTCCTTGGATCCTCCTTTTAGGCAGAATCTTAGTCGAACTCCTACTGGATTTCTCCTTCAGCGAAACTTCTTCAGCAGTCGAACTTCTTTCGAACTACCCCCAGACGAACTTCAGCGCTTTATCGTTATTCATCGCTGAGCAATCTTGAGAATGGCCAAACCTCAAAGGAACAACATAGATGCTAGTGTTTCAGTCGTGCTCGTTTATTGTGGCCATCTGTCAATACTTAGCCCAGGCAGATCCCTCAGCCGGACTCCTTTCGATTGGACGTCTTCCGGGCCTCTTCGCCGGTCGAACCCCTGCCGAACTTCTTTTCCAGCTGAATTCCTTCCAGCCGTCTGAAAGGGCCACGACGTACGCCTTCAACATAGCGGATAAAAGCCAACGCACGGTCAATCTTGAGAACCTTCGAACTTCTCTGAAACAACAACGTCCAAGAGTTCTTCATCACCTGTAACTACCCCATCCGAACTCCAGCTGTTAGGTCTCCAACAGATTAGCACGTCACGACAATAAACACCACCCTCCATAATAAATCCCATGTGGCCCCGAATGGCCCACTACCAAGTGGCTGCGGCTGTCACTATCAGTTTGTTACATACTTCGGGACTATAAAAGAGATCCTCTAAATACGTTTTCTTAAAGCTCCCTTCTCCTTCCCAATTTTTTGCAACTTTCTTTACTGAGTACTTCATTTCTGTTAGCCGAAAGAGCTGACTTGATCGTCGGAGGGTCTTACCGGAGCCACGTCTCAGACTCTGGACGAGACTTATTTTGCAGGTCACCTATGACGATCTCGTCTTCTCCGACTCTAGCACTTCTCTGACGACAATCAAATTTCGCACCAACAAGATTGGTGCTAGAGAAAGAGCCCTCTATCTTTTGAGGTTCCCTTATTCTTAAAAGAGTGCTCAGCAGAGATCTCTACTTCTCCTCCTCCAGAGTTTTCCTTCCCAAAAAAGATGCTTCCCAGGAAAGCTTCAATCCGACAGTCAACGGCCTCCGCAGCCAGATCTCATCCAGATCTGCCCACCCCTATTTCATCCCCGACGACTCAAGCTCTACTTGCAGCAATGGTGGACGCGGAGCAGTTCAACCTGCTAGTCTAGCAGGTTCGCGGCCTCATGAAAGTAGTGCAGGCCATGCGGCAGTAGTAGCCTCCGATGCTAATTTGATTAGAGCAGACTTCTCCGGAGCCCCATGATCCGATCTAAAAATGGTCGATTTGGGCTAGCCGACCAGTGACCTCCGAAAAAGAAAAGCAGAGGGCCGAGAAACCCTACTTTGATCATGACTCTATCCCTAGGGGGACTTTGCCCCCACTCAGTCAGAAGATCTTGGAGATCCACGATCGAGAGGATTTTCTGGACCAAAAACTGTAAGAGATGAACCGACAGATCGAGGAACTCCGCCATGCTCCCCCTCCTACGGTAATGATATCCGTACCGACCATTCTTTCTCTCATCGCATCATGCAGGAACCTATTCCGTCGAACTTCAAGCTCCCTCAATTCGAGAGCTACGATGGACTGCTGATCCGATCGACTATCTGAAGGTCTTCCGAACGATGATGCTGCTTCATGGTGCATCGGACGTCATTCTCTGTCGAGCCTTCCCATCCACCTTGAAGGAAGCAGTCAGGAACTGGTACTCGACTCTCAAGTCGAGTACCATGTTCTTTTTTTATCAGATGAGCCATCAGTTTGCGACTCATTTTGTCAGTAGCCGACGTCCTAGGTGAAGTTCAGAATCCCTCATTAACATCAAGCAGTGGGAGGGAGAATCCATCTGAGCTTACGTCAACCGCTTTAACGCTATTACACTGGAGGTCCATAATCTGGACCAGTCCGTCGTCATGGCCACACTGAAGGTCGGCCTACAAAAGAACAATCCGCCATTCTCCTTGGAGAAGAAGTATCTCAGAAATTTTACTGATATATTAGCTTAGGCTGAAAGCTATGCCCGAGCAGAAGAGACCTTCAAGGCTAAGGATAATGAAGTCGTAAAAGCACGGTGAATGTGCGAGCCGAACAAGCCCACATCTGAAGAGAAGTCGAATGAGGTTCGACCGCACTCCCAAACTCTCCCTGAGCGCAAGCGAGCCCGAACCCCCCAGACTTGGAAGCAGGGAAGCCCTAACAAAAGGGTACGATGGGACTCCCCCCTCCAGAGGTTTCACAACTATGTCCCTCTCAACACTCCAAAAATTTAAGTATTGATGGAGATCAAAGAGCAGCTGCCAAGGCCGAAAAGGATGCGCTCCCATCCTGACAGACACAATCCAAAAAAGTATTGCCTCTATCATCATGACCATGATCACAATATTGAAGAATGTATCCAGCTTCAGGACGAGATCGAGGAGCTCATCAGATGAGGCCGGCTCGGCCATTCCTACAACGTTGGCCCAAGAGAAGAGAGGATTGGCCAAGGGCACTGCCGCAACCTGAACTGTCAAGGGCGAAGGAGCAACAAGGAGATCGGCCATCCCTCGGCATCATCAATACCATCTCTGAGGAACTTCAGCGAGAGGAGGCTAGCGGATCAACGAAGCTCGAGAAGAGGTAGAGAATTGAGGAGCCCATCGCTTTCACCAACAAGGATGCCCAGGAAGTTCAGTTTTCGTACAATGATGCGGCTGTAATCTCTTTAAACATTGCTGACTATGATGTGCGTCGCGTTCTGATAGATAATGAAAGCTTTGCTGATGTTTTATTTTACGATATTTTTTTCATAATTTTTTTTACCTAATAATCACTTGGGACTTATGAACTTTTCATTGGTAGGCTTCACTGACAATATCGTGCCAGTTGAGGGCATAGTAACTCTAACTATGCCTGTAGGACAACGTCCGAAGCTGACCAGAGCATAGGTCAATTTTTTAGTTATAAAAGTCCCATCTACCTATAATGCTATTCTTAGCCGATCTGATTTGAATGCACTTCGAGCTGTGGTATCAACTTATTACTTAAAGATAAAATTTTCAATGAGCAATGAAATTGGAGAGATCAGAGAAGATCAGGCCTTGGCAAGGCATTGTTACTTCATGGCCCTACTGAAAAATCCACAGCCCGACCTTTGCCCTATTGATGGATTGGATGTCCGTGATGACCTTACGAAGGAGCGAGGCAAGCCTATGGGAGACCTCATTTCCATCCCATTGAATGATGGAAATGCAGGGCACACCATGCAAATCAGCTCCAACTTGGAGGATGAGGTTTGAGAGCAACTCATCGCCTTCCTTCGGAAGAACGCGGACGTCTTCACCTGGACCCCAATGGATATGCCAGGGATTGATGCAGAGGTCATGGAACATCGACTGGCCGTTGATCTCAAGTGTCGGTCAGTCAAAGAGAAGGTGCGTAACCACGCTCCGGAGAGGCAGAAAGTAATTACAGAAGTCGACAAGCACCTCAAGGCCGAATTTATCCGAAAAGTTAACTAGCCAAACTGGATCTCCAACGTGGTGCTCGTCAAAATGGCAAATGGCAAGTGGAGGATGTGTATAGACTTTAAAAAGCTGAACAAAGCTTGCCCAAAAGACAGCTATCCCCTATCTAGGATTGATCAACTGATGGATGGAACCTCGGACCACGAGCTCCTCATCTTCATGAATGCCTTTTCTGGCTATAACCAAATCCGTATGATGCCAGAGGATGAGAAAAAAACTGCTTTTGTTACTGACCGTAGTCTTTACTGTTATAAGGTTATGCCTTTCGGACTCAAGAATACAGGGGCAACATACCAGCACCTGATTAACAAAATCTTCAGAGAGTAGATCGATCAAAACATGGAGGTGTATGTGGATGACATGCTCATCAAGAGTTGATCTTCAATAAGTCACATCACCAACCTCGAAGAGACCTTCAGTACACTTAAAAAGTACAAGATGAAACTGAATCCGATTAAGTGCGCCTTTAGTTTGATCTCGAAAAAATTTTTAGAATTTATGATGTCGAAGCGCGGGATTGAGGCAAATTCAGAAAAAATATGGGCTATTCAGGAGATGATCACTCCAAAAATAATTAAAGAAGTTCAGCATCTAACTGAAAAAGTGGCATCCCTAAATCGCTTCATCTTGAGATTAGCCGAGCGATGCGTGTCCTTCTTTTAAGTTCTCAAGTAGCCAAAGAGCTCTTGCTAGACGGTGGAATGCCAACAAGCATTCGAGGAGCTTAAAAACTACCTCAGCTCACCTCCACTGCTGGCAAAGCCTGAGTCTGGAGAAAAATTATTCTTATATCTAGCAGTCTCCCTAGCAGCCCTAGCAGCAATGCTAGTCAAGGAGGAAATGAAAATGCAACGATCGATCTACTACATAAGTCGGATCTTGAGAGACGTAGAGATCAGGTACTCTAAATTAGAAAAATTAACTTACTCTCTTCTAATTGCTGTCAAAAGACTCTGATCTTACTTTCAGGGGTACACCATAACTGTCCTCATGGATCAACCAATTAAAGCAGTCCTTCACCGAATGGATGCCTCTAAAAAAATTGCAAAATGGATAATCGAGCTTATAGAATTTGACATCAACTACTGACCTCAATCATCGATCAAAGCCCAGATATTAGTAGATTTTATAGTAGAATGCACCATTTCAGATAAAGCCGAGCTTGAGCAGAACGAAACCGACATTCCATGGTTGCAATCGAGCCCCTCCAAAAAGAGTGTCGATCTTTCCGAAGGTTTTTGGATCTTGTACGTGGATGGTTCATCCAACGCTGCTGGAGTAGGTGCGGGGTTGGTCTTGGTTAACCCCGAGGGAGTCATCATCGAATATGCGCTATGCTTCGAATTTTCTACAACTAATAATAGGACCAAATATGAAGTCCTAATCGTTGGATTAAGAAAAGTAAAAGAGTTAGAGGCAGATCGGCTCCAAGTTTTTAGTAATTCCTAATTGGTGGTTGGGCAGGTTAGTGACAGCTATGAAGTCCAGAAGGAAAGTATGACAAAATATCTTGAAAAAGTAAAGAACTTGACTTCGACCTTCAACAACTTTAACATTCAATGGATTCTGAGGGCAGAAAATACAAGAGCCAATCTTCTCTCTAAATTGGCCACTTTAGTTCCAACCGAACTATCCAAAGAAGTATTTTTTAAAATTCTAAAATGCCCCAACTCAGATGAGTCATAGCCTGTTATGCAAGTTGAGCACGAGCCGAGCTGGATCAACTCACTAATTGCCTACCTCAAGAATGGAGCTCTTTCTTATGATCCGAAAGAAGCTCGAAACTCAAGAATCAAACTTTTCGGTATATTCTGTATGGAGGCAAGATGTATAAAAGATCATATTCTCTACTGCTCTTGAGATGTCTTCGATCGTCAGAAGCCGACTTCGCATTATGAAAAGTACATGAGAAAATTTATGGAAGTCATATAGGAGCCAGATCCCTATCATAGAAACTACTTCGATAGGATACTATTGGCCAACCTTGTACCACGATTCTATAGAGTATGTCAAAAAATGTGACCGCTGTCAGAGAAACACAAACATACAAAAACAGTCGGCCTCTGAGCTTACTCCACTAAGCACACCTTGGTCATTTGCACAGTGCGGAATGGATATACTTGGCCCCTTTTCAATGGTCTCCGAATAATGGAAGTTCCTCCTAATTATGATCAACTACTTTACCAAATGAGTCGAGGTCGAACCATTAGCAAAAATTACTGAGGTCAAAGTACAAAACTTCATCTGAAAGTCAATCATCTGTCAGTTTGGTCTGTTCCAAACTCTCATAATAGATAATGAGCGACAATTTGCTGGAACGAGGCTCGTTGAGTTCTGCGAAGATCTAAACATCTTCCATCACTTCACGTCAGTGGCCCATCCGCAGGTAAATGGTGAAGTAGAGGTGACCAACTACTGCATGGCATCAAGGCAAGGCTAGAAAGAGCAAGGAGGACTTGGACGGACGAACTCTACCATGTCTTATGGGCGTATCGAACTGCTCAAAGACTACCGACTAGGAAAACATCATTCATCTTGGCCTTTAGAACAGAGGCAATCATCCCAATCAAGCTTAAACTTCCATCAACATGGGTGACGGCCTTCAATAAGCAGCATAACTCGTAAGATCTCAGAGTCAACCTCGATCTACTGAAGAAAAAAAGAGAAGAAGCCTGAGTTTGGATGGCAGCATATAGATGAAGAGTAGCCAGATACTATAATTCCAGAGTAAAAAGCAAAGCATTTAGGATGGGGGACTTGGTGCTCCGGTGAGCGTCCATTTTGCAACCTTAGAATCAAGAAAAAACTCACCCCGAATTGGAAAGATTCATATAAAGTAGAGAAAGTCGTCCGGTCCAAAATTTATCGCTTGAAGGAGCTTGAAGGAGCAATACTTTCGCGATCTTAAAATTCAAAAAATCTAAGAATGTACTACCAGTGACTTTCCTTCAATAAAATTTTTCTATTTTAACATCATTACTTCTTAGCGCAAAAATTGTGTGATGACAAATAACTCTCTAAAGCAATCTAAAGCAGCCCGTTAGGAATAGAAGAAGAATTTCGTTCTAACATGAGCAAAGATGAAGATCTCGTTGAACTAAGACGAGATGAGGGGAGAAACCCTACCAATGGCCCTAATGTGCCCCTATAGCTCATTGGAAACAGGAGGAGAACCTCATCCTAACGTAAGCAAAGTCGAAGGCCTCGTTGAACTAAGACGATATGAGGGGAGAGGCCCTACCAATGGCCCTAATGTACCCCTACAGTTCGTTGAAAATAGGAGAAGAAACTCATCCTAACATGAGCAAAGTCGAAGACCTCATTGAACTAAGATGAGATGAGGGTAAAGATCCTACCAACGGCCCTAATGTGCCCCTACAGTCTGTTAAAAATAGGAGGAGAATCTTGTCCTAACGTAAGCAAAGTCGAAGACTCGTTGAACTAAAATAAGATGAGAGGAGAGGCCCTACCAATGGCCCTAATGTGCCCCTACAGTTCGTTAGGAACAGGAGGAGAACCTCATCCTAACGTGAGCAAAGTTGAAGGCCTCGTTAAATCAAAACGAGATGAGAAAAGAGATTCCGTCGACAGACTCGACGAACCTCTACGATCGTGCAAAGGATGGAAAGTCGAGGCCTTGCTAATTTAAAACAAGAAAAAGGCCAAGGCCCTACTAATGACCGTCGTACACATCCCGCTATGGTCATGCCAAATGCTAAAGATAAAACCCCATCTTAATCCACGAAATGGATCTCTAGCCCGACATCCACGACAATTGTCTCATTAGAAACAAAGTAAAGAAAAATGAGGTGCTCAGAATCGCATCTACAAAAGATGACAGCAAAAAGAAAAAAGAAAAAAAAAGAAAGTACCATTTTGTTATGGAGTTATGTTCATCACAAATAAAAGTCAATAAGATCGATTACACAAAAGTGGACACACCACAAGCAAAATGAAGATCGACAAGGACCAACTGTGCGAAAGAACAAACGCATTACAGACGGAATGAAGATCGATGAAACCGATTATATAAAGAAAAAAGAAAGGAGACGAAGTCCTAAGACAGCCTGAACTCTTCAGACTTCGGACTATCAGCTCCGGCCATCACCAAAACTTCCTTCAGTCTGAAGATTTTCTCCTCAAGCTCTTTCTTCTTATATAGGCCTTCAATGTACATCCTATTGGTGTACTCAAATTTAATCTCAAGCTCTCACCGCTACTTTCTCAAGACTTCGGATTCAACTTCAACATCCTTGACGGCTTGACGCTTGTAGGTCAACTGGAGCTTTAGCTATTGAACTTCAGCTTTCTCCACTCCGACGGCCTCCAAGAGCTCATCGATGGTCCTCCTCAAGGAGGCGAGCTCCTCAAATTCACCATCTGATCTAGCCTGCTGGATGCTATAAAACTTCCTCTGAAAATAGGTCACCTCATCCCTGATAGCCTTCAGCTCGTTCTCAAGCCTGGACATCTTCCCTGCCCAGGTCGTTCGGTAACTATTGTGCCGGTCCTCAACATCCTGCAGCTGTTTCTAAAGTTGGGAGAACTTTTTCGACCAATCTCAATTATATCGGGCTTCATCAGTGGACCACGGCGAGCTTTCTTCTAAGAGATGGATCTTTTCTTTTATCTTCTTAAGATCAACTTCAAAAGAGCCGTTCTTCGCTGTCAGCGTCCAAGACTTATCACTCGCATTCTTTCAGAGTTCAGCAAGCTCCTTCTCAAAATTTTCTTTTCGGATGCTGAAGCTCGCAGAATCCTTCATGCGTAAACTTCGGAGACGAGTAACTTCTTTAGTCGCCTTCGAAGTATTCTTCCGAGATGCCTGAAGGTCGACCTCAACCTCCTTCAACTTTTTTTTTTAAATGGTAGACCTTCTTCTTCAAACCCTTTATCAAAGGCTTGAACAAAACTCCCTGAGGTAAGGGGTCGACATCAACCGGAGAAAGGGGGTCGTGGCCTTAGTTGTCAGGGGCGTTCTGAATCACATGCAATGCAGAGTGTAAAGAAAAGGAGAGATTTGCTTTCATTGCTTCAAATATTTTTGATACATCAAAAAAAATATAAAAAAATACATAAATGTCAAAAGTTTAGACCTCGGGTGGCTCGCCTACTGGAGAGGTCGGAACATTCTCAGCCACCTCCGGCTCTCGAGTAGGCCCGGATGCTACACTCGTAGGTTCTAGAACCTCCGGAGTGGCTTCAACGGCATGGGCAACGAGGGCAACCTCGGCATCAGCCCGCGAAGGGCCGGCTCTGTTCTTTGGCTCCTCTATGAGGAGGTCTAGATCAATGTCAGAAAAGTTCTCGACAACCCGTCCCAAGCAGATCTGAAACCCTTCCAAGAAAGATTCCTGAGCGAAGTCTATTTTGATGTCCTCCATATCTTTGGAGGACTTGAAGTCTTGTACGACCCTCTCCATAGCGACGTTAACCTACTCCTAGGCCTTCCTTCTTTCCTCCTTCTCTAGAGCTAATTCGGCCCTCAGCTCTGCCATCCCTTCACGCTCCTCCCTCAACTCCTTTTAAAGGCGTTCGACTTCAGACGAGTGGGTTTCCGAGGCTACCTTCAAAGCGTCAGCCTTGATCTGAGCCTTCTCAGCTTCTGCGCGGGCTTCCTCAAGGACCCTGAAAGCTTCGGCCCATTTCTTGTTTGCCGCCTTGGAGTGGGCAAAAAGGAATTCGGAAGTGGGCAAAAAGGAATTTTGACGCCTACCATGGTGCACAAAGAGAGAAATCCTATGATAAATCTAAAGAAATTCGGTACCATAGCAGCAAGAGAAATATTGAGAAATCTGAATAGGTTAACTACAAAAGAAGGCAAGGAAAACCTAAGCCCGATCCGAAGAATTTCAACATACAGACAGGTTCGATCGGAAGGAGGTGAGCAAACTCGGTCGTTAGGCCCAAGAAGTTCGAACTCGTATTCGGAAGGAATTTTGAACTGAATCCTAGCTAGGAAAAGGTCGTCGGGCCGAAATCTACAGCAAATGGTTGCGGGCACAAAAGGATGGGCCGACTCCAAGGGTTCAACCTTCTCAGGAGATGGGTTCACCAAAGTTAGAAGGGCCGGGCTCTCAGAACAAGTTGATCAGGATTCCTCGTTAGACATTTGGATCAAAGTAAAATCGAGGAATTACTCAAAAATCAAAAAAAAATAAGGTATATAAACTCCGACAAAAATAGAAAGAGCGAGAAAGCAAAGAGTGTAGAAATAATTCAAAAAAGTATCGAAGGACTGACCTAAATCAGTTGGAAAGAACAAGGAGATGACGAATGTAACAAAAATCGAATAGGGGTGCACCTGGAATCAAGAAAAATGGAGGAAGAAGCTTGGATCCTCGCACAGGACGGAGAAGAAAATCGAAGGAAGGAGATGAGGATTTCAAAAGAAGTAAAGGCTCAAAAGAAGAGGACAGGTTTAACCCTTGGAATTCTAAGATGGTTATGATTGCAGATTTTCTCTAGCCGATCTCTGATTGACACGTGTCCCACTTATCATGGCAGAAAGCTTCCAACGGGCAGATCCTTAATAGCGTCGTACTTTGAGCAGACTTCTGATGGGGCATTCGAAAAATGTCTCTTCGGATCACCATGCATTTGTGAAGCTTCAACGTTAGCCCGGTGAAGGCCAAAACTCTCCATCCGATCCTGACGCGGAAAACTCAACAAGATTGAAAAATCCTTCGAACTTCGATAATCTCCATTTTACTCCCATCCTTCGAACTTCAAACTCGAAAGTAGGGGAACTAGTGTTGGGGATAAATCCACACCTACCAAAGTTCGGCTAAGACTCCAACTCTTGATCAGTTCCGTCCGGTTGCATCTATAACAGCTGAACCTCAACCCGCAGGGGTATTCAAACTCTGAATCATACTGAGATGGCCGACCTTCAACACTGCAGTTAGATAATCCGATTGGCTGAAAAGATCGATTTTGAATTCAACGGGGCGTTGCGGATTTCTTCTCCAGACGAACTTGAACAGTTAATGCTTCTGCCCCAAAGATCCGGCTAAGTCCCCGACTCCTACGCAACCCGTTCGATCGATCTTCTTCTGGTAACCTGTGGCCCCACTCGGACGAACTTCCTTGGATCCCCCTTTTAGGTAGAATCTTAATCGAACTCCTTCTGAATTTCTCCTTCCATGGAACTTCTCTAGCAGTCGAACTTCTTCCGAACTGCCTCGAAACGAACTTCGACGCTTTATCATTATTCATCGGTGAGCAATCCTGGGAATGACCGAACCTCAAAAGAATAGCAGCGATGCCAGTGTTTCAGTCACGCTCGCTTATTGCGGCCATCAGTCAATACTCAGCCCAGGCAAATCCCTCTCAGTCGAACTCTTTTCGGTTAGACATCTTCCGGGCCTCTTCATCGGTCAAACCCCTACCGAACTTCTCTTCCAATTGAATTCCTTCCGGCCGTCTAAAAGCGCCACGGCGTACGCCTTCAACATAGTGGATAAAAGTCAATGCACAGTCAATCTTGAGAACCTCCGAACTCCTCTGGAACGTCTAAGAGTCCTTCATCGCCTGTAACTATCCCGTCCAAACTCCAGCTGTTAGATCTCCAACAAACTAGCACGTTACGACAACGGACACCATCCTCCATAATAAACCCCACATGGCCCCAAATGGCCAACTATCAAGCAACTGCGACTGTCACTATCAATTTGTTACAGGCTCCAAGGCTATAAAAGGGATCCTCCAGATATATTTTTTTGAAGCTCTATTTTTTTTCCTAATTCTCTACAGCTTTCTCTACTGAGTACTCAATTTCTATTGGCCGAAAGAGCTGACTTGATCATCGAAGGATTTTGCCAGAACCATCCCAAAACTCTGGACAAAACTTGTTTTGCAGGTCACCGACGGTGACCTCATCTTCTCCAACTCCAGCGCTTCTCCGACGATGATCAGATTTTTTAATTCACTTACATCTTTTGGGGGTTGTTGCCCACCTTACTGTCCTCATGCTTTAAGGGTGCTTTAAGTTGCTTAGTTTCAATAGGGAGTATATGTGTGCTGTTTGTTTCAGGATTTTGTAACTATTTTACACTGTATTCCAGAATGAAGCTGCACCTCCTTATGTTACCCAAAGAAAAAAAAAAAACCATGACTGCTAATTCTTAAAGAATCATCCATCAACACTGTACAGAAATGCTCATCTAAGAATGCATTCGTAAAGGTTGAGGGCGTTAAGTTCTTTTGTTTAGATACAAGACAGAGAAAATAATCACAGACAGCGGCAAGCAGACCCACGAAAGCGGCAAGCAGACCCACGAAATAGTAAACAAACCATTATAAGAATTAAGTCATGTAGCAAGAAATTGATAATGAAGATTCATTGCTTCTCTATACAGCATATATTATTACCTTGGCCATGCAAGATCCAAGTAAAAGGGCAACTTAAAAGGAGATTGGAAAAGAAAGAAAGAAAGAAAGAAAGAAAGAAGAAAAAGAAAAATCACAGCACCCAGGTTACATAGGATGATATTAGCGTGGAAGCTCGGCCCATCCTTGGTCTGCTCCACTAGAACCTAGGAGAGTTTGTTTGGATTCTCATAGCTCCAGCTCCTGGCATGACTATAGTACGTTTTTGCCTTAAATATACAACCGGCCCACTGATAAGTAACAGCCCTACCATAATCACCTGTTACAGTAGAAAAGGATGATTAGGTCTGCAAGAGTCCTATTTCAAAGCAAGAGTAGCATTAAACGTTGTAGCATGATCCAATGCAAACAAACCTTTTTAGTATTAGATTTTAAGGGAGTGTGTTCAGACCCAGCTGAGGCCTCGGAAAAATTCAAACTGGACTGAAGAAACAAGAGGAACATTATTTTGGAGAATGGAGGATTACAAAAATTTAGGTTGCATTTGGATGCTTCAACATCTGTATAGAGTATATAGTGCATACATGTTTTCTGGGGGGAAAGAGCATAAGTACTACAATTGAAGGTGCCTCAGAAATCTGGGGACTTGGGGGGTCAACAGGCACTCAAATCCCCCCAACTTCTCTAATCTCTCCCTTCAATCCTCTCAATGGATCGAAAGGTTCGTGTTATAATTCTCAGTCACTTCAGATAGCATATGGAAAGAGTAGCTGAGCATCCAAATAGTCCGGGCAGTTATTTAGGTACTCGTCTGTTCTAGTGTGGATTGTTAGACAGATTAAATAAATTTAAACAAAAAAGGACTTGAGTTCCAAATTTGACAGCATGATTACTAATGGAAGAACCAAGAAGCAGGACAACATATGTTCTTGTCCGATCCTGAAGATTTGATGAAAGCTCAAGAGCTCTTAGCTTGATAATATTCTTCACTATTTTCACAAATAGGTCTAATGCAGCCTCAACCCTCAACTAAAAAGACAAATCAGTACACTCAACAAATTTCAATTCAGAGTGACATAAACTTGTTATGTGCACATCAACTGACATAAACCATGGTTTCAGAAATGCTGTTATGGTCAAAGCCACAACCACCACAGACTCCCATACCGGTGGTTATCGAAACCATGGTACAATCACAATCAAGAATGTTTATATCATGCTTATATCTATTTGATAGTATAGCATAACAATGGTCATTGGCATTATGTTTTATCTTTTTTCAAATTTTAGAATGGTCATTGTACTCATTATTGTAGCTTTATCATCTCCGCTTAACAGGACTATTCCTCACTTTATGAACCCTTTGATTCCCCCTCAGGACAACTACAATAGAGAAACATGAGACACGGCAAGCAATTGAACTTGAGATCATAAATATACTAATCACAGAGTATCAGTGCACAACATTACCAGAAAGCTTGGTTACAGACAACAAGAAAGTACAATAGGAACAAGATGCATAAATGAGCAATTCTCTAAACACATGCAAGAAAGAACATGCAGGCACAGATGCCTAATAATCATTAAGTTTCGAGTGCACTGTAACTTGCATACCTCAAAACCAAGGACTGACAACTTTTCTTCATGATCAGCTGGAACACAACTCCTATAGGTGATGTAACTCTGTTTCCTACCGTCCGATGTGGATGAATCATCCAACAACTTTCTCCATTTGTAATTACTTATGGCAGTAAGCAACTTTTTTTGCACTGCTTTGCTATGCTCTTGAAGAGAGGACAGCCTTCTTTGGATTTTATTAGTTTCATCCTTCCCACCATCTTGTATTTCTACACATTTTAGTGGCACACGATAACCAGTTTCACTGCAACGATACTTCTCATCATTCTACATCAAAACAATGTAAAATTCATGTAAGCAAAATAAATTAAGAAATCTGAAGGAACTACATGTCACAAAGCAATTAAAGAACATATCAATAAAAACATTCTTTAAAGTTAACTTGCATAAAAGTTAGGACAATATTCATAATTCTTCACTGGAATCAAAGAATTTCAAGTTTCAATCCAAAAGTAGTGAGAAATTTCAATTATCAGCAATTTTTCTTCACTTTTAGTTTTCTAAATGTGAGGAAAAAATCAGCATTCCTATCACACAATTATGAGAAATATATGATTTATGGGCAATTTGAATGGCTTTCGTCTGGAATTGATCAACTCAACTCGATCCAACTCTGTCTTAGCACTTGTCAAATCAGCCTGCAGCTTGCAAAAAGATGGCATACATATATTAACATGAAGCAGGATGTCATGAATTTGCAGATAGGCATGAATGCTAGTCATCATCAAAATAATGTGAATAGGCAGTTTGATGCTCTATAATGAAATGAAAAGTGTTGTCCACGGGTAACAGAGCAGATTAGTCAGAACTGAAATTTCTGCAACCTTCATCAGTAGAACTGATATTTAATAAGTTTAGCACTCCCATGCATCAGTAGCGAAGTCCAATCTAGAATTATAATAACAATCTATCATACACTAACAAGAAATGGTCATCGTGGAAACAGAAAGTTCACGTTGAAACCAATAATTAATGTTAATGATGACTATTTCGAACATTTTAATAATTTAGCATGATAATTACAATGACTTAATACAAAGAACATGGGGGAAAAATGAAAACCTTCCCCACTAACATGTTCTGCATAACGCAGACATGCTTATGCAAACTATGTACATCCTCCAACAGCACAGTATACAAAAAGTATGAGCTAGGTACAGCCTTTTGTAAATATATTAAAAATGTTTATATTTCTTGCCTTTATAAATCTATCAAGAATGTATATTTTTTCCTATCCCTGTGCAACAATGTCAATTTTTTTATAATCCCTTTTGGTTCTGTCTGCTTTATTTGTTAAAAATTCCCCATCTTCGCAGAAAGTTTGAGTTTTCACTCTGTCATAACTCATGCTAAAAATTCTTAATTTATTTCGAATAACCTTATACTTAGCACTTTCTGTAGCATTTCATATCAAAAGGGTAGTTATGAGTATGTAGATGTTGAAACCATATTGATCCAGGAATGGTAAAACCGGGTTAATTGGGTTGAGCTGTAAAAGTTTCAGGGAAATAGTAAGGGATAAACCAGAATAAACTTATTCTACCTTTTTGACCAAGTAGTTTTACCCAGCTTTATCCAGTTAACTAGACTAAGCAGGTACAAAGTAAGACAATCTGACAGCTCTTTTGGAGCCCCTTTCCCATTCCTTTATCCCAGATGATAAATGATCCAGCTAAACAAACTGAGTTAATAGGGTTTATTCCACATTAACCCTGACCAGACAAGACCAAGAGAGGAAGGTTGGCCAAACAATGGATTGAAGCGATCCCCCTTCCTTTTGCTGCCCCTAGGGAATGGAAACTAAGGTTAATGTTGAGTGATCATATATTGGATTCAGTTTTCCCCATCTGTTTAGTGTTTCATTATTTAGTCAAATTAAATGGTTGATAGGCCTAACCACCCACAAGTCCCTCTTGTGTACAAAATTGTGGCACATAGCCATGTTCCAGGGATACAGAAACAAAGAGATAAATGGAATGAAATCGTTGGAACATGTGGAGAGGATTGCCATATAGACAAGCAGTATATGCATTGCATGTGAAGGCATGTATTACAAATGAATGAAGATATCTAACACTAAAAAATAACCAAAAAATTACTAGATAATAGGTTGAAGAGATTATATTAGTCATCAGGCAAAAAAAAAAAAAAAAGTTCCTCAAACATTTCTAGATATTCAATATTGGTTTATAATATATTAATACTTAACAGATAGCCTATTTGGTATGGTGCCATAAATCAAAAATAAAACAAAAGGAAACTCCATTGACACAAACTAAGAATCCAAAAACAAATCAAGCTGTATGTGACATTATGGTTGTGCTTGATCAAATTCTTTTTTATCAATATAAATAGAAAAAGAGTTCAAAAACCAACTCAACCAGAAATAATCAATTAACATTCCAAAAGCAAAAGAAAGAACCACATTGAAACTGAAAACCTCAGCATCCATGCATGCATCGATACATCTACTAATAAGAAAGCACTCCCTCTGTACATCTTCCCTAACAATCCTATCTAGCCTGGCATTGACATCCCTCCTAGCATGGCCTATAAATCTTCATAACAATGCAGGCCATGGGAAGTTTTTTGAATCCATCCAACCAACCACGTTGTATAAGTTCCACTTCAACCTCAATCCTAATTAGACATCAGTGTGGTCTTCATAGAGAACCTTAAATTTGTTAAATTTAGATAGGGAGCACCAAGATGACAAAAGAGACCACCATAGCAGATAGTAAGCCATAAATAATGCTTGATCTATGTTCTTGGGCTCACTCAGCCCTTCCAATTTCAGCCATGTTTAACCAAAGATCATGCTTTCAAAGTATCCTCTGCCAGTTTTTCTAGAAGAATACATCATTTTTTTGGAAACCGAGCACTGTTCCCCAACAGACATCAGTGTGCAACCATAATCAGAATGCTGCATGTTAGGCAACAGTCAATAAAGATGATGTCAAAGATTACAGTACTAAAGAATTTGAGCATATGCCATATCCGAAAAACATAATCAGCAATGCATTGGAAATAAAGAATTAAAGTGCCACAAAATGAAAAATTTGTTAAAGAAGAAGGGACTCTTTTTAATTAATATGAAAGATTGCTGTACTAGAATGGGCTTTGTAAAGAATATAAGGAAGCTGATACAGGAGTTACAACATTAGTTTTTTAGAAGGCATTTCCATGTCTTGCATTACCATGGCATTCTCTCCCACCTTTAAATATAAGAGGTGGACTTTAAAGTCCCTTCCAAGTATACTGGTGCTCCAGTTTTTGAAAAAGTTACAATATAAAACCAGCAAAGGGAAGGATCATTGGACATCCACCTACTCTACTGGTAAAAACTTCCATGTTTTTTTTTTGAATTATTAATTAACCTTTATCCTCCTCAATTTTCTAATTCAATAAGTTGTCTAAAATGTTGAACTTTTCTATTATGGATGCTTCATGATGATATCTGGATATTGTTTATTTATGTTGACCACAAGCTCCAGGCTCCAGTGAATTTCTCCTTTGTCAACCAAACCCTAGTAAAATGATAATGGAGCTTAATCTGTTTCCTTATGACTGCAGAATCTTGGATTCTTGGTCAAAGCTATTGCAAATATGTTTTTACAATGTATACTTAGAAGCTAATTGAAAATGAATAATGATATCCATGGCATCCAAAATGTTTTTATTATATCTATCTGCTATTAGAAGAAGAAGAAGACAAGAAACAAAAAGCAAGTTTTGACAAAGAATATAAAAGTCTAAATAGCTAGCAAGCTATTTCCACACTCAAAGTCAATGAAAAGCAAAAGAAAAGTATAATTAGGTTATCCTTCAGATATATTTTAAAATGAGAATATACAGGAGATGAAGCATCACCTACCAAAATATGGGTGAAAAGTAATTGAAGTAAAAGATATCAAGAGGTAGCTGTGATGGTACAACACAGCCTTCATTGGAACCATGGTTTGTCGTACTGGTATGGGGCATACCATGCCATCCCCCAGTATAATGCCGTACCATACCATATCGACACTCTCATGCCATACTAAATTGCATACCGACACTATGATAAGATGGTACTTGTATGGGATCCGGTCCCAAGATGGCAAATCTTAGTTAGAACTTAGACCATGTAATAAAACACAAGAACTTAACTATCATAAAGATGACATGAAGGATACTAAAAGAAAAATTTCCTAAGAAATTCTAGGTGGAAGCAATGAACAATATGGTTTTTATCTTGAATCAGTATCCTAGAAAAGCTTCTCTTTGTACAAGTTCAATATGGAATATTTACAATTTGAAGAGCCATCTAGCTACATAATTCATTACAAGTCAAATTTATCTGGAAGAACTACTCATGGAAGACAGGAAGCTTAATAACATACTCAAAAATCTTACTGGAAATGACTAGGAATCTTCCACGTTCAACAAGGATAATAAATGGCATGGAAGAATGTTAGAAATTCTAATTCACATTTATGAGGTTGGTATCACCGGGTGTTGGAAAGTTGCTAGGAATATGGAAGCTCTTCCAGCATAAGTTAAGGCCTATAGGAAGTGTTTTCAGTAAACATGTAGGTGATCAGCCATTGATGGTAAGTCTTCAAGAATCTTCTAAGGTTTTATATATGGAGGCTCATGGTGTCAATTTCAACTCAACTCAACTCAATTCAAGGAACTATAAGTTCAAAAAATCATAGATCTGTAAGTTTCTTATTTTGAATAGAGATATATATGCCCTCTTTAACCAAACATCTCTTTATTTAATGCTTTACCTTCTTCTCTTTTACTTAATCATCTCCACCCACACACTCACTTATTTTCGATGACTACTAGATGCAAATCGAAACTGATTCCCTTCTGTGAAAACCAAATGCTTCTTCCGCATGTCCCAACATCTGCAATAATATTATCAAGAGATAAAAAGAAGTACTACAACAAGGAGTTCATAAGGGTTATATGTCACCTTTTCTCTTCTTTTCCTCATAGAACATGCTCAATCGACATGTTTTCTACTACATTAGGTCCTCGGGATTGAGAAGCCACCACCAATTTCAATCTTAGAATCTATTAGAAACACATAATTGCCTATTTTCTAAAATTTGATCCTAAAATTAAATCCATGCATCTTTAAGATTCAATTCAAAAGGCCTCGATTCTCATCAGTATCCACAACAATGCTTTGGCAAAAACTGCATTTGCTGCCTATGAGTTCAACTTGCTAATTTGATCAAACAGTCGTCCAGACTGCATCAATGAATCCGCACCATCTCCCGGAAGATGGAGCGATTCAGTTTCAGCTAGTTGCTAATCTAGATCATCAAATAAGAGGTAGAACCATGTGGCTATCACTAAACTGCCAAACCGATGGGTCCATTTTACTTCAGAAGATGCCACAGGTAAATTGAGCACAAACTTTAAGAACATTTTCCAGAATTCCAAGCTTGAGGCCAAACCATAAAAATTTTAGAAGACATGGATAATCAAACGAGAGAACTTGACAAACTTGACACTATTTCTTGCTTGTCATGTACCATAATTGCAGTAGAAAGTATCTATCAACTCCCTCTCAAGGACTCATATCGTTTTATTGCATTACCAACCATTTCTTGTCCTACGTCTTATATGGCTAAGTCATCAATTAGAACTTCTTAAGTCTTTTTCCTATTGTAGAAGTGCATTCAACTCGAAGCCGTTGATAATTATTTCCTCGTAACTTTGGTGACTAACCTCCAAATTTCAAGACAAATTGTAAATTTTTTTTTTCTAATTTTGATTTGCAACATCGAAAAACCGAAAAAAAAAAAAGGAAAGAAATGTTCCCACGGAATTAATCTAATGAGAAGGATTTGTGTTTACCTTTTCAGAGTACTGGCAGGGGAGGCAGGGGCCGGTGGGAGAGCAGTGAAAGGAAGCGTTCCCCTGCGTCTCCTTGAAGCCCAGCAGCAACCGCCCTTTCGCCCCACCTCCTCCTCCATCCGCTTCCACGGCAAGACACCACGACGCCAACGCCAGCGCCAGCCCTAACACCCACCACCCCACGCCTACCGCCGTCGGATGAAATCCCATCCCTCGCTCTTTCTCTCTCTCGCTCTCGAGCCGCAAAGCGAAGCCGGAGTTTGAGCCTGGCAATCGAAAAATTAAAACAGAGAGGATCGTCGACCTATATCCGACGCTGCGCCTTCGGACCTAAGTAGGTTATTATAATATAATATTTTATAAAATTATTATAATGTAAATGTTGAAATATTATTATTACCGCAAAGTATACTGACAATCATTATGATATAATTATTGTATTGGCATACATAATCAGAACAATAATGGTTAAAATATTATTATATTATTATAATAATTATTATAAAATATATTTTTATAAAAATTATTTAAATATATATATATGGCTATACTAAAATTAGATCAATTGAATTTGTATTCAGATCAAAATTCTATAGTTAGATTGTTTAAATAAAATTAAATTAGATATATTTTTTAATTACTAAAAATTTTTAAATCATATAATTTTTTATGTGTAAATAGTTTTAAAATAATAAATTATATTAATAATTTAATATCTAGTTTTGATCCGACTAGATTTAGCAGAAATCTGATAGATCTTATTTAAGTCTGCACATGCGCACGTGCCCACACACATACACACATATATATATATATATATATATATGATAATGATTAGTTAATCTTTAATATATTAATATTATATGATACTTTAATATTTTAAGTCAAATGAGCAAATATAATTGCAGACAGGATTTGCTAAATAAAAATATGTAGCAAGTATTAGAGAAAAAATTATATGATAGATTGCATAATTTGACATATTTCTTTTAACACTATTCTTAGAAAATAAACTTAAAAGTCTAAGATATTTCTTTACCATCAAAGTTGTCACTTCCATGATTAAAAAAAATATATGATTTTCTTTTCCTTTCTTATTTTTAGCACATATTTTTTTACTAGTATATAATGCATAGTCATATAATGCATAATAAAGAAATTAATTATCAAGCAAATCAATACATACCTCCAAATAAACTTATACATAGTTTTCAAAGTATAGAGTTCACCAACATATAGTATACAATCAGATGATTCGTACTTAGCAAATTAGTTTTTTAGTAATTCAATACACATCTCTAAATAAATCGATACATAGTTTTTATAGTATTATGTTCACCAGTACACACTATATGGCCTGATGATATATACTCATCAACTTTCTGATATATATTATAAACTTTTTTTATGTATATCTAATAGTGATCCGATATATATCTCGAGATAAATTGATAAATAATTTCTAGATGTGCATCAAATGAGCTTACAATATGAATATCGATCGATGTGTATCACCATATCATGTGGTATGTATTGATAAATATAATATTTTAAAAACTATATATTAGTTTGCTTAGAGATATATACTGGTTTGCTAGATGATTAATTTGCTCAATGTATATTACCTAGCCGTGTACTATATATTGATGAACTTTATATTCTAAAAATTATGTATTAATTTACCTAAAAATATATATTAGATAGTGACTAGGTGTGTACCAAAAAACTTGTAGTATGCATCAAAAAGTCAATGAGTATGTATTACTATACTGTATAGTATGTACTGATGAACATACTATATATCAATTTGCTTGAATGTGTGTTTGAGTTGCTAAATAACTAATTTGCTAAGTATATATTATCTAATTATGTATTATGTATTAGTGAATTTCATGTTCTAAAATTTATGTATCAATTTGGCTGAAAGTGTATATTGACTTATATAATGATTAATTTATTTAGTATATATCACATAACCATATGTATATATCAAAAAAAATGTATTATGATAATAAGGACAAAGAGAATACCATACTTTTTTTATTTTTAATTACAAGACTATTGACTTCGTTGGTAGGAGTCTTTGACTTCTAAATTTCTTCTTTAAGATTAGTATTAAAAGCCATAATTTTTTCTTTTGTTCAGATTTGCAATTTAGGTTGCAATTGAAGTTTCAAACATTTTAACTACAATGCTTCTATGTTCTTCTATTTTATTTTTTTTTCCTATTTATCTTCTCCATTAACTTAATGCGTCAACTTCTTTGGAAGGCACTGGTTAAGCATCTTTTTCAAGGATCGCTAGTCTTTCCTCTCAATCATCTATACAACCATATTAAAGAAGAAGTCAGTGCTCTCTTAGTGCAACACGTATTTTCCATCTATGCTGTCGTATGGTGTGAATCAAATGAATCCACAAAGAAGCCAAAAAAAATATATAGAAAAATATTTTTTTATTTTAAAAATAACTAAATGCCATGTGTCATGCATACAATACACCATAGGATTTCTCTTTGCGGCTGAATAAAAAAAAAAAAGTGTGTTGGATCCACTTGCAACTTGACAGAGATCTCAAGGAAGGGATATAGTATCTTGGGATGAGACTACTCTAAATCGAGTACTCTCCGATGGTTCTTCCTGACTATCGGTCAAGAGGGATGATCTTCTGTTGGATAATGGATAGTTCTGTTCTATAGATTAGATAAGGAGTCAGTGCTACCACCTCATCTATTTTAATTAATAAGGGGAGCAGATCAATCGGATGAGCATGGATGGTCGGAGAGGGGAGGGGGATTATAAATACCATCTTCTAAGTGGTGGGCGATAGGCATTGATAGACAGAATTTTTAAGTGAGTTTCTCTACTATGGTTAGATCTTTTATTTGAGTAGGTTTCTTCTATTTTTTTCTAAACTCATCAGGTTGTATATGCGGTGGTTGCCGTAGGTGTGCTGCGGTCGTTCGTTCTACTGGGTGCATCATCTAAGGAAGGGAGCACCTACAGTCCAACTCCATAGAAGGTTTGTATTTTGCCATTAGAACTATGGAGAATTGCTGCCTCCTTTGGCAGCCTTTCTCTTCCCATTTTTCATCATGTGGAGATAGGAATAGGGTTACGGCAATTAGCATAGATATGTGGCCATTGTTGATAGCTATTTTGGGAAGGTTGCTGCATGGAGCAGCCTTCCATTCCTGAAAAATGCTGGCGACATGAAGGAAGGAGAAAAATAAAAATCGAGCTAGATGGTTGTTGCTGAGGTACAGCAACCCCTGGGTCCAAGTTTCGGGTGGGGATTAGGTTTGTTTTTAGATTTGGATATTGGATGGTTAAGCTATTGGGTTTCAGGATGACAGTTTTTGAAATTTTTTTTTGTTTGTGGGGGTGGGGGGGTGGTTTGGGTTAGCCTGGATTGCTGGTTTGGGATTGGATTTAGGTTGGTCATAGGGTTTAGGTTTGGGTTAGCCTTAGGATTTGGGTTTGTTTTCGGAATGGGGTTGGACCAACCTAGATTAGGATGGGATTTTGGGATTAGGTCTAGGTTTGGGTTAGTCTTGGGGCTAGGTTCGAGTTGGGCTTAGGGTTTGGGTTTGGGTTTGGATTTGGGTTAGCTTTAGAATTTGTATTAGGTTTAAGATTAGGATTGGGTTAACCCAGATTTGGGACAGGATCTTATCAGGATGGGGTTCGGGTTAGCCTCTGGGATTGGGTTGGATTGTTTTTCTTTTTGGTTTGGGTTAGCCTAGATGATTGGTGTTCAGGGTCAGGTCCAGGTTAGCCTTAGGTTTTAGGTTCAGTTCAGGATCAGGGTCGGGTCAACCTAGATTGAAGGAAGATTTCATGGTTGGGTCAGGATTCGGGTTAGTCTTAGGATGTGGGTTTGGGCTAGGCACTAGGCTAGCATTGGGGATTTAGGTTTGGTTCCAGGTTGAGATTGGGTCAAGCTAGATTGGGTCTGGATCTTAGGGTTAGGATTAGGTTTGGGTTAGCCATAAGGTTTGGGTTCGGGTCAAACCAAAATGGATCAGGATTTAGGCATTAGATTTGGGTTCGAGTTTGCCATAGGGATTGGGTTCGGTAGGGTTCTAGGTTAGGATTAGGTTTCAACAGCGGCGGCGAATTTGGTGAAGTCATTAGTGATGGGGTTAGAGTTTTCCAACCAGGAAGTGTTGTAGGAGGTAGGGTGTGTGAAGGAGTGCAATAGGGTTTAGGTGAGTGCTAAGGTTAAGGCTCGGTCCATGAAGGTGGGGATGGTGGTAGAGGTGCAGAGGTTTTTGATTAAGGTTAGGGCTAGGGTTATGGGTTGGGGTTGCGAGTGTGGGGAAGATCAGGTGAGGGCTGGGAGAGGAAGAAGCAAGGGAAAAGAAAAGAAGGGAAAAAAAGGATTTTGGGGTATGGATCAGGTTGGGGTCGTGGGTGTGGGGAAGACAATGTGAGAGCTAGGAGAGGAAGAAGCAAGGGAAAAGGAAAGAAGGAAAAAAAAAAGGGTTTGGAGGTTGGATCAATGAACGAGGAAAATAAAAAGGAGAAAAGATAGTACCGATGACGGCGAGCTAGCACCAGTGCAACTTGCGGACGACGATAGATCCAGGGTTGTAGACTTCAACGCCTTCAGTGCGAATACTCAGTCGTTGGAATCGACATATAGCGGAGGGCTCCAGTTGATAGCAATGATGGAAAAAAGCGTCAAAGGTGAGGGCGGAAGGAGAAGTGGCATAGAGGGGATGAATGGCAGCAGGTGAGGGATCGAGATGTGAGTGGCCGCCAGAGGGGTTAAGGTTTAGAGCGATGGAAGCTTCTAGAGAGAGAGGATAGGGTGGGGTGGGATGGGGAGGGCAAGAGGAGGAGCGGCAGAGGTGAGCGACGGAGAGGTGACAAATAGGGGGGGTGAGAAATCGGGATGTGAGTGGCTGCCAGAAAACGAGGGGTGGGGAGGGGGGTAGGGTTTGGAGCGGTGGAAGCTTTTGGAGAGAAAGAAAGGATGGGATCGGGAGAAGCACCGAAGATGAGGGCAGGAGGTGAAGCATCAAAAAAAGGACAAATGACCGTGGATGAGAGATCAGGAGGTGAACGACCGCCAGGGATGGATGGGTGGGAAGGGGGGAGGGATAGAGGGTGGTGAAGCGGTGGAAGGTTCTAGAGAGAGAGGGGGATGGATGGATATTTAAATTGATGGGCGCATAGAACATTCATACGATGGTTATGCATAGAAGTTCTATGTACTTCTTTAATATGCAAATACTCTCATATAAATTTTATGCATAAATTATTTTAATTAAAATTTAAATAAAATAATTTAAAATATTTATTTAATATTTAAATATTTATTATTAAATTAAATTAACATCTATATTTATGATAATATAATAAATTGACAAAAATAATTATAAATTAAATTATTTTTGTTTGATTCCAGCCCGCCACATAGGATGAATAACTTACTAGTAACCCTTTATAATTCGTACCAACTCATGTCCAACCGCATATTAACCTCACACATTCAAATCATCCACATCAAATTCCAACAATGGAATATTGGTCCCAATAATGATCCCTTTTGCCACTCTAGGTAAGAGACGGGGGTTCAATTTTGCAGGATATTGATCCTTGTTTCGACCATCAATCAAAAATGGCCCCAACCGCATAAGCTTGACTTGATCTAGGTCGTGCAGGTTGGGCACCAGTTGAAATCTGCTTTCTAGTTTGGGTAGGCTAAAATCCCACAAAAGGAGAGAAACAAAAGAAGAAGAAGAAGACGACAATTGCTGAAGGGTTACCACAATAAGACGTTGCCACCACAAGCAGAATAGACAATCTCAGGATCTCATCTCCAAGACAACACAGCACCAAGCGACCGATCAAATTTATTAAATAATTGAATCGAACTCAGACAAACTGCGATGTTTACCGCGCTTTCGGCAAAGAACTTGCAGTAACTTTTATTTGGTATTACATGCAAGAAATCTGGATGGGCAGATTCCTAACCACAAAACAGGAAGCAGTCAGCTCCTACTGAAGCAATACACTCTGACTTGTTATTTAGTCATATCCATTCTTTTGGATTAATGCATGCATCTAGAAGTTTCCATTCTTCACTTCCTTCTTCCGGTTGCTGCAAAGTAACACATTCAATCAGGTTTCCAACATTGGAAGAAAATAGGTAAAATGAAAGGCTGGTGAAAATAATCAAAATGAAAGGTTGATAGAAGCTTACATGATCATATTCCCATCGAGCTGTTAGTGGAAGAGAAACAAGAATACTCTCAATCCGTCCTCCTGTTTTTAGTCCAAATGTCGTTCCACGATCATAGACCTTCATGATTAAGTAAATATTCAGTCAAATCAAAATCTCAAGAGAGAGAGAGAGAGAGAGAGAATCTAAATTTCTTAAACTTCCTAAGCTTACCAGATTGAATTCCACATAGCGTCCCCTTCGTAATTGTTGCCATGCCTTGTGTTGTTCTGTAAAAGGCAGGTCCTTTCTCCGTTCTATAATTGGTATATATGCTGCAACGACAGATTTTGTGCACTCTGGAAGCGGTAAGCAAATAAATGATAAGCAAAACAACTTTCTTTTTTTCTTTTATTTTTTTTTTTAATTTTTTTTTTTTTTGTGTGCGCGTGTGCGAAACTACACAAATGAAAAATTATCACCATGCCTTTAAATTTGACATAATCTAGAAAGCAACATATTTCATTGCAGAGCTCCTTGGCATAATGATGCCTTGAGTTTGTTCTGCACGGTTCTTTTGATTTTGTATTTAAAGCTTGATAACAGACTTTTTTAAGCATATTCTAGTTTTGCATTCGAGCTGTTCTTTTTTTCAGTAGGGAAAAGCTGTCCCCCAGTGCAACCTGGTCCAGACCAAAACAGTCCTCGCCCTCTTTAAGCATATTCTAGTTTTTAAGGGTAAGTTTGGTTAGTCATTAAAATTTTTTTTTTTTTAATTTTTTGATTTTTATCATGAAAAATAAAAAGTAAAAATTAAAATAATTTAAATAATTACTTTATATGCAAAACAAAAAATTTTTATCTAAAACTTGCTTTATCACGTCTAAAATACCAAACCAAAAAATAAAGAGCCCGAATCCTTCTCCCTCATCGAATGTCTAAATGCAATTTTTTTTATTTTTTTTATATCTAAAATTAAAACTAGCTTTCTTTTTTCTACTTTTTTTCCTTGTTGTTTTATAGCAATGTAGTTACCAAACATACTTTTTGCTTTTTTACTTTTACTCAATAGCCAAAAATCAAAAAAATAAAAAACTTTTAAAAATCAAAAATTAAAAAGTATAACCAAATGCACCTTAAGAAAATACTAGTTTTGCATTTGAGCTATTATTGTTTTCAATAGAGAAAATCCCTTGGTGCAATGGTCGAAACCAACAACTCAACGTCTTCGGCCAAGCAGATGGACCAAAGACCAGCTTAATTAAGAACACCAGGCATATCCTGGGCACGAGGCCTATTTTATATTAAAGTTTGCTGAATATCCAATATTTCAAGGTACAATACCTTAATTACATCTTCTCTGCATTTAAACACACAAGGCACATAATCATCCACGCTAAGAATTACCAGTAGAGAAGGCAAGAAGCATCTCTTGATCATAGTCATTAAGGTCATCAAAAAATATTCCACCAAGCCCACGCCGCTCACCACGGTGCTGCAGAGAGCATCAAACAATGATTAGAAGAAAGACTTCCTACAGAGTGTGCTCAACCAATCTATCTTTTTCTTTTTCATTTTTACTTTTAATTTCTTCCTTTAAAACTATTGTGTAGAATATCTTGACGTTGTCGAGGCTAAAGGAAGAATAGGATGCGCCTCCTTCCTCCATGCTCGGAGGCACGCCCCCTAGGGCACCTTGGCGTGTGAAGGACCAGAGAGGGAAAGATTTGAGAGAAGATGGCTCTAACTATTAGGATTTACAATATACATGTATATTTATACCTATATATGGACCAAAATTCAACCCGTAAAAAACTCCATAGACTAACCCAGTCCGAATGCACTCATCCAAACCCATGTACACCAATGGTCTGATCATGCACTCAATCTCATGGACCCAAACCTAGTCTAAACTCTGATTAGGCCCCATGAGACCCACAACTAAGGCCTTATAACCATGAAGGGCTGAATCTCTATCCTAGGATCAAACCAGTCCTAACCTTAGGATCACACCTATCCTAATCTCCTAGAGCCATCACCTTGACTCTTCCTATGGCCTCCCAAGGCTTGGGAGCACCATTAATCCTAACAAAAACAACAGCTCTGAAAAGTGTATTAGCCTGTCACATGTCTCCCCACTTAAGAGGAAGTCGTAACCCACTAGCTGGTTACGTTACTTATAAGCTGACCATAAATTTTTCCAACAAGCAAAAAGCCAAGAAATAAAATCACGATATTTGGACAATTTAAGGCAGTTTTTAAACCTTGGGCAACCTTAACCTAGTGTATCATTGGAACAATCATTCTTCAACAAAAACAATCCACCAACTTCATAATATGATAGATAACAGAATAATTATATAATGTGATCTTATGCAACATCAAATCTTATGATATATTAATTCATTCAAACCACTACCATCAATTGGTCAAAAATGCTCTTTACACCATTACCAGAATGCTGTGAAGATAGAAATTTAAGGAAGAAGAAGATAAAAGCAGCTATTAGCACATCAACTATTAATTTTATTTTATCAATCAACATATAGAACCTGGACAATAATTAATAAAGTCTGGCCAAGCAATAAGTCTCATTTCACTGGTAACCTCGAAGTTGCCCTATTTCATTATATTTTATCTATATCCTAATTCCATGCATTTAATATCCATTTGGTGTCATTGACATAAGAAATGCCATTTATAGTCTATCTAGTTCTATATGGAAAGTTAAGAAATCATCATATCATAATTGAGAAAGTACGATTCAAAATATGCTAAATTATTTTTATTCAGCCATTACTTACCAAAAACAAATAATCTCTGTTCAGAGAAAGAAGACAAAAAAAGGCATCAATTAATCACACATCAAGTTTCACACAGCGAAAGCATGTGATATCATTAAGAACGTTGATTTTATCAATCAAACAAGTTGGACTTGAAAAAAGTAGAAACAAGCGTATTTCTGAATGAAAAATTGAGAGGATGAACATACCTTGATAAAGAAGTAATCATCACACCACTTTTTGAACCTGGGATAGAAACTTGGATCAAATTTATCACATGCTTGCTTTTGAATCTACAAGGAGAAAAAATAATATAATGTCAAACTTTCTTGATCATAAAATTGAGACCATCAAGCTTATATAATTCAACGGTATTTGCCAGCAGCATTTTCTCAGAAAAGGTCAAAAATCTTGGATCAGACAATGGAGGGAGAGGGAAGATGGAAGGGTGAGGGCATTGGAAGACCACTTCCAGGGAGGTTATAACAAAAATTAGCTCAAGCATGCAACATAGCTTTGTTACATATCCTGAACCTGAGAAAGATGAGAATAATAATCTCTAGATAATTAGCTCATGAAGTACTAATAGAAAGGAAAGGAAGCTGGAGATCTGGAGGCAAGTCTTTTGCATTTCCAACACAATCTTGCAAACATGGAAAAATCTGTAACCCTATTTGATGATAACAATCAGTAAAATATGACTCTATCCATGATCAAATTGACTCATAAATTATGGAAATTTTGCACCAGTGATATGCCTAGGTTCAAAATTGATGTCAAGTTCGAAATTCATGAGCAACGTGAATGCCAGAAATCATATATAAAATTGGGAGATAAAAGGAGGGACAATCAATTGAAAAGATTTTTATATCATATAAGTTAATCATGAGTCATGCCTCCTTTTCTCTTGCTCAACAGATCTTAGAAATGACAACTACCAGAAAGTACAGACTGATGGGAAAGGAATAGGAAACCAAGCTGGCCTGCAAACACAATCTGATCGACCACTTAAAAGAGGAGCAAAACTACAGAACATACAAGTTTAATAGGTTAAATGAAAAGGAGGCAAGCATATAATATAGCCTATTTTTCTCTTCTAAATTGGGACCTCAGCGAAAAATATCATGCAAAGTTCAAGAGAACTTTAAATTGCCTGCTTTCTTACACATACCATATGAAAATGCTTTACATCTTCCTCAAAGATATAGGCAGGAGTCAAATCAGTGCCACCACCAAACCACCATTGCCTAGGTGCACCGGGAGCATCTGCTGCCACATGTCACAATTCATGAACTGTCCACAACATAATAATTTTAAACCACTGTCGGAGAAAATTTATATCAATTTGAATTTAGTGGATTGAAGCTGGTCACTTCTGTTGTCTGTTGTGCTACATTTTGCATATCTTAAGCTTGTACTTTACTACATGCATGTTGTTTTGCAGTTTCCTAGAGCTTCCTGTCTTCTTAATTACTCATTTACCGTCTACAGGAATGGTTGCATGTTACAGTATAACCTGATTTTGAATTGGTATTGTACATCACCTTTTTTAGTCCCTTTTCAGGGAGGCAAAAAAAAAAAAAAGAAAAAGCAAAAAGGTAGGAAATAGAGAATAGAATGTAATTTGCAATCAAACCCCAAATCGGTAAGTTCGCGACCTGGTTCAGTGCAAGTGTCTATAGATATTTAGACCAGAAAGGTTTGTATTCTTCAGACATCAAAATTTCTTAATGAAGTAAAGCAGCAAAATCCATTTCAACAACAGATTGTAGGCCTTGAATAAAGAGAGAAATTGAAGCCATGGCAGTTTCATTATGGACAAAAGCCCTATGGTTTCAATTTTGTGGGATCGGACCTAATTTATAAGTTCAATACCACCGACAGGATCTCACAGATAATACTTTTCTATCACATCGCATCCTTGTTTTATTTTAAAAAAATAAAGAAAAAAAGAAGTCAATGACATGCCTGCACAAACATTGTTTCAAAGAAGAATAAATGCAACTGGTCAAATTGCAAAAAATATGGTTAGAATAGAAAAGATATGTTTCAAATGTTTACCTTTAGGTGCGTCTGTCTCAAAGTATCGATAGTTGAAATGCAAAGTCGGGGCAAATGGATTCTTTGGATGTAACACCTACAAAAAAAACAAAGCAGCTATAGTGAGTTGGTGACAACTATGAAAAAATATCCATTGCATTACCAACTTACATTCTGCAAAGGCCAAAGATGCATGTGCTTTTGTGCAAACTCTTTTGAGCCTTTTACAGGATATCCAGCTACATGGATAAAATATGACCATGAAACCAGTACAGTATTTTCCTGCATGTATATTATATTATATGCTTTGAATCTTTAAACGTCATATTACTTTGAAAAGGAGTGGAAATCTTAGACACAAAAGCAAAAACAAATTTCAACACAAGCAGAACAAAAGCCTGGTGCTTCTGACCAGGGTTTTAAATCCCTTGGGATGAGGCTATCCCGGTTTCTCTATGGAATGAGATGTCTTGCTGTCCCACTCCATCCTGATGGCAGTCCCGATCATGCATCCAAGTAGAAATCCCACATCTCTCTCCCCTTCTTCTTTCCCTTCTTTCTTTCTTTCCTTTTCCTTTGCTTATCCCTTTATTTTTTTTCCTTTTTCTCCTTATTTCTCTATCCTTTACTACCAGGAAATCCACCTGCGCTCTGGATTGTTTTGGATATTGCCCTATGGCCATAGCTAGAGTCATTACACCTTCAACTGGTACTGCAACACCAGCGAAGCCTACTAATGGGGAGTTTATTGGTCCTAACCAACTATGGGATATCGACATTTTGGAGAAAGCGTTATAAAACAAGATGTCAGCCAAACTTCCATTATCAACTAGGACGCGACGTACATCATAGTCCGCTATATTTAAAGAGATTACAACCGCGTCATTGTGCGGAAAATGTACTCCCCGTGCATCTGCCTCAGTGAAGGTTATGGGTTCTTCAGTCCTCTATCTTTTCACCGATCCCTCAGATCCGCTGGCCTCTTTTAGCCGAAGTCCTCCGAAGATAGTGTTGATGATGCCGAGAGGCGGCCGATCTCCTGGTTGTCCTCTCTCCTTGGTGGTTCTGGCTGCGGCAGTGCCCTCGGCCAATCTTCACTTGCATCAGACCGGCGTCTGAGGAATCGACCCAGCCGGCCTCTTCTGATGAGCTCCTCGATCTCGTCTTGGAGCTGAATGCATTCTTCAGTATCGTGGCCGTAGTCATGATGGTAGGGCAATATTTGCTAGGATTGCGCTTGCCAGAATGGGTGCGCATCCTTTCAGGCCTCGACAGCTGCTCCTTAATCTCCATCAACACTTGTGTTTTGGAGGCATTGAGAGGGGCGTAGTTGTGAAACCTTCTGAGGAGAGAACTTCTTCGCGCCCTTCCGTTGGAGCTTCTTTGACGACGAGCTCGAGAAGTTCGGGCTCGCTTACGCTTGGGGGGAGTTCGTGAGCGCGGCCGAACTTCATTCGGCCCTTCATCAGCCGTGGGTTTATTAGACTCGCCTATCTGCCGCTCTCCTGTGGCTCCCTCATCTCTCAATTTGAAGGCTTTTTTCGCTCGGGCATATCCTTCAGCCCAAGCTAGCAAATCGGCAAAATTCCTGGGGTACTTCTTCTCTAGGGAGAACAGCAAATCATTCTTCTGAAAGCCGCCCTTGAGTGCGGCCATTGCAACAGACTGATCTAGGTTTCAGCGTTAAACCGGATGACATAAGTCCAGATAGATTCTCCCTCCTTCTGCTTGATATTCATCAAGAAATCCGAACCTCGATGAGGACATCGGCTGCTAACGAAGTGAGCCGCAAACCGATGGCTCATCGTGATCGAAGGGAAAAGTTAATTGCGATTAAATACTTCCGCTTGAGTGCTGTTAGAAGTACCTTAATTAATGGTTTGATTGAGGCTCCTTTTGAGGGTAAGATCTAAGGAACCCGCCCAGCCACCCAAAGTAATGTGCTGACTTCATTCCCGATACAGCAGTAACATATGGACTGTTAGAGGAGAGTCTAAAGACCATAGCGATTTGTCCGAAAGTTTATGCGTCTTCAGGGGTCGATTGGATCTGATGGTTCCCGTCGTAACGGCTCAAAACTACGGAAGCTTTGAAGTTCAACCGGGATTAGGTTCCATTGCATAGTAAGTCTAAGTGACACGCTAAGAAAGACGGACATCCAGTGTCCCAGAATATCATTACCTTTCCATAGCTCGTAGGAGTTGGTGTGGTGCCAAATAGTTGTAAGTTGTCAAGTCGTATCATGTGCTAATAGTTCGGTAAATTCGGTCGGCTTCATTTTAACAATAATATCACACAGAAAACCCTTAGAGTTCGTGTCGCGAGCAGAGCTTCGTTACTGGATCGTTATCTCATCCAGTTATCGTTGGTGGCTGTGAAGCATTCATGACCTCCCCGTTGGTCGAGTCATGGTCCCGCAAAGGAAGTATCTCTCGAATCCCCCGTTTTCCGCTTTGGAGGTCATCGACTCGGCTTGGATAATCCAACTTGAAACTAATTATCCCAAGTCCCAGATTATGACCGCGCGTCCCCTACCCTACGACTATTGCGAGATGATCAGAAGCTGTGAGTGAAGAACTTTTAGAGTCAAGCCTGCTAGTGGCCGATCAAAATCCCCCCAATTGGTATGACCGAGGGGTGAGAGTACTCGCCTGACTGAGCTGTGAATGTGTAGAGAGTGCCTCGCACTCGTTCGTGAGATCAGCGGATGGAACCTGCTGGACCTTTAGAGTACAACCTTGCTACATCTGGATTCTTCGGCATCTTCACTTCCTACTCCATTGAGCTGGCTCCAGAGTGGAGCTATGGACAGTTGTCGGAGTTAGATAGCTAGATTTTTGATAGATCACAGTGTATACAAGCGTGGGGAAAACGGTGAGTGGTCGGAGCTACCGGCGAGTGTGCCTCGTGGCAACGGAGGCCATTAGATCGTCGTGAAGGAGTCCCCAGTAGAGAGCTTTCTGGGAATGGACATTTTATTTTCATAAAAAGAACCTCCTGTAATTTAGAGAGGGAAGATTAGCCAAGAGCATCCGCCTGCTGATAGCCACATCATTAGTAAGCAATTAATGAAAACCTCAAAAAACGAGAGGCCTGTGCTGTTGCGTCCCCCGAATTCGCTGAGTTTGTCTCAGTCATATGGTGGTCGTACGTCGGGATGCCCGAACGTGTAAATGGGCGACGTGAGAAGAAGAGGTCACCACGGTGACCTGCCAAAATACAAAGGTCACTCGAGATCCAGTCGATAGGTGGCGCTCCGGCAAGGACGCGCTCCGATAGACAAGTTTAGCTCATTGTACTGTGCTCAAGAGAGATATAGTGCGTACATCATGCTTAGGCATAATACTCTTGAGAATTCATGCAAGGTTTAATCTCTAGAAAATATGCATGAAGTGATCTGAGTATACCGTATTTGATAGATTCTCCGTTGAAAATGTATAGTATAGTATGATGGCACTCGAACATGAGTGCTAGCCTTCACCGACTCTAGAGGTAGGTGAGCAAGCACATATTATGGTCTGCGCTTCGCTAATAGGTCTTTGGAGGCACAAAGGATGAGTTTTCTGGTACTGGCTCTCTAGTGTGGGCTACCTTGCGATATGGATTTCGTTACCCCGGACGAGGGACTAAGCTGACTTAATTGATAGCTTAGAACTGCGATAGTTGATTAGCCGTAGCCGTCCGGCAGCTGGCCCTTTAGGGCTGCGCGTAGCTCCATCTAACATCGTGGAGTCGGCCTGCCGTTAGCAGTGTGCGGGCATAACCTAGATAGGTTACAGTGCGTAAGCCATCCCTGATAAGTCATGGTTCGTTGTTAGCTACGGAACCACGAGATATGAGAGTCTGGTTGATCTGACTTGGTACTCTTTCCTCCTTCTCATACTTGTTAGATCCGTGGGATACAAGATCCTCTCATACGTCCTGAGCGGCCAGCAAGTCGGACTGTATTGAGCGTCCCTTACAGTATCTATTGCTCACTCTCAGTCGCGCGACTCAGAGGCAATTGCAGGACACCTTATGCAGTCGTGCAGCCCTAAATTACGGAAGCATAGAGAATAATTGGTTAACAACCTACCAATAGATGCATATAAATTGATCAGCCAAAGTCAGGCTTGTATGCAGTTTGTGTGGATTCTAGTACCTACTAAGAAATTAGGATAATTCCTCAAATTAGAGGTAAAGATAATCGATTCATATAAAATAGTAGAAGAACCTTTTAACTAAAGTCCAAATCTTTAGGCTTAG